>JADLZN010009778.1:45017-645017 GCA_018155175.1 Sinocyclocheilus anophthalmus
CTCTCTCTCTGAATGTGGAGAAGACGAAGGAGATTGTTGTTGAATTCAGGAGAGTGCGCACTCAGCATGCTCCTCTGACCGTCAATGGTGTGACTGTGGAGAGGGTGAGCCGCACCAAGTTCCTGGGTGTGCACATCACAAAGAATCTCTCCTGGGCTGACAACACCACAGCACTTGCCAAGCTACTGCACAGACCATGCGTGCCTGTGTACCCACGAGTGTGCTACCAACACACCGCACCTCTCGGCACGTCGGCACGTCCCACAGTTGCACCCTTCTTTTCCCCTCCTCCGTGTGTCTCCCCCCCCCTCTCCCACGTGTCAGTTTACTTCCTTTAGACTTAGTTGTGTCTACTTCTGGGTTTGGGGCCTCTACACCCCATCCGGCATATGATTCGAGCAGCACTGACCAGCTGCTCACGGGGCGGCGCTATGGCGCCTGCAACGCGTCCTGCCCCAAGACACTTCAACGCATAGTGAGAGCAGCTGAGAAGATCGTTGGTGCCTCTCTCCCCTCCCTTCAGGACATCTACAACACCCATCTCACCCGCAAAGCCCCCTGCATTGCAGGTGATCCCACCCACCCGACACACAGGGGGGGGGGGGGCGTCTTCAGTCTGCTGCCATCAGGAAGGAGACTGCGGAGTCTCCAGGCCAGGACCAGTAGACTGAAGGACAGCTTCATTCATCAGGCTGTCAGAAAGCTGAACTCCGTCCCGACCTTGCCCCCCCTCCCCTTTTTTGCCCCACGCACCTCTGAACTCTGATGGACTCTCCCACTCCCCCCTCCCAAATACACATACACACTGTCACTTTAATCAGTCTGAAATAAGCTCTTTTGCACTACAAATCATTTTTTTGCACTACAATCATCACTATATCTGCACTGTTGTTTACTTTACTGGTTTGCACTCTATCTTCCATATGCCTTGTGCTTTATATATTTTTTTTTTACATTTTACCTTATTTGTATATTTGTATAGTTGTATTTGATTTGTATAGTTTTATTTTGTATTTAATCTGTATTTATGTTATCTGTATGCACCCAAGGGTCTGAGAGTAACGCAATTTCAATTCTCTGTGTGTATGTGCTGTACATGTGGAAGAATTGACAATAAAGCAGACTTGACTTGACTTGATATACAGGTACATTTGCATAAAAGCAAGCAGAAGTTTGAGGAAAGAAAACACAGAAATAACCAGAAACTCCAACTTTGTTGCTAAATTACTTAAAAGGTGTGGTGTAGATTACTTTAGTACAATAATATTGGTGATATATGTAGACTTAAAAAGTAAATGAGCTGCTCCATTTACACAGATAAGGGCCCATTTTCTCTCTAAGTGCCAATTTATGATGCTCTGGGTTTGCTTGCCCATTAGCTTTCAAATGAAGATACTAGTCATTTAAACTCTGCTCTTTAACTGACAGCTCAGAACACTATTCACATCACAACAAAGCCACATGGATCTTTTGAAGGCACATGATTGGTGAGATACCAACAGTTCAGCCATAGTTAATGTATAGCAGTCTCTGCCAAGCATGGGCCTTCCCAGACAGTTATGAATATTTCAATCAGCATAAGGCTTTAATAATGTCATAGCCAAAATCATCAGAGAAGATCCAGGGGCAACAGGGGCTGTCATTCAAGAATAAAAGTGAGGATGTTAGGTCTTCTGTTTGGGGAAAGCACCTGTCAATCATGAGTGAAGCAGCAGGAAAGCATCTGGCCTACCCAATCAGGAGAGGTCCCAGCACAGCAGGTCCGGGACCAGGAAGAGGAAAGCCATCTGGAGAGAGGCTGGACTCTGAAAGGGCCACACGTCCTACGGTTGACACACGACAGGTAAACTAAGACTTGACGTGATTTAATAAAATGCGTCTAGGCTAGAACTGTCACTCAGACAAAGAGTCACACAACTCTCTAATGAGTGTAAATCCCAGCGCTCTAATACACATGTACCATATTTTTGGCATTAACATCAGGACAGATTGGGTAACAGAGCATTATTGTTAACTAGTTGCAGTCATCCTTCAACAGAACACGCATTTCATCACTGTCTCAACATGTAGCTGAACTGAAAACACACCAGAATGAACTTGTGGAAATCTAACATAAAAACAAAGTGTATTTGTAATCCGGTTAAATTTATGATAAAACAAAACAGCAGCTGTGCATGCCAGAAATTCACCATAAAAATTATGATGACAATGTTTCAGGTATTATGGGATGGCATATTGGTGCCTGTATTATTTTACAGCTTATAACAATATATTTTGTGATATAATGTTAATATACCAATCTACTTAATCTAACTTTTTACCTTGAAATGCACTGGAAAACAGAGAATTGTCCTTTTACAATTTTGTTTCACCATAAATTATACTGTCATTACTTTTTTACAAAGAGCATACATTTTATAACACAATGTTAAAATATTAGCTAAATTTGATATTAAGTAATATATACAATATAAATGAAATATAAATAATAAAAAAAGAAACAAGGAACATGAAAATCTGTTTGTTTGTTTATTTATAGAATAAATCTAGATTTAGTGATACAATAATATAAAATATAATCACATGACATGAGGGCTAACACCATATATTGTTTTGAAAGTTACAGTTAAAAGGTTTTTACTGTAGAATTTTTGCATTTCTTTTTCTACAAAAACAAATCAACAGATAATATAGTAAAAGAATATAATAATATAATTATAAACAGATTTCACGGATGATCATATTCCTTTTTTTTAAATGTCCAAATGATCTGCATATTTAAGCATTGGATTAACCCCTTAAAGCTGGAAAGTGCGTTAAGAAAGTTAATGCGTGATTGATTGATTTAGTATAGACATTAAGGGATACTTTCAACAATAAATTCGTTAGGGAGCAACATTATGATTTTTCTTAGAATATGGTCATGAGTGCAAATACTAGCAGATTAGTGCCAAAACTGTTAACTAGTGTGGAAAACAATGAATAGTACGATCAAAGATGTGTTCCAGGAAATCAGAGAGAATGAGAATTTGTGCGCTACATTTACCAAATCATCAACATGATTAATAGTGGATTACACATCATAAAAATAGAGACTCAATTACTGGCGTAAATTAGAACCCAGCATTACCACCATGCAATCGCTTATTTTTTTTTTTTTTTTTTTCTGCAACATAACGCGCGCAACCACTACTGCAAGTTGCCAGGCGAGATAGCAAGTCCCCCTCTATCTCATTAATCTCTCAATAACGTCGTTAGCTGCGTATTTGGCACACACACGCACACTATGAGCTATATTTAGTGTATGCATGAAAGAAGAACAGAGCACTCTCGCCGCATCGGCCCTATCTCTGAGCTCGAGGAAGGGTTTGGTCTCACACAGCGCACAACCAGACGACAGCAGCTAGAGAGCATAAAACAGATAATTATCAACTCTAAAAAATGTCTCTTTTGTGCAGCGGGCTGAAAGGAGAAACTCTCCAAGCTTTGAGAAGATAAAGCCCAAAACAAAAGCAGGCCTGAATGCTCGCAGGATTAGCTTTAATAGCAGTAATTACCAATAGGGAAAGCAGTCGAGGCTCTCTGCCTCTCTGGCCATCGCACAAGGCTGGAGGTGAGTGATGTCTAGGGGGTCGGATGCGTGAATTGAAGCCTCTCCTGTCGGCTGTCCGACCAGCTGCCTGACTCCCTCCACATTCATTTGTAAAACACTTGAGTGAACCATCCGCCAAGGCCCTATTTGCCACTAAAAGCTGCTATCTCCTCTCAGCCCCAATAATGGGTCGTGCATAGAAAAGGAGGGTCCTCCAACCTAGTTGCTTCTTGAATTACAATCTAGGGTTGATGGTGATGATGAGAGAGGCCTTTAAATTACAGCAACACGGGCTGGGCCCTCCGCTCGCCTCCGCCACTATAGTACACTCAAGCCACACGGGGTGTCCAAATGAAATACAATTATCCCCATTGGCATGATAAAGAGAGGTAGTGGGGGTGTTGTTATTTAGAGACAAGGGAGAGCTTTAGCCTTCAGAGACTACAGAGTACTTAGAAAGAAACTTAAATGGTGGATTAATAAAAGAGCCCACCACCCTTGAATAGGTGCATTAATGTCTGACCCACGATCGGTGCCTAAAGCTGCACGGGACGTCTCTCGTGTGGCAGCTGCACCTTTATGGAACTGGAAGAGTGGTGATTGGTTGCTTGCATTGAAATGAATCGGTCAGCCATTAGCTACAATCGCTCTGAGGAATGGCACAATGCAACACGACCGCATACAACCAGTAAACAGTGTGCTGGCAAATAAGTGCATCTAAGTCTGAGACCCGTGCTTCAATTTGACTGGGTTTGCAGATTACAACTGCATTCAGCTATTCCTGTCCTGATTATTTCAACTGTCTGCACAAGGCACTTTTACTGAATTTGATAGAAAATAAGGCCTGAAACTGTTGATAAAAACAGTTCATAAACTGTAAAAAAGAAGAAAAAAAGAGACATGCTTAACCCCGTATATACAGTATCCTATACTATATATATATATATGATATACTATATGATATTAGGTATATATAAAATAAATGACGCCATCCATGGGAGCGTCAAGCTAACATAGTTGTGTTGTTCGAGCTTCTTTTTTTTTTTTAATACCGCGGTCTGATTTTTGCAACCCTGTTACAATTATGAACCCTGTTATCTTATTTTGTCATATCTAAAGATTTCGTAGCCATATTCATGGGATTATTATATTTACAATGTTATTACATTAATTAAATTCTATAGTACTCTATAAACAAAACAAAACAAACAAATATATTTCATTGTATCTTTTGAATTATATATATACATAGATATTACTTTAATATCAAAATTTAGCTATCCAACAGCAGGTCTCTAACTAGTTAGGTCCCATAAATTAATCATTTTATAATAAAAATAAATAAATAATAATCGTCTAAAATAGGGAAACACATTCTTCTTTTTTAAACATGCTAAATTAATATTATATTGGATTAGAGAACATATGTACAACTGAAATGATCATATTTGTGCATCTAATGCTTAAAAAAAGTATTGAGACAGTAAAAGTGTATCACATTCAAGTGTCCCACTTAAATATTATCCACTTTTGCGGTCTCATTACTTTTTTAAAGGTGCCATAGAATGCATTGATACAATATTTTAAATTGTTCTCTGATAAAAGGTATGTGGCTTAGGTAAGGGCAAAAAAATATCCAGAAACGGTTTTACATGTCCATTTACAACCCTAGATTTGTCCCTAGAATGAAATGGTCTATTATTACCTTACTTGGAGGGGTCATGAATATTAATGTTGAGCTCTGCTCTGATTGGCTGTTTCACAGTGCCGCCGCAAGGTTGAGCTCCTGCTAGGATGGCTGTTTCACCAGTGCCGGCTCATTGCAGTAGCTCACGCAGGAAGGAAACAACAGGAAATATATATATTTCAATACTTTTTCTCGCAGTTATATCATTGGGTAATTATACTGTATATAAAATGCGGACATCAGGGAGCACTGAAACTGCTTTCGAATGCACTATTGCGTTTTACTTTCACTTTTGAGATTTGCGATCGCACGTGCTCTGTGTAAACTACAGCGGCAGTACTTACCACAAATTTTACAAGATCAGATGCTAGTCAGTGGTGCTCATGATCTGTAAATCATTCGCCATCATCCTCAGTCATCCTATCCTTCTCTGTTATGTGGTAAGTGTGAAATCTTTGACTGCGAATGTAACAGGTAGCAAGAGCTAACATGTCCCATTAGTGTGCTGCGTCAGTATTACGACAATTAGAACGCGTTTTTTTTTTTGCCTTCAGTGACTTTATGAAGTACAGGACACCACACCCATCACAGTGTCACAGATCCCCCCCCCTGCACAGCCTGGAACATAACATTTATTTCCATGATCTGCCATTTTCGCTATTATCCTCGCTTGTTTCTTCACAATACCTGCAGAACTTCTGATGATTCGGCTGTGCAGGTTCGGCTGGTTGCTGGCATAGAACATGGGCGGGTATATGTAAATGTTGGGGGTGTAACTATTAGTGATTCCGACTGTAACATCACAGTCGGTGTTACATTCTGATTCGCCTATTTTTCAGTGGTATTTTGCATGCACGAGATTTACATAAGGAGGAAACAATGTTGTTTGAGGCTCAACTGCATGTCATTTCCATGTACAGAACTGTTGTTATTCAACTATGCCAAGGTAAATACAGTTTCCCATTCTATGGCACCTTTAAAGCTTTTTTTATTATAATTATTGTATTTTTTATTTATTAATTTATTGTTTGTTTTTTTGTCATTCATCTCTGTCTTGCCTACAGTTAGGGTCTTTGTGTTAATTAATGCAGCTTGCATCACTCTTAAAATTAAAGGGGGTTTTCACAGTGATGCCATAGAAGAACCTTTTTGTCTAAATGGTTCCATAAAGAACCTTTAACACCTGAAGAACCTTTCTGTTTCACAAAAGTTTCTTTGTGGTGAAAGAAGGTTCTTCAGATTACAAAAAGGTAAGAAAGAGATGGTTCTTTAAAGAACCTTTGACTGAATGGTTCTTTGTGGAACCAAAAATGGTTCTTCTATTTGCCATAGCCGATCCCCCCCCGAGACATTTGAAGACACTTATTTTTAAGAGTGTAGGCTGTTGACACCAGAAAAACAAACACTATTTCTCCTCTACTGGCCTCTGTTCACTGGATATGTCACCAACATAAAATCTACTTTAGGTTTTTATTATTTGTCTTCAAAACGTTACACAAACTGTCACTGCATTGCATTTCTGACCTCCATAGCCTCCATCATACCAGGCCTCTTAGATCCAAAAACCAATTTCTTCTGTCCACCCCACGGTCCTGGCTAAAGCTTAGAGGTGATTGAGTCTGGCTGCGTCCTCACGGCAATGGAATAGTGAAATCAGAGCCTCCAGCATCTTCACAGCCTGCCTGAACACATGTTTGATGGAGCAGTGATGTCATAATGCATTTCTCCCCTCTTTTTCTCTTTCCTTAAAGACACTTGTGGTTATGATCCACTATTCACTTCAAGCGTTCTTCAGCAGATGAAAGACGAACTCTGTCAGCTTGTTTGCATAAGCCACACACGAGTCACCACAATAAATATGAGACCAAAGCAAAGGCACATTTCTGGCACTTAATGACACACATACACTTGGGTATCCATCTGTAAAAAACATTGTACATGGTAACAATCTGGCATACTTGAATAGTCACATCCTGGAGAGTATGGTCACAGAGTTAAAGATATGAATATATACAGGAAGCTGAATACTACGTAAAAAGGAAATTGGAAAATGTCACTAGGCCTACTAATGTTCCTTAAACGTATCCTTGTATAACAGATAATGAACTGTGTATGCCAAACTGCCGTAAAGAGACAGTTTTGCATTTGTTTGTTCTTTTATTTCGTCATTAAACGGAAATTCTTACACCCTAAACACTTTTACAGACAGATGGATTGGACTCAGAAAGCAAACCCAACACTACACTTTTCTGTTTCTTTATTTACCGTCAATTCAAGCACTCAAAACAAAAACAACAAAATTCCCCAGTCATCCTGTCACTGAAGTGTCACTTGGCAAACTCATTTTACTCATCATAAATTACCATCTCTACACATCTCCTCCCTTCTACTGAGCTCACTGGGGCCTCCTAGACTCTCAACCAGCAATTAAGTCTTGAATAGGAGTTATCTTGTGCCGTGACCTCACATGACCTCCTCATTGAAAAGCCACTGCATTCTCTCTCCATTGAGCCTGTCTTTAGTATTCAAGGCACTGGCCACTGATTTGAACAGTATTATCCTTAGCAAAAAATAAGGCCAGAGGGTCAATTTAGAGAAATGCAGCCTTTGTCATAAATCAGTCTGATCAAAAAATGATGTTTCAGCAATTAAACCCGGTGAGCAAAAATAATTTTAACCCCCAAACAACATATATATAAATACAATTATTTAAACACATTTTTAACACTGTAAAGCCTTACATAGTCAAGAACAAATTCTAAAATTATATAAATATATTAAAATTCTATATTATACATATATATATCGTATATCTTATTATATATATATACTATTAGATATATATATACATAAACGTTGGTTTTACGATATATAAGAGAGCGAAGAGAGCGGAGAGAGAGAGAATAATATATTATATAATATATTCAGAGTTGGGTCTGTTATTGTTTTAGACTTGTAACTATTTATTCGATTTACTTCTATACATTCACAATTTATTGTTTATGAATCAGACTTATAAATATGGTTTTCAGATTTACTTCTATCTATTCACAATTACATTTATATATTCAGGCTTAAAATATATATTCAGATTTACCTTCTATATATTCAGAACTTATAGCTAGATATTCAGATTTACTCTTACATTCACAATTATTTGTATATATTCATGAATATACTATATGTTTCAGATTACTTCTATAATTCACAATTTACATAGCTCCCTAGATATTCAGGAGCTTCATTTAAACTATATTTCAGATTTACTTTACATATTCACAATTACATTTATATAATCAGAATTATAAGTATTATATTAAGATTTACTTCATATATATTTCAGACAAAAACAATATATTCAGACTCTATAATTCACACACACGCACACTTAATTTACATTCTTATATTGCCACTTATGCATATATTCTAGATATACTATATAATATATATAATACAGTATAGATCTCTATATATATATAGATATATAGTATAATATTCATATGCATACAGAGATTCTACAATCTGTGAGAAGTGATGCATCTTTAATCCAGTAAATTTTAACTTGAAGTATTACTAAAAATATAAAAGTTATATTTGTGTACTATACATATACTGTCAATCATAGAGCAGAAAGTTTTTCAGCAAAGTTTTGATCATGTTGGTCATTTAGAGGCCTTAGAAATTCACATACTGCAGGCTTTATAGGGTTAAAGTGCACTAGCTAACACAAACAGTGAAAGCTACCTTAACAAGCCGCGAGAGATACTATTGAACTGCCTTTGATCGGGTCCCTAACAGAATATCCACTGTATACCGCTAATGATTTTTACAGTAGCTCTATCTGCTCCCAAGCTCATTAGAGGTAAATACGTTTAATCACTGTTTACCAAGTCGATAGCTAATATACTAATCGCTTTGGCACAGGGCAGCCTTTAATTTCCGTGGACAACATCTTAAACGACACCAAGCAAGGTTTTAGCCAGCTGCTGCAGAAAAGGGTAGAGTTCATACGTGTTAAATGCGCCTCCTCACCTTCAAGAACCTTCATTTGTCTAAATGGGAGCCCATCACAAACAGCTGCTAGCATCGAGGAACGCGTGTAAATGTCTCTCTCAGTGGCGCTTCAGTGGTAATTGGTGTGGTGCCTTTCATGAAGATAAGACCAAATACATCCATCACACAGCAAAACCTTTTTATTTTTAGATCATTTCCAATGACACCCTCTTTTCTAGCCGCCAAACATCCATCTACTTTTTTTCCCCAACACAAATGTGACCTTTCATGTTTATATATTTTTTTTGAGATGTTATTACCAAAACACTAATTTTACACCTCAGCCATTATCCTGAGTGGCCGTGGGCTCGCGTTACAGGGGCGTTTTATGATGTCATATTTCTGTTTGCGACTGTGTGATAACAGAAGGACTGACAGGGCCAGTAATGGGTGCCCAGTGAAATGTCATGCTCTATCAGCGCCCCAGAGCAAGCACAGGAGGGCCGTTGTGAGACAGGGGCCAGACGCAGGCCCTCCGCTGTTGTTATTGGTGCTGCCGCTGCTCTGTCAGTGTGGGAGAAAGAGAGAGAGAGAGTGAGGGAGCGCAGCAGATGTGACCTCCTCACACACAGAGCTCCTTTTGTGTCCCAGTTATTCAGTGTTCCTCTGGGTTTGCCCCTGCCCTCAACCATTAACAGCAACTGCCTGTAATTGTGAGAAAAAAAGTGAACAGCAACAGGGCTCAGTGTGTTTGGAAGAAATTTGCTGAGATGCATTCGGAATACTTTTTATTTTACAACTGCTTTCAAATTTGACGTAATTCAGGCAGGGTGCATTCTGATGGGACTTTCTGGAATTTTAAAACTGTATCTTTAGGAGAGCGGTAGATCATGGCACATGCTCTGATGGACTGAGCAGAGTTGTGCATCTGAGCGAAGCAAGTTCAATTCCAACATGCAACATTTCCTGATTCTATTTCTCTCTTGCGTGCCACTTGTGGCCAATACTGTAGGAAAAAAATATTATAATAAGATAAGATAAGATAAGATAGGATGTTTTTTTACAGTTTACATTTTATTTTAACAGTAAACTGTACTGCTGAGAAGAGAGTGTATGTATAGCTCCATTAACATAGCGTATTCCATCACCATTTTTTCCACATCCTTTCCTGTCTTGCTGCTATTGTTAAAATTGTAAGCAAGTAAGTAAAAAATAAATAAATAAAGCCTCTTCAAGACAAACATACAGGATGGATGGATGGATGGATGGATAAAACACATCACATAATCAATAACCTACTCCGCATTTTCATAATCTATTATTTTAAAACCTGACATTTTTAGTAATAATAAATATATTGCAAAAAATATTGCAGAACATTAGTACTGTATATCACATAATATATGACGTGTTTTTTACTCCTTGTGTACGAGCGTCCTTATTCTGCCCATACCTGTACCATCGGGAAAAAACATGGTGGTTTAAAATACTGCTATGAATGAATGAATGAATAAATATTATAAAAACAATTTTAAAAAGGCTTTAACAGGTTCAATAAACTTCCCATTTAGAAAATTATATATATAAAAATGTCTGTGATCAGTCTCATATTCAATAAGCGTTGTAACTGCACATTAGGTTACATTAGAAGCAGTGGATATCAGGGCATCGGGCAAATATTGGCCTCTTATCTTGCTGCCTGTAAGAAGCAGAGCAGGATCATTTTCTACAGAAGAGCTGCCACATATCCTGCACCGGGCCAAGAACTGCTTTATTCAATTATCTCCCTTGCTTAGCAAATACAATTTCCCTGCATAAATCATCCAAATGATCCCTATGACTGTCAGGGCCTTGCAGTGGATTTTTTTCAATCCTATCAGCTGAGGCCCAGCCAGGTTACGCTTTATCCTACTTCTGTGCTCAATATCTATTGAGATGATGCAATTGTCTGTTTTGAGTTTCAAATCCTCTGCTATCATTCTCACTTCCTGATAAAAGTGACATTAAGCATCCAGCCACCAAGTCGGTAATCCATTACGAAGAAAGAGCATGCCAATTTAACTAATCCACCAAGCAATGACCCTGTAACCTTGACCTTGTAAACAGCACAATGGGGGGAGATTATGTATGAATATCTGGTCCAGAGATACTGAGTTGGACTCCTTACAGGGCCATAAGCAATGGCTGTTTTTGTCCAGTTTAAGCCACGCTTGAGAGAAATGTCTTCAGGTCAGTAGTTTGAGACCCCGATAAATGCCAAGATTTTTGTCCTAAACCTTATGTTTCCATGCTCATCATTAATTCTGGTTTTGGAACATCTGTAACACATTGATGCGAACAGACCAAATTCAGCCTGATTCCAAACAGCTGTTCCTCAGCCAATAAAACAGTCCCGGTTTAACACAGCAGAGCTCCAGGGCTGCTTTGAGACACAGGCTAAATGCTGGAGGGACAAAAGCTCTACCAGTGTTCACCCAATACAATAGAGGACGAAGACCTCCATACCCTCCTGAGTCAAAGAGTGAATAAGCAAGGAATTCCTTTAGGACTTAAAGTGTTGTGGACCCTCAGCTTTCTCCCTTTGCACACAACACTCAAGACAGTGCTACTGATTTTATTTATTTTTTTAAGAAAACCCTGAACAGAGATATGAGACTGTAAAAGACAGAAAGGCAGAAAGATATTAAAGTAAATATAATTATATATGTAATAAACAGTAGTTTAGTCAGTATAGTTTAGTCTTTTGGAATATTTGAAAAGCATATTGATTTTATAAAAATAATAAATGATTTAATAATAATAAAATATTGATAATTGAATAAAAAAGAAAACATGTAAAGTATATTTTATATGTAATTTTATTAATTTAACAGTAAACTTTATGTTAAATAAAATAAATACAATTACGTCAGTACATATCAGGTAGGTCAGTTCAGCTCATTTAATTCACCTTCTTTTCCACATGGTATCATCTCTTCAATGTTAGCCATTGTTAAAGTGGGATGGATGGATGGATGGATGGACAAAATAAATGGATAGATAAATGAATAAATAAATACATACCATTTACATTTATTTTAAATCAATATTTTATGCTGATTTTATAGTTTTTTAATGAGAACGAAAATGTAATTTGTAATGCTAAATTACAAAAAAAGTGAATAATAAATAAAATTAACTATAAAACAAATTTAAAATTACAAAATGAAATAGCATCAAACATATTATATGCATAACAACTTGAGTGAACATATTAAATGTTTTCTCGAATTTGTGGCATAATTCTAAAATGTTCAGTTTATTTTCAGGTTTAAATGAGGAAAAGAAGCTTCATACTTTTCGACCCCACTATAAATCATTTATTTATATGCATAATTAAATCCCTGTTATGAGAAATGAGAATATTGAGTGACAGGTTCACAAAAATCAAGAACAAATGCATTTGTCAAGCAATTAGATTCTTATTGCCAGTTTTATGAACTAGAATATATTAGCTCCATTTTTCTATATGCTTCATCATTCATCGTCAAAAAATCCAGAATGACACAAACATGTCCCGGGAATGACTTGGAAAGCCGGGCGCTGTCATCCCTCAGGCTCATATCAAAATCAATCATCACTCATGATGATTCACAGCGCGATGAAAAAACGTCAATTTTACAGGAGCCATCAAATGACTGGGTTGGACTGACAGGAAGAATGAATATGAACCCGAGCAGCTTCCTGGCAGATCCGCACCTGTGCGAGTGAGTACAGGATCAGGAGCTCATTAAAATCTGAGTGCGATCCCTGTCTGGATCCCTGCGGAGCTGCAGTCATCAGACTCCCTATCTGATAAATACAGCATCAGCCAGAGAAATTGAACTTGAAACAAATGGCCTTTCTCACTGTCTTTAAAAAGCCGGCCTGATAATAACCCTCCTTTCTTTGAACTCAAATGAAATCTGTTCCCTCACACACACAGAGCTTTGAAGGTGATTTTTTCCACCTAGTCTTTTATATGAAACAACTGTTGTTGCATATATGGAGTTTAATTTGCCACTTGTGCTGGAGCAGTGAGTGGGAGTGGGTTTAAACGCTGTAATTTATGACTTTGCTCTGGCTGCACACAGACAGGCTTATCACAAAAGGTTGCAGTGGTGTATAGGTAAACTTGACAGGGAAATCCAGCCTGTTCATATGTTTCTGTTTGAGCATTACTCTATACGTCCACAGAGAGACAGATCCCTGAACGGAGAGAACCTGACCCATAATATGTCCGCTGGGTCCTTATTTACATTTATGAAAGATGAAGAGGCTTATATTAAATATCAGAGCAACAAAAGAGGCCCGCGATAGGCAGTGGTTTTTACATTAAATACACGGCGAAGGGAGGGGGGGGGGGGGGGGGGGGATATGATTTTATCCACACCGTTTAAAGATTGAGGTCCACAAATAGTTTAATGTTTTTGAAAAAAGTATCTTATGCTCACCAAGGCCGCATTTACTTGATCAAAAACACAGTAAAAAAACAGTAATATTGTGAAATAATATTACAAATTAAAATAACCATTTTCTATTTTAATACATTTTAAAATATAATATGTCCTGTTCTGACAAACTGAATTTTCCGCAGCCTTATCCAGTCTTCAGTGTCACATGACCTTTCAGAATATGTAAGTTGGCTTGAAAAGCCAACTTCCTGGATCCTAATTAAACTTCTGTCTTCTCTCTGATTCTTCTGAGACAAAGTTTTAAATGTAGCTCCTCGCTAGAGGCTTTTAAAGGCTACGACCACCAACCGGAGTTCAGACTTCCAACTGTCTGCTCTGTTGTCTATAACCTTTTCCCTAACGATCCAGCCTTTACGGTTTTTCGTAAACCAGACTATCAAAACCACCTAAAATCCCATAGACTTTCATTGAGGGGGGGTGAAAACTTCTATACATTTACATTTAGTAATTTAGCAGACGCTTTCTCCAAAGGTTACTTACAAATGAGGACAAATAAAAGCAGTCAAAACTAACAGAAGAGCAACAATATATAAGTGAAAATGACAAGTCTCGGCTAGCCTAACACAGTACACATAGCAAGGTATATATATATATATATATATACATCGACAATGTATACAATGAGACGTATGGTGTATTTAAGATGTATATTGCTAATATATTGACTGACTGCTTTGGCTGGTCCCCCAAGTTGTTTTTAAAGTGGCTGTGGCCCCTTTTTTAGCAGGTCAGGCTGATCTTAGCTGTTTTTTAGCTGTTTTTTTTTTACTGAATCAACTGGTTTTACCGTTTTAGCTGGATTACCATAGAAACATGGTAACAACATGCTAGTAACATGATAATAATGCTAGAAAAATGCTAACAACTTGCTAATCATGCTAGAAACATTCGGTGACATGCTATCCTTTCATCTTCCGCTAGCCAACGCGGTGCTAGTAACTTGTTAATCATGTTAACGACATGCTAGTTACTTGATAATCATGCTAACGACATGCTAGTCACTTGCTAGTCATGGTAGCAACATGTTAGTCACTTGCTAATCATGCTAGCAACATGTTAATCATGCTAACAACATGCTAGTCACTTGCTAATTTTACATTTTAAGCTACTTACTTATTGGACCAAAAGACAGTACACAGAATCTATTGGATTACAACTTGCATCTAGACGGATGTACTGTTACTGTAAGTCCTCGGCAGTCAAAAATGTGGTTTTTTATTGAGATTACTTCACTTGTCCTTTTGAAATGCAGGTATTTCCCCTGTCCCAAAACAGCATTCTCCTCTTAGAAACAGGCCAAGCTACGATCAACGTTACCGGTTTTTTCTGGATGCAGAAGCGAGCGAGTTCATGCTCAGACCGCTAAGCTGGGACTATTGTATTGCACTGCTGGGTGGTTCAATTAAATTAAATTCAAGTTTATTTGTATGGCGTTTTTCACGATACAAATCGTTGCTAAGCAACTTTACAGCAAATTAAGTTTGTACAATATTTAGTGGTAGCTTATCTGTGGTTACTGTCAGTTAATGTACATATGGCAGACAATTTCCGTAAAAATTGTCCCGTGGTTGTTCTGCATCTTCAATAAACAAGCTACAGTTAGTCCAAAATGCAGCGGCTAGAGTTCTCACCAGGTCAAGAAAATATGATCATATTACCCAAATTTTACAGTCTCTGCACTGGCTACCTGTTTAGTTCCGTATCAGTTACAAAATATTATGAATTGCCTATAAGGCCCTTAATGGGTTAACTCCTGCGTACCTAGCTAGTCTTCTACCACACTACAATTCATCACGCTCCCTAAGGTCGCAAAACTCTGGTCTTTTGGTAGTACCTAGGATATCAAATTCCACTAAAGGAGGTAGAGCTTTTTTGTATTTGGCTCCCAAACTCTGGAATAGCATTCCTTATAACGTTCGGGGTTCAGACACACTCCTTCTGTTTAAATCTGCATTAAAGACATCTCTTTAGCCGGGTCGGTGCATTCAATAATGCATTCATGAATCTTGTACCTGCAGTTATATCTGGTTAAATGGCACATCTTATTCTTTAGCTGGGTTAAACAATCATTTTGCTTGGTTGGGACCGCAGGCTACGCTAATTATTTCTCTATTTGTTTCTCTGTTTTTGCCACGGATTTACACAAGCTTCAGTCTGTTTCCAGAACACCTGAGAAGAGATGATGCTACCCCTCAGAGGACCTCAGATGATGTCCACCCTGAAACAACATACAGAACTACCACTTTTTGCTATAAGTTTGATTGCATCATAAAATAATTGCTTTTAATAGTGTTCACCGTCTGTTTGATTACGTCTTTAATTGATTAAATATCTTTAATTGATTTTTCCGTACATTTTCTGCCATATGTACATTAACTGACGGTCACCACTGATATGCTACTACTAAATATTGTAGAAACTTTCATTTGCTGTAAAGTTTCTTTGCAACGATTTGCATCGTGAAAAAAGCTATACAAATAAAGTTTACACATTGAATTGCTAATCATAGCTAACAACATGCGAGCGAACAAGCGAGTCCCTTGTTGTGTCTAGCAACAGGCTGTCGGAAACTTAGTTGACCGACAGCTAGTCACTTCTATCCTGCTAACAACATGCTAACAACAGGCTAACAACATGCTAGTTAATTTGTTAAATCAATGCTAGCAACATAGCTAGAACTTGTTTTGACGACATGCTAGTCATTTTGCTATCATGCTACAACATGCAACAATATGCTAAAGCAACATGCTAGTAACTTGTTAATAATGCTAGCAACATGCTAGAAACTTGTTGACGACATGCTAGTCACTTGCTAATCATGCTAAAACATGCTAATAACATGCTAATCATGCTAGTAATTTGTTAATCATGTTAACAACATGCTATTAACATGCTAATCATGCAAGCGACATGCTAGTCACTTAGATAAATCCATGACTCACTCAACATTATCACTTGCTACTCTGTGAACTACATGCTAGTAACTTACTAATCACGTGTTAAGCATGCTAACAACATGCTAGTTACTTGTTAATCATGCTAGAAACATGCTAGTAAAATGCTAGTAACTTGCTAATCATGATAGTGACATACTAGTCATTTGCTAATCATGCTAGCATGCTAGTTTACTATTTCTTATCTATCTATTTATCTGTCTATTTTTTCAATCTATTTTTCTGATAGATGTATTGGCCTTCAATTTTTTAAACTACTTTTAAATTATTTAAAACTGAAACCCTCAAACTTTAAGCTTTAAAACTAACTTCAAACTTTTCTGGCTAGGGCATTTTCCAAGCCAATAAAGTTTGTCTATAAACTTTAACGATCTAGATTCTAGGTATTGTTGATTTGGTGCTCAAGAAACAGTTCTTCTTATATTATTATCAATGTTGAAAACAGTTTTATTTAAAATATTTTTTCTCAGGATTCTTTTATGAATAAAAGTTTAAAAGATGAGAATTTATTTTCTTAATACACATCCTTAATCAACTAAAAAAAAAAAATAAAGTAATCATACTAAATACAATCTCTATAAACACATTATAAATATCTTTTCACTTCACATTTGATCAATTGACTGTAGTCCTTGCTGATATAGTATTATATGACAAAATTATTATTATAATCAATATATCTATAATATACTGTATATATATTAATATACATAATCTAAACAAATATTTATTAAAAAAATATGTTTATTTTATTTATTTATTTTCATACACACATTCAAACTTTGTGAAACAAAAGAATTTTGCAGAAATACTAATAACTATTTACATATTTACACTTCAGATGGGGCATCTAAATATTGTGTAAATAATTTGTATATACAATATAACTAAGTAACTAACTATAAATAAATAAATAAAGTATGTGGTTTGGATTGTGCATTTTACTACGTTTGTAAACAATGACCTAAGGTTTAACTAATAATTTCTTGATATCACCACAGTCTCTCTCTCTCTCTCTTTCCTCTTTATTTTTTTGTAACAGTGGCATAAGTTGAAGCTGCTTTTAGATGGACCAAACTGTGACAAAAATGCAGGTTGAGACATCTTCATAAAACCAAATCTTCTCTGACCCCAAAAGGTAAAAGTTCTAAGATATAAGCAGCATGATGGGATTTTCAGCAGTGCTATGAAGCCACGAGGGTGGAAATCTGGCCTTTTGTCTGGTGTTAAAATAGGTTTGATGAGCTACGGGCTGCAGGCTGCAGTTGTCAAAGGCCTGGTGATCTCTAGTGAGAAATGATTCCCTTCATTTCAGAGCCGAATATACTCCTGCCTCAGAGAGCCAAACGGAGCCAAATGAAGTGAGACCAACTTACAAGAAAGTGCATAAAAAGGCTTGTGTGACTGCCAGAGATAGTCCGGTTTTACTTGGGCAGAGTGAAAGAGACAATTTCCATTCACTCCTTAACTTCAATGAAAGGAGGATGCAGCTCGTCTTAACACACACACTCTCTCTCCTCTCTCCGAGGCATTTCATCTGATTATGAGTACTTTGCAATCTGCGACAACATGATTGATGCTCCACTTTCATGAGGGGAATTTTAACAGCACCTCTTCAGCGCTCAGTGCACACCCAATTATGCGTCTGAGCCAGTAACCTTGAATTTATGTTGCCATGGCAACAAATATAAAATAAAAAAAACGGAGAGAAAAAAATGGTCATGCATTATGGATTATCATTGAAATTCTACACCCCTACCCAGCATAATGAGAGTTCGGGACTTAATCAAATCAGCCATTCCGGGTGACACAAGCTGAAGAACTGGCTTCCATTGTTGGGGTGCATAGAGAAAGGCAGCAGGCCTGACGAGCCAGCAGCTGCGGGGCTGCAGCCTGATAGATGGCTCCCATATACATCAGTGAACATACAGACAGATGGTCCTCAATGCTTGGAATTTCCAACCCAGGAAGCAGCTGCTCATACTAACCTCTGCTGTTCATCTCACCTTGTTGTCATGGAACATTGAGCAAGGAAGGAGAATGTGGACAGCTCCACTTGGAGCCCTGCCTGAGACGCTGTTTGTGCCTCATTCTTTTTTGCTTCTCCCTTTCCCTCTGGTCTTTTCTGTTTTTTTTCCAGCTCCTCGTCTGAAGGGTGGGGCGGTGGGGAGTCTCCCCCCTCGTGCCAGGTCTCAAAAGAGGGATAAGGCGACCAGAATAAATCGGATTTTGTGTTTTACCACCAGACTCTTTCTCTGTCCCTGCCGTTCCTTCAAATGACGGCCTCTGACAGATGACATAACTGTGAAGCACATAACTGGCTCCTGATTAATATCACTGAGGTGGGGACATTTACAATCACAACAACATTTAACAACAAAGTGATCGGAAGTTATTTATTTTCAGCAACAGCAACAGCGATTGTTCCTGATACAATGTGGTTGAGTCCAGCTATGCAATAAAGTAAGTAACTTTAGGCAAATGAGCAGCAAACCAATATGTGTGTGTGTGTGTGTGTGTGTGTGTGTATTAAAATATATAAATAAATGATAGAATATACATAACCATATAATATACATACATAAAAATAAATAAATAATTAATACAAACTAAATAAATACTATAATAATAATACTACTACTACTAATAATAATAATAATGTATTAAAATATAAAAATAAACTACATACATACATACAAAAACAAACAAACTGTACTTCTCAGTTTACTTTTTAACACTCTGACTGAGTTTGATTCATTTACTGATAATCATCAATCTTGTTCATATGATGTATTATGAACTGTACAAATGCTTTCTCCTGGATGTTAATATTAGCAGCAATGAAAAATAAAATGGCGTTTTGTTTAAACTGGCAATATATCACATTGACGATCAGATTTTCAAAAGCTATGGCCAATTTCTCAGCCCACCAATAATGTTAGGCCATTCAGAAGTAGAGGCACCTGATAGTGACGGGACAGCGACCTAATGACCTGCTGACCTCTAGGGACAAAATCGATGTCAGTGTGAACGAAGCATTAAAACAGCATATAGGCCTTCAGTATAGCATTTATACCACTCACCAATGAGACATGTTTATGATGTAACAAGTCAAAAAAAAAAAAGTCACAAGCCATATATTGAGCAAGAATATCATAGAGGCCTAGCAAACACATAGTAATGCCCTGAAAACCACAAAAACCTCCCTAGCAACCTGCAAGTTCAGTCATTTGATATATCATTAAAAAAAAAAAAAAAAAACGACGAAAAAATGGGTAGCCACGAATCAATCTGCTTGTCTTTTTTTACTACCAGACTCTTTTTCCCTCTTCATATGTCTCCCTCTGACAGATGACATAATTGTGAATCACAACTCTGGCTCCTGATTAATACAATACATTTCTCTTCTCCTGGGTCCTATCCAAGCTGCTGTGGTGGCACAAATGCTTCCACTGCTACATAAAATATTGATTGCTCTTGTATATTTCTTAAATGTATATAAGCATATTTATTAGCTAAAAGTCACATGGAGGAAAGTCTAGGTGCTTGAAGTACCTTAGTAACCACCCCCTTTGGCTCGAGTCCTCAGTCGAATGTGCAGGGGGAATTGGCAGCCAGGGATAAGAGAACAGCTCAACTGCAAGATGTTAGTCATGGGCTTCCAACATCCTAATCCAGGACCCAGAGAGAAATGTGAACTAGTTCCTCAAAACAACTGTTTTAGCTTCACATCTAGACAACAAAGACGGCAAACGACACATCTCTGGAAGAACTGATAGCGATTTTAAAAACGGGGGCGGGGTCATCAAATAAGAGACATCAGCCAGTATGAGTTGAATCGTTTTCATAAAACATGGCAGGATATGATAATATAAATATAAAATGGAAACTTTCCAGTTATATTGGAGTATTTGGAAGAGCAGATGTCATCCAAAAAATGTGGGTGTGCCAGATGAAATCTGCACCAGTGTCACTTGATGGCATGCGAGTTTTACTGTCAGGAGTTATGTACCCTGCTTCACTTAGATGGGCTGTTAAGTTACACACCCACAACTGACACAGTTTCCCCCCTCCGGCAACAGAGGAACTCACACAAACCTGTAGGAAGGGTTCGCTAAAGCTTGAACTTTGCTCATGATATATAATTCATAAGCTGTTCAGGGGTTTGTCACCAGTAATACTTTTGTGACTCGCCAAGAGTGTGAGAAGGAGATTCAGTTCAAATTAAATCAAACATTGACATCAACTGCTATGAGATATGGTTGGGTCAATGGCATAGTGAGAATGCAGTTCATAAAATTAATTTTAATATTTTTGTTTAGGCCAAAATGTCAGGTTAATACAACTATACCGAATAAATAATGACATTAAAAGAATGAAATGTATGTTTGGCATAATCTTCTATTTTTACTGCTTATTAATATGAAATACTTAGATGGATTTACTTTTTGCCCAGCAAGTAAAGTCTAAGACACAGATAAACAAACAAACAAACAAATTAATTAATTAAAAAACAGGACCCCTGCAGACATTCATGACAGAGTTCAGTCAATAACTATAATACACATTATATACACAGATCATTTGACCTTATGACAAGAAAATGTTTGTTCATGGCATTTGGGACAACTCCATACAAACTTATTATTTTTGAAATATAATAATGATCATTTTACTTTAAACATATTTCAGATTTGAAAAAAAAAAATAATAATTATTAAGATGCATACACTTGCATTCAAGTTAATACTTTTTACATTTACTTTTTTAATTAATATTAGAGGTTTTTAATTAATTTTAGAGGTTTTTTTCTCTATTGTGACCGTTATCTTCAAAAATGATAAATAAATAAATAATGTACTGGCAATTAAATTTAATAATAATAATAATAATAATAATAACATAATAATATTATGATAATGATGATGAGAAATGTAAAAAAGAAAAGCATAGGACGTCATAATATAAATTTAGATCTATAACTTATCTACTATGTTGAGTTCCCTGCAGTAACCTTCCTTTGATGGCTTTGGAAGGAGAGTCACAAGTGCAGTTTGGTTCTAATTAGCATTTAATTAATGATGCATGCATATACAAAGCAGCATTAAACAATGCTGATTACCTCCTACCTATTCACATGCCAACAGTCAAACATGTCTGACATGCATCCGCCGCATGTAAACGCCTTACTGAAAGGTTAAGTCTTGAAGTTCATTAACACAAGAGTGACTTGTGCTCCTGGCCAGAGGCTGGTCCCTTGGGTATATGTGAAGAACAGCATTCTTATATCTATCTATTTTTTTTTTTTTTTTTTTGTTTACAGACATTTGACAGAGATAGAAACTTTAATGGCCTTTGGTTGTTGTTCATAGAACATGACCTTGGCATAAGTACTGGGAATCTGGGACTAAATACTAGAACTACTTTTACAGCCAATTTTATGCTATTCAATATGCTCTGATGGCAATGAATACTGCTCATTTTGATCCTATGTGATATTTATGCGCAAGCAATGACCTGTAATACAGACACACTTGTCTTTTATTGTTCAGAGGTGCAAGTAAATTTACCAGCGTCACTGAGGCATTCATTAATGATCGCATGTGATGTAAGTCTACATTACCGGACATATTTATTACTACTTTTGTAAATGATTGTCTTTATTGCTCTTGTGATCATGGAAATACTCCCCCTCTTTGACTTGCAAAACCCATTAGTCTGCCTATTTATTATTTATGTCAGAGTTAAGGAATCTGACAAAATCATAATGGATACCCTCTGCCTTGTTTATTATATTGGACACCGCATGAGAATGGTTTGATAAATCCATGCCCGGCCTATGTTTTCATCTTGTGGGCATTTTTGCCGTGCGGCAGGGGGGGGGGGGGGGGGGGGGGGGGGGGGGGGGGGGGGGAGGGGGAAGGAGTGGACTGGGGGGGGGGGGGGGGGGAGGGGGGGGGGGTTAATGAACTCATCCCCGGTCGATGCCATAACGCAGTCTGGTAATGAACCTGATGACAGCATAACTCCCGTCCTGAAATTTCATGCATGAAGGGACCGTCGAGCCATACCTCAGCCTCTCGTGTCATTTGTTATCGTTAATCCTCACATTTATGGCTGAAAATATCTTATTAGGAGGCGTGCCCGAGGTATTTCACTTCGATTCTAGGCTCTGTGACATATTGATTAGACAGCGAGGATTGCGTGAACAAGCCTAAGACCTTGACTTTGGACACCTGCAAGGTATGAATACGAGTGTCTGGTTCATATTCAACATCCAGGGTAATTTCCCTTTGAGGGGAATCAAGGGCAAGTCTGGCCTTTCAAACCCCAAGTAGGTACGGACATGGGAGACGTAGAGTGAGCTGTGTCAGATGGATTACGTTTCCGTGTGGACATCCATCCTCATTTTGGCTCATAGAAAGCCATTTTGGAAAAAGAGCAAGTTGAATCTCTCACAGGAAGACCAGGAACATGCATTAAGACAGCAATCTATTTTAAATTCACTATATGGCTCCAATTATTATCATTTTGTTGTAACTTTGCCTTTCCTGCTCAGAAAATTCCATCATACAAATCAACATGCACGACAATTGAGGACATACATATTGACAACCTCAACCAGACTCACCAAATCAAAGGTTAACTCATTTTAACAAGACAGGACATGACATCCTCTCCTAATGCAATTTAAACATGCCCATTAACTTCCACAGACTTGCATTTAAATTATATAGGCAGTATTTACACACATATACAGAAAGTTGCCATTGGTGAAGTCAGCCTCACAAAGAGCTCATTCACGCACTTGTGGTTAAACTATATGGTGATGTCAGAGGAAAATTAAAACGTCCCATGGCATTACCAGAATATTACAGTCATATTTCAAATCCAGAGGTGATTCATGGAGAGAGAGAACAACATTCATACCACTCAGCAAAGTCATGTTTATGATGTAACTGGATGGCACAGGAAATCCCCTATCAAGTGAAGTTTATAGTGTTTACTGCTATGAAGGTTTGTTAAACTTGAAAACATTTAAAACTTTATTCTGTTTCAGTGATGCTTGCGTAGAGATATAAACTTATGTGTGTAACTTAAACAGTACCATTTGTGCTATGGATATGAATGATTCCCAAAATTGTGCAATTTATTGTAGAGACTGAAGTGTTATATTCATTTAATAGCAACTGGACTTAGCATAGAGATGTGAGACCCACTGCTTGCACAGAAGTCATTTTCAAACCAACCAGGTTTTTGTTGCTCAACATAGTGAATTCATGTGAGCAACTTGAAAATAAGGAAAACTTGCCTTTGGTAGTTTTCGCCCTCATGCAAGACTCCTGGTGTAACGGGGCTGACAAGACATGAGACATGCAGATCCATGTGCAGGCTTTATTAAGCAGAGAGGTCAGAAACACAGGCAGGGTCGAACAAGGGCAAACAGGAATATGGCGCGTAAGACATAAGAATAATCCTAGAGCTAGCGAAGGTCAACGAACGGCGAACAGAGTCAAAAGGGGCAAGACTAAAGGGGTAAATCCAGGAAAACAGGCGAAGATCAGAAACCGATAAAACAGGCAAGACTAGGCTAGGCTAGGCTAGGCTAGGCTAGGTGGCTAACGAGGGCTCTGTAGTGTAGCTATCAACTGATAAGGGCTAAACAATACTCGGCAGAGGGAAGGGATCAGAGTGAGTGTTAAATAGTGAAGGAGTGATATGAAACAGCTGGGTGCAATCAGTGCTGAGTGCAATCAGTGCAATGAATGATGGGATATATAGTCCGGGGTGATATGCAACAGTGTGTAGTGCGAGAGTCAATGAAAATGGAAAGGGTGACCTCTGATGGCCAGCAGATGGAAGTTCATGGACCGGATTCGTGACACCTGGTTGTGCAGACTCCTTTTAAAATGACTGGATTTTGCATGTGAAATTTTGAAGAGCAATGGTAAATGTGACTTCAATTTAAGGTAAAAATGGCAATAAATAAATGCATACATACAGTACATACATACATGATTTACACTGAAGGAGCCATACGCTGCAACAAAATCCTAATCTTTAGTATGTTTGTCCTTTTTCCCCCCAAATTAAAATATTTAATAAAACTTTAACAAGACAAATTTACTTGCAAATGCTTCTTAATTAATCTTTTTTCTATTTTCAGTAAAAATATCTAAGGGGAAAACAAAAACTTAGAACATTGCAATATTAGGACTTATTTTCAGATGTATTTCAAGTATAAAAAAAACTACCAATGTACAGCATAAATTCAAAATGACAAAATTCATATAAAAGATACTCTTGAAAACATGTCTTAAAAAATAGATTTACACTGAAGGAGCCATACTCTGCAACAAAATCCTAATCTTTAGGATTTTTGTCCTTTCCCCCCCAAATTTACATATTTCATAAAACTTTAACAAGACAAATTTACTTGCAAACACTTCTTAATTCATATTTTTTCTCAGTAAAAAGATCTTAGTAAAAAAACAACAACTTTAAAACCTTGCAATATTAGGACTCGTTTTCAGATGTATTTCAAGTAAATAAAAAACTGCCAATGTACAGCAGTAAGACAAAATACATAATATACAAGATACTCTTGAAAACAAAACTTAATTTTGCAGTGTTGCTTCTCAAGTAAATTTATTTTAAGGATTTGTAGGTATTTTTATTGGAAAACACATCAAATAAGGCTTAAGCAAAAATAAGACTCACATTTTTCAGTGTATTAGTGAGTCCAGAATATAATTAAGACTTGGGGGTGGTCTTTGTGTTGTTGTTGTTGTTGTTTTTTTACTTGGCCCAGTACACAAAACCAACAAGTATCAGAACATGCTAATAACCACACAGTAATGCACAAAATACCACCTAGAACACCTTAGCAACTACAAAGCAAAGGCCTGACAACAACCAAGGATGTTGTTGCATCCTACGTAAACATGTGAAAATAATCCTTTGCAACTATGTAAGTACTTCTTTTCACAGCTACACCTACAGTATTTCTTATGGCAATAACAAAAAGCTTTTTAATTAATCCTCTGTTAGACTGATCATATATAAATAAATTACCTGGTTGAGATGTCAGTAAGATTAATGGAACGACCAACAGACATACTATTTATGCAAATTGCATTATTACTCTCAGTAAACTCAAGACCTCTCTAATGGGTTTTGTTCACCTTTCAGGCAGGGAGCCACAGCACCCAGAGAATAGAGATCAAATAGGCCGGGGGTTGTTTCATATCAGGATCTGGACCTTGGAATTTTTAGCCTTCCTGTGCACTGAGGTGGTAAATTACAGGGACAGGGACAGGCCGGTTTACTGCTATGTTTCCAGTCAAGCCGGTTTCCAAACAGTGTCACTGGGACTGCTTTAAAAAGGCATTTAATATAAATGATCTGGCATTGATTGTGATGGATTGGCTATGCAGAGACACCTTGCCTTCAAGGGCACAGAGAGATAAGCCATCATTCTGGCCTGTACCATCCCAGTAGGTGTTTTGTGAGTCCAATGTCACCTGTACCTGTAATAATGTACCATACAGTACTAAACGATATGACAACAGGTTCTTACCCCCAAAGCATCAAATACTATCTTTAATAGGTGTCCTTTAACATCTTTATATTGATATGTACAGTCACCCTATTACTTTCAGTGAGAAACCTTTGACGTCAATACATTTTGTCCTTGTGGAAGTCATTTTTCACAATATCCTGACTATTTTAATCTAAAATGTGTCCATGCATTTTTACTCAGTTAATGAGCAGCTAATGCATTTGAAAAAGCAATGATAATACTTTGGGATATAATGTAAAGATTGGATTCTGATTTAAGCTGGTGTTTTCTGTACAGCTCTGCTGAATTGTCATGTTTTGTCAGGGACAGGATTTAGTTGTCACTTTAGTTGGCCAACTAGAAAATAACCTATTGTGGTGATTTGAGCTCAGAATAGACCACTGAAAGTACATTTGGACCTTCAGACATTTGCACTTCATCCAACAGATCAGTCTTTGATGTTTTGACCTCTGTTGGTCAAACGGAATGAATGGAACACAAATGTTTGTGTAATCAAAATATCTCATACCGTTTGAGTAGGTCTTACATTGGATGATGAACAAACATCACAACCATTAAAAAGGTACGTCATATATTATATAGATATCTATATATTATATCTATATATATATATCTATATCGATATATATATATAGATATATATATATATATATATATATATACAGTACATTATAGTATAATGAAATACGGACGTTACTACATCCACCATGTTGAATTGTCATGTGACTTGCATGCAGCAATCACAGTCATTCCACAAAAGAATCTCACTGAAAATATTGGTAATCTGGACACTTTTACATCTTAAATATGAGAATTAGACAATGACTGCATATACTGAACAGTCATATACTGTTTTGCCAACAAAAAGAGTAAGTCGTAGTCATATTCAGATACAAGAGTGATACGTATGAATGCAGAACATCCACATAATTTATATTTCCCACATTATATACATTGCATTTTTCAGATACAGGAACAGCTGATTACATGACATAATTCAATTATACAACAAATAGAAACAGTATTACAAGGGTTGTTGATGTTTTAGCCAGTATAAAATTAAAATAATTAAGATAAGAATAATGTATTAATCATGCCACCAAATTATATATATATATATATAATATATTTTTTTTTTTTTCACTTATTTTATTAATTTAATTGTAAAATATATTGTGGGCATTTTTGCCTTTATTAGGATAAGACAGTATTTCAGACAGGAAGCGAGGTGGGATAGAAAGAGGGAGGATGGAATCGGGGAAAGGTCCGCAAGCTGTGTCTCGAACTCAGGACGTCCGAAGCACAATGGCACTATATATCGGCGGGCTGCCCACAAGGCTATTGGCACCGATGCCACCAAATATTTCTCATTGAAAGAAATGGAGTTATCAGCCACAATTCTATAAAGAAACTAAGGGGCGTTTTTGATCTCTGCAGTGCCTTATAGGAGTGAGAACAGGTTGGATATCAGCAAACTAAGATCCTATGTTGTTTGTATGCAACAGATGATCTCAACTATTCAGAATTGATCACTGAATGGTTGAGTATGATTAACTAATTCATATAATGGTTTACCGAACAAACATGGGCTCATTTGTCACAAAGAGTGGAAAAACAACAAACAAAAACAATCCCAAGAAACGGCCCTTAACTTTCAGGTCACTTTGGCTGACCCTCAGTTGTACTAGCAGTATTGTAGTGTGAAGTGTGACCTTTCTCTGTGTTTTGGCTCCAGTGTGCTGAATTTCAATAAACACAGCAAAGTGACCCGGCAGGACAAACCTGCAGACAGTGTAATAAGGCTCTGTTAGGATTAATGAGCTACCCACGGCATTATTTGTTATGTTATATATCTTATTGATTGCGTTGTCTTTGATCTTTGCATGGTTTTTCTCACTGAGCTTGGGTATGGTTTGTGTTCTTGGTAGACATCGAAGGTTGAGTGGGCAAAACATGCAGAGCATGATCTCCTTGAGGGCACCAGGGCAAGACATTTGTTTAGTACATTAATAAAGTGACAAAAGAAGCCATCATAAATGCTCCTGCAGTGTTCCAATTAAAATGAGTGAGGGTGTCTTTGAAGTGTAAATGAGGAATAAGTTGTGTTTTCCATTATATTGTAATGAAAAGTCAATAATAACGATTTACTTAGCAGGGGGAAGTTCATAATGTGATAAAAAAAAAGCATGCAGCTTTGGATCAGCAGGCAAAAATAACAAGCAAATGTTTGATGCAATAAGGAAGGTTCTGGTTTTACATAACGATATATCCAGTTGTTGAAAATGACAAACAAATGTGATATTTTCAGTATTTGTACATTAAGCCTGGTTCTAGCACACAAATATTTTTGCACATTTGCATAGTCATTGACACATACAATATCATACATCATGACAGAATTTACAACACAAGCCCTGTGAAAGGCCAGTCCAGAAAGGTTTGAACCAGTTAATTTGTAAAAATCTCTGAAGGTCAATATTTAAGAGTCCCCAAACATACAAAACTGTGTTTGTAAATGTTATATTCAAATATCTAAGAATATTAACAAGACCAACCTGGTCAAGTTAAAGTGTCAGGACAGATAAATCTTGCTGCACTCCAAAAAAAAAATGATTGAGCATCATTCAACATGCTTACCAGCATGGTCAGTGCAATTGCAAATGACATGACATAAACAAGAACTGTCAAACAAGTATAATCTGTAAACGGCACAGATGGGTTAGTAATAGCTGATTGGTTGTCTGAATCCATTTCGGCTCACTAAGAGCCTGGTCTCAAAAGCTCACAGAAAATTAGCTAAATTTAACGGGATAGTTTACCTTAAACATACTCACCTTCATGTTGTTCCAAACCATTTTTCTTCTGTGGAACACAAAAGGGGAAAAGAAAAAGCAAAAAAAATCCCCCACACAATTATTACAAAGCTGAACTGAATCTTTAAGCTTCAAAACGAACATAAAAGCATCATAATTGTATTATGATAGTAGTCCAAATGACTTCAACGGCATTAAATATAATTGTTCTGAAGCCATAAGGTAAGTTTGCCTAAGAAACAGATAAAAATTTCATTTTAAGTTTAAAAAAGCTTGACATCCACCCCAGCTCTAACAGATGTAAGATAGAAGAAGGTATGATTCACTAATGAACGATTCTTTTTAGTCAAATATTTTCAACAAATCTACAGCTCCAGTTTACAAAACCACCTTTAATGGTTTGCTTTGTTATCCACAGAAGCAGCAAAAAAAAAAAAAAAAAAAAGTCATACGGTGTGGACAACATTAAAGGTGTGAGTAAAGCTGACGGCAGTTTTCAGTTTTTGGTCGTGAGGAATGTACCTTTAAACTCCTGACTCAGTTGACTAGATAATGAGATGTTTGTTTGATGCTGAAAAGCTGCTGCGCGTGTACTTGCTTCCAACACGAGTGTTGGGCTCTATTGGAAGGCTTGACATGAAGTGTCAGTAACACACACTATTACACCTGTCGACCCAGGTAGCTAGTCTTGCTAAGGCAACTTATTGCTTACTTTTGAGACGATATTTCCAAATGATCGGACCTCACTTAATATGGTCCGGTTATCAACCCAACTTTCCCTGAAGTAAAGTGCGGTCTGGAGTCGTGCAAATAAGAGCTGAGAAGCTTGTGGTAAAGATAAAGCTTAAAGACAGGATGAGCGGAAAGAAAGAGCGGGAAGCAGAAAACACAATGCCATCCTAATTTCATCAGAGGCACTTCTCCGATGAACTATTACACTGAGCGAAACAATAGGCCGTTTTTTGAACCGGACATTGTTACCTTGTAGTCGTTATTTAGATGAAGTGAGGGCTGTGCCGGTGGTGTTTTAATTTGTGTGTCTCCTGACCGACAAATAGCAGGCTAATGACAAATCTCTAAAACATATGCTAATAAAGCTCTTACAATGCATTGCAATCTCTGACCTTTGGGATATAACCCTAAAGGGCAACATGAGAGATGCTAAATTCCAAAAAAGTGACAAATCCAAACAACAATGCCCAAAATTTTCATTGTCACTGATGATGTATATTTGATGTGGGATCTATCACCGGAGCAATGGGCATCTAAAATATCAACGCGGTTACAATACGCCTATTTTGCCCACGACAAAATTCATGTAAATTCTGATGATTTGGTGCTCAATGATTGTTTATTGAATAAATTGCCGATCTCTTTGAAAACCCACACAAGGTGACATTGCCCAAAAGTTCTCTTATGGATAAATGCTGCTTTCTGTGTACATGTGTCAGATGACTGCTTCAGATAGCCCACGCAAGCAACTAGCAGATTATACTGGGACCATAGACCTATTAGATAAGAAATCATCTTAACCGTGGGAAAAACGAGTAATAATTCAGAAACGGAAAGGTGAGCTGAAGTAATATTTTAAAAAAAAAAAATAAAAAGATAAGGGACTGTGAAGAAAATATATATATTCATGCTGTATTATTTGTTGGTTTATTAGTCGTAATATATACCTCTTGCATATATGACTCGACACTCACCTCAATCTATATGGTATGTAGGTATGCAGTTGATGGATTGCAGAATTAATCGTACTAGCCAGACACGCCGGACATTTATGTGAACGCGACTACACTGAAATTAGCCGAGTTATTCAGCAATAGCTGAATGATATAGACATATTACTCAAGCCTCCCGAATAGGCTAACACATAGTGATTAGAAATGGACACCTCTCACTGGTAATGCCTGACTTGTCGTGTGCAAATTGGTTAAAGATGACTGAACCAATTTTGTTTTGGTTCATACATGTGCAATGTCGCATGACACAAGCTCTCTACCAAACCCTAGAGGGCTTTCTCGCCATGTAGTGCAGCTCTTAAAGATTCTAATGTTACGTACACTGTTGCTAGTGTGCCTCAATTCACCGCACAAATCTACTGCGTATGATTACCGTGATAGATTGTGACGCTTTCCCGACACGTCTTCCACATCACTATGGCTTTCCATGCAAACCGAATATTATTTGACTGCAGAGTGTCATATCATTATCCTGTTATAAGCTTTCCTAAGATAGTAATAAGTCATATCCACCCACACTACCTTTAGCTAGTTACATTTCGTTACCTTTCAGCTCACCGACCACAGGGCCACGGCACGATATGTGATGAGCCATTCGATTGAGATATGGAATCATGTTGGGGCAGCCTAGATCTGATGAGACATAAGGAATTTGTTAGTGGGATGACAAGACGACTACCATTAGTCTTCCTGCGGTCATTTGATGCTAAATTTTTTCCCCTGCCAAAGACACAGGCATCTCTATGGAAGAAGATGGGCACCTTGTAATCTTACACGCGGTGGTGTGTGTCATATACACCTCATCACATGATTGCTCACACGTATAGCAATTAACACACTCGTGGTTGAAATTGTTCAGTTTAATGTGCTTGCATTTGGTTCATGGATTGTTTCTGATTTAGTCAGCACGCATATGGTCACGTCAGCTTTACAAAGGATAACGCACCGATTATAAGATACAACAATCCTCAGTGGTGGATGTACCGAGTGTGAGTGATCCCGCGCGAATTACGAAACATCGTAGAAGGACAGGGTCCTCAGGGTTATACATCACTTTGTGCCCTCTCTTCTGACATCAGATCAGCCAAGACATTTATTCCATTCAAGATCAGCACATTCATCTCCTACTTTCAACATCTTGCTGCTTCCTCTGACCTTCTCCCAAACCTTTCTTCTGGATGTTTGGAATTATAAATTGGCATTTAGTCAAATACCATCCAACTTTTTTTGCCCAGAACAATCTGCTTAACCTCAGCAATCTGGGTTCAATACCGGCTGCTCAACCAAAACTGCTTTTCACTCTTAGTGACTGAAGCATTTACAACAGCCTTGCTTTCATTTTGATTCTCCTAGATCTATCCACATAATTTGGCACTGAAATGCTGCCACAATCCCACTGGGATTCTCACTTGGTCCATTGCCGTTCATCACTTGCTTGTTGTAAATGTCATGAAAAAATACAACAACTACACTTATGAGACTTGAATTTGCATCTCATTACATCTCTTTTGTTTCATTTTTTTTAGCAAGATTCTTACACGGGCCTAATTTCACAATTATATAATTGCATCTGTACTTTAAATGTGTTTCCCCAGTCATAACATTTACACCATTGTTTCAGTGATTTGAATTAGGTTATCTTGCTACTCTTTTCACACAAAATATTCTTCTCTACATCCAGAAACGTACTGTATATGTCCTGTACCAACATGCAACTATATTAAACATTTTCTGTTTGCTGAGTTTATGGAGCAGAGTGTTAGTTACTACTCTCTAGAAAAGCCAAAGTATTTAAATGAGTATAACCTCTGACCGAGGTGTTTATAATCAGCAGACTGTTATTCAATTTTCTACTGTCATTTTCTTTCAACTCTGATCTCTGATTGCATGTGGTAGTTAGCTTTAATGAGCTGATTTTAGTGCAGAGAGCAAATTTTGTTAATATAAATGGACCTTTTAATATACAGTACATAATGGTTTGTTGAACATTTATGTTCTCAGTGCATACCTCTTCTGAACAAGCATAACTGGCTTTTTAATTTAATCTCATTATATGCAGTACAAACTGGAATTTTTTTATCTGTATGTAGCACTATACTATAAGGCTCCAGTTCCTTTTTTAAATGTCATACATACGTTTATATTGTAGATTTGCTGCATTCAGGTTTTTTTTTTTTTAACTACATGTCTTGCTAAAGTAAATTTTACATAACATTGTATGACTCAGCCAATACCCTATTAAAAGATAAAAGACTCGGTTCAGTGTAATCTTTGTATACTAATGTCTCTAAATCTACACATAATCTGATTATTTTGACCCAAAATTATATCTGCTTTCAACAGATGGTAATATGCTGCCTATAATTAGCAAACACATGGCTAGGATCGCTCTATTTCTGCAAAGTAAAACTGACATATTTCGTATATAGGAGCCAAAAACTAACATGAATCTGGCAATGGAGAAATAAGCTTGGCAGGGGCCTCTGTAGCAGTAGTGAGCTTCTCTCTGTTACTTCAGCTGTCTCTGTATCCTCCACTGGTTACATTGATAATTTCAGGGAAGTTTACATATGTTCCACTATAAGCTTAATCAGAAATTATGTTTATGTATTATAAATAGGGCTGGACGATATGGCCAAAATTTATATCACGATATATGTCTTAATTTCCGTCGATGCGATATAAATTCCGATATCGATATGAACTCTATTAAAAAAGCCTCATAAAAACGGCCAAGAACGGCCACAACAGATGTCTGTCCCTACAAACTTATGAAAAATTAATTTGCCTACTCTATGAAACCTACTCCTATAAAACTATATAATATTTTAGGAAAAATAAATAAATGTTCACCTTTTATTGGTATTTAGCCTTCATACAAACAAGAAATGTGAAATCACTGTCAAATAAATCTCAGACTCTCCTTATTAATATTAATATTTTTTACTTCAAACTATAGGCTAACATACCAGGCAAAAGTTTTTGAACAGTAAGATTTTTAATGTTTTTTAAAGAATTCTCTTCTGCTCATTTATGTGATCCAAATACAGCACCAAAAAAACAGAAACATTTGAAATATTTTTACTCTGTTTAAAATAACTGTTTTCTATCTGAAAATATTTTTTATTCTGTGCTTCAAAGCAGAGCTGTAGCATCATTTCTCCAGTCACATAATCATTCAGAAATCATTTAATATTCTGATTTGCTGCTCAAAAAAACATTTCTTAATATTAATGTTGAAAACAGCGGAGTAGATTTTTTTCAGGTTTCTTTGATGAATAGAAAGTTCAGAAGAACAGCATTTATCTGAATAGAAATTTTTGTAACATTATAAGTGTCTTTATCATCACTTTTGATCAATTTAAAACATCCTTGCTAAATGAAAGTAATAATTTCTATAATATACATTTTAAAAAGAGCTTTTGAATGAAATAGTGTATAATGTTACAAAAGCTTATTATTTCATATGAATGCTGATCTTTGGATCTTTCTACTCAAAGAATCCTGAAAAAATTTACTCAACTGTTTAAATATTGATAATCAGCAAATCATCATATTAGAATGATTTGTGAAGGATCGTGTGACACTGAAGACTGGGGTAATGGATGATGAAAATTCAGCTTTGCCATTACAGGAATAAATTACATTTTAAAATATATTCAAATAGAAAGCAGTTATTTTAAATAGTAAAAATATTTCAAAATGTTACTGCTTTTGGTGCATTTTGGATCAAATAAATGCAGGCTTGGTGAGCAGAAGAGAATTCTTTAAGAAACATTAAAAACCTTGCAGTTCAAAAACCTTTGACTGGGAGTGTAGGCTGATTATTCTTATAGATAGAAACGTGCATTAACCAGGACAACGAGTATGAAACATGCTCCGAGTTGCTTCAGAAAACAAAAAATAGAGCAACAACAAAATCATGTTGCTGGAAATGGGTTTATTATTGAAAATGCAAACTGCTTGTCTGCCAGCAAGAGGCGCTGTGAGAGCAGCAGAACTAACGGTTTCTCCAGTAATGGCTGTAAACAAAGCAGCTCCGCTCATCAACGGTACTTTATCAGATAAAAATGCCATCTAAACTATTCTGAAGACAGTCGGTTCCCTTCAGAGATACATTCATATAAAACACCCGTGACGCGTTTTGATTTTGAAACGTGCAGTGCTCATGTTTATTCAACGAAGTCAAACGCCACAAATAAATCAATGTATGGGAAACATGGCTAATGTATATCGAAATATCGGAAATGTGTTTAAAAATCATATCACCGTTATTGAAAAAAATTATATCGCGATACATATTGATATTGAATTATTGTCCAGCCCTAATTATAAATATACTATATTTCTGTTTATTCAAATTGTATGTATTAGCATGTTAGTCAAATGGACATCATCATATGTGAAAGGACATTTCTTGTCCAGAATAAGCTATAATATGCACTAGATTTAATGTCTAGTCAAACCTTTGTTTTTATTTACAGTGACTGTCTTGTCTAGCATTGACAGATTATAAAAGTACCTGTGTGCAAAAATAATTCCCAGTAGTGTGAAAAGCATAACACAGAATTCACGGTAATGCATACCAATGAGTGCCAGTCCATTTTGACCTGTCTTATACTCATGCATTATTTTCTATTATTCATGATGACACATACTCTTAAACCCAAACTCACAAATTCATTAGTCCATGTGTGTATTTTTACATTTTTTAAAAGTTGTGTTTAAAACTGTGGTGTTATACTTGCTCCTATCCGAGGTCAATGTGCAGAGAGAACTATGAGTAATCCATCCATAGGTTTATTTACCCAGAAAGTGTAAACACTGTGTCTCTGTGGCACTATCAAAACATTGCTCTGTTGTTTTGACATCCCACACAGCAACAGTGGCTCAACCAATGGCGTGAGTTTGGGGTGGGACAATCTGACCAATGGCAGACTCTGCCATTAAACTCTGCCCCAACCAATTACATTAGACAAACATGGTCAACTCTAACCAGCACTTAGAGTGCACCTGCTCCAGGTGATTTGACACCTCTGGGTATCACACTTCTTTGAATAGTCTCCCATGAGGCCGAGTCCAGAGTAAGGTGCCATGTAAGGCAGAAATGAAGAGGATGCAGAAGGAAGAGAAAGAACTCCACCTCTAATTGTTCGTGACACACGACACACAACACTTACTGTGAGCTTGAGAGTCAAAAGCCGGGACAGGAGGGAGGGATCTGGCCACAAGGAGTCTTTTATCTTTAGTTAATGACTGAACAAATATGCTGTGCCTTCGCACACCCCCCTCTTTTGTGTGTGTGGTTACCCCTCTGGGTCACCGTGTAGCTCTCTAATAAGCATCCTTGCACAAAAGCCCAATATTTGCTTGACTAGCGGGGCCTCTGGACCCTTAAGGAAATAAGCACGAGGGGCAGGGAAGGAAGGGGGTGTGAGGGTGAGGAGGGGGGATTTCACTCTGTCAGCTACCAACAGGAACAGATGGAGCTTGATAAATCCTGAAAGGAAGGCATTACCTGCCCAAGTCACCAAGCAGCCACAATTATCACAGGGCTTTGGGTTCATTGTCAATCAGAATGGCAGTTAAAGAGAGGCAGCAGCTGGGGCAGATGGTGGGGATCCAGCGCGGCTGGGGGAGCAGCCATGGTCCGGTCCTTAGACAATCTCTTGCTCTCTTTCTTTGTCTCTGGTACTAAGTCTCAGAGATCCTCGGTACACTACTGTTGATTACAAAAGAGATTTCGGGATACTCATCCATGGAGACGGTGAGGCTTAGAGAAGCTGAATGAACCCGATTGGCCCGTGCTGTGTCATGTTAATTAAATGATGTTTGATATTCATGAGAACCCTATGCATATTGATCACTCTGTTCTCATTTATACATTACCAAAGGCTGTAACCACCGTATTCAAATTCAGATTAGTGTTTGACCGATATGGGTTCTTTTGGTGCTTGATTATTAAATTATTACATGTGGTCCCCCTAATCCTAAATGTGTGATTTCAACCATGCATTTGTCCACCTTGACTGCAAAGAACTAAAAAAATGAATAGTCTTGAGTGAATAATATTCTAGTGTAGCTAAATAAATACCAACATGTTTACTTGCTTGCCAAAGAGATTTGTAGGTACTTGCACTAGTTTTCATTTATGTTGTTTTTAGAAACTCCAATTTGTTCTCATTTGTTCTCCCTCTGTAGATGAACTTACACAACAAGTCGACTATTCTTAGCCAAGTAAGATCACGAACACAGTGCAATTAAAATGTATACCAAACCCTCATCCTGTTCCCTGAAACTCTACACCATTTTTCCACTTGATTGTTCATATGTAAAGTAGCATTCTGTAGATATGACTCTGGCTCGCTCAAGGACAGTTACTGAGTTTTTCTCCCAGTTTCCAGGCAGACTCCTTCTCCTTCGGTCTCTGCCAAGGCACACCAGCGCATTTCACGTTCAGCGTTTCACTACTGCCATTCATCACGGGACAGGGGGTACGAGTGGGTTTGGATCCCCTCCTTCTTCTCATGGCTGAGAGCACAGTGTTGCACGGACCCCTTCACTCCCTGCGGTCTCCACGCTCCTATCCACGACTTTCCACAATGGACCCTGACTTCATTATGGAGGCCTGGCTTTCTCTCGGTCTCCCGGCAGAGGCATCATTCCTCCTACTTTGTTACGCCACTCTCGGACTTTGTGTCTGGGACCAGCTAATAGTGAGGTCAGGTCCATCCATCTGCCAGGGCTGGGAGCTGTGATGTAGAGAGAGAAGCAGCGGTCCTCATTCAGCAACAATGCCCATTAACAATGCTAACAGAGTCCCGACAAGGCCGGAGGAGGGGACGGGACGGGGGGTAAGGAGGGAGGATGGTTGTCACTAGGCAGAGAACAAGATTGCAGTGATTCGATAGGTTTGCAGGACTGGGCGTTGAGTGAGTCCTCAAGAGTCTTGGATGGTTATTGATTTTCTTCACTTGTGTTTGCTGCCAGCTTGTGAAGTTATGTGCATGTGCAGAGCTACTTGTGGGGCAATGGAAAGTAGACCTATTGGGGTTGGGATGGTAGCTGCAATCTGAGAACGTACATATTGTTCCCCCTAAGTTATAATAATTAAATAAATGTAGGTGTTTCGTCTTACCCGCTGCAAATTATTGCAGAATTGTCAGAGTGAAGTGAGGTAAACAGATGTTATTTTAGTCTTGTTCTTTTGTGATTGGCAGGATTATGTGGACACGGTCTTCCTAAACTTTTATTTGAAACTCCATCAGGTTTTCTGCACCTGGCAAAACACTATTTTGGAAAGTTTAACAGGCACCTGTATTATTCATCACCTGTTCTTACCTGGTCTACATTTTCATAGCCCGAGGCACAAAAACTCATTTATACACCTAGGTCACATAATCCATGAAGCTTAAACTGGTACGCATGGTGCCCAACCCTTGGATTTAAGCCAGAAGTGCTTTTCCCTCTCTCCTTTTGAAGAGTCACTGTTTTGCATTTGAAGAAAACCAGTGTCAAAGTTCATTTGGTTCTTTGCCAGGCCATGCCACATGCTAGGAGAAGAAAATGACTTCTTAGTCTAATAATCACCTAGCACCACTGAGTCACCAAAAATATACACACATGCATGCAGACACGCACGCAGTCTGACAAACAAAGACAGTGGCTTGTGTTGTGTCTCCTTCCCACTCACTCACTCACTCACTCACTCACTCACACACGCGCGCACACAGGATACCCATGGCGAGTGCTGATAATGTAGCAGACATCTGAATGGTGGAGTCTGCTCCCCATTACCCACACAGCACTGCAATAATTTGCATGTGAAAGACACAGTCGCCAAGTGTTTAATGTGTCATCTAAAGTGGATGGATTTTGACTTCAATTTTAAAAGAGCTTCTATGAGATATATTTTAAATATGACTTTTATTTTGAAATGTCTTGTTTTTGAAGTGTCTGGTATGTTTCCTAAAACTTATAATCATATACTCTTTCTGATATTAAAGCACCAACTAGATTTTTAACCATTTACCCAAAGTTTATTTGATTTAAAAAAGCAACTATCATCGCAGGTTTCATCATTATCAGCATAGTTTAACGAGTGTTTTCCGAAATTACAATTCCAACGAACATTCGCAAACAGCATCGCAAAGCTATGTAGTTGGAATGACAGCTTTCGACCTGTGGTTAGAAGCATAGTTTCTTGTTTGTATGTGGACTTTATAAATCCTTATCTTCAGCAAAATAAGGAAGCTGACATTCAGCACAATTTACATTCTTCATTTTTAATACAGTATATGACAATTTCATTTACGTCTTTTAGTTTGTCAAGATATTTAAAGCACTGTTTTTGATGAAGAACGAAGCTCAAGTAAGAAAGAACCGATGATTGAATCTGGAAATAAAGCAAAATAAAAAAAAGATAATAAACAGAAGAATAAAAAAGAAAATAATAAATAAAATAAAATTGAATCGAAGCAAAAAAAGGGAGAATTAGCCTCAGATTCCATGTCCATAATTTACAGAAAAAAAAGTAGTAGTATATTAATACGCAATTCCAAATCCAGCCTTTGCATTAGCAGAGATAACTTTGTGGATACTCAATTCAGTGGATAAATATGACTAAAATTATGAAAATATATAAATTGTGTTTTAAATTACACATCATATATCATACTATATTACCAAAACATCAGTTGTTCTTATTATTTTATTTTACTTTATTTATTCAGGTTAGTCTTTGATTAGCAAGCTAACATCTTATTTATTTCCAATAAGAAATCATGTTGACTTCTATATTTTAAAGTAATCTGTTTGGACATCTATTTATCAGACTTTTTCCCCCACTTTACTCAAATCAATGTATTTCTATCTTGTTCAAATGTAAAGCACACCCACCGAAGTCATTTCTTATGTCTGTTTGAGGACATTTAAATATGTGCCATATGTGCAGGTAAATTAGTAAATGGTGAATGCTAAGAATGATTGTGGTTTTGTCCTATCAGAGCCATCCTGTCAGAATAGCAATTGACAGCCTAAGTGGGTCAGCTGAGAGGCCAGCCCCTGTTAATTTATATTCCAAGACACATCATGCATATTCATGAGCTCCTGCTGTTTTGTCTATCACCGAGCATCATACTTACTGCATAATTGTATTTGGAAACCGAAGAGCTGTCTGAGTGGTCACACCAATTCAAACGCCACTGTATTATTTCATTAATTCAAAATGGAGAGAGAAAATAGACACTTGTGGCAAATGAGAAAAGAGAAATAGTCAACATTAGTCATACCTGCACTGACTGCAGTTATGAACAGGCAGAAATCAGTGGTCAGGTGTTTAAGAAACAGGCAAAGACCTTAAACATGTGCAAAGATAAATATATTTGAATTTTTCGACAGAAAAAAGGGCCGATATAAGCTACTTAATGCCATAATAGTCTGATCCACACCAAAAATGTTATTATGTCATCAGAATGGTACGCACAATCTTAAAGCCACCATCTTCATACCTTACAAAGCAATGCTAATATTTTTCATGCCTGTTCCTTTTGTTTACAAAGTAATTTCAAAGGCATATTTTGCAGCAAACCTAAATGTTGTTGGTGCAAAATGCTGCATACCTTCGCCATCAGAGGGTAATTGTGTAATTATGGGCTATTTTGGCTCTGCAAACATACATTAATTTCCATTCATTAGGCCGTGTGGTTCTTCCCAATGAACACACAGGCTGATGTAAGCCTGTATGACGCATATTGTTGTTCATTCTTCTGTGGAGATTTTGTATTGATTTCTTTTGATGGTGTATATGAAAAACAATTCAATCTCAGTTACATTCAAATCAGGTGGTCGAGATATTCTTAAATTTAAGGGAATTTCCCAGTCTGAGCCGCAATAAACACATCAACTCACCGCAAACAACAGCTTTTGAGATTAAAACTGGTCACAACAGCCCACTGCTGGGCAGATTATGAATATCAAACTGCATATTCAGGAATGTGTTGATGTACTGTCAGCTACTGGCAGACTGAAAAATCCCCGCTGTCTTCCTAAATGAGAGTTTTCTGCATATATTCTTCTGTAATGGATTTTTTTTCCAGGAGCTTTAACACAGGGAAGCAGTGGAAATCATTCACTGTAATGATGTCCAGGTGAATGCTGTCATCAAATTATCTCAGTGTAGACACGGGGTGAGTGTGTGTTTGTACATTAATTAATTAAATTGTGTTTTCTACATGCTTCAGCTTAAGATACAAAACAAGAACTAATTAGGACAGTGTGGAGAATCACAGTAAGCCAAAAAGCCCATACACTATCACTCTTTAAGGGTTTATAATGTAATATATCAAATAGACACAACCTGATCAGTAACAAACACACATAAAGGAACATTATGATTCTCAGAAGGCTATTTTACAGATAGGGCTATGATACAGTAATTCTCAATGTGTCTGCACTAGATTAGTCTGACATAGCCTAATCTTTGATTAAACACTGTAGGTTATTCTGGGGAAGAACTGCCCACTTAGACAAGAAGAGACCACATGATTGACATGTATAACAACCAACTATCCTTCAGTACGTTTTTCACCAACAAATGTAGGCTAAAGAACTGACTGGCCGCTCACACGACACCATTTTTTCGACTAAAAACAGATATTTCTTTTTAGCTATTATTTTAATGGATTTGGTCATTCATTTACTCCACAATTGCATTTTGGGGGGGCCTGAAAACAGGTATCAAAATGCAAGCTGAAAACGATACGGTCATAGTCTCCATGTAAACTACAGAAATGCAAATTTTTGGAAATGGTGACACCATGCTAATGTGTATTATGGATTCAGTTTATAAGTATGTGCGCAGACATGTATCATTCCTTTACAAAGTGACATTGTCACCTACTGAGCTGACATCCATAATATGGAGTTTGTAGTCGTTTACGTGGATCCGGTTTTTTTTTGCGGATACAATGGATGTCAATGGCAATCAAAACACTTTGGTTACTAAACATTGTCAGAATTTTTTTTTTATAAATTGTGTTCCTCAGAAGAAACTCATAAAGATTTGGAACAACATGGAGGTGGTGAGTAAATGATAACAGAACTTTCATTTATCACTGACCTATCCCAATTAAACATGCTCAGTATAAACAAGCAACCAATCAAATTAGAGTGTATCAAAGCTTGATCGGTTGTGTTCTGTGGATTTGAACTCAAGTCCCCCACATGAGTCCCATAGCTCAAAGTACACGCTTTAACCACTAGATCCTTTTTTTTCCTGTGAGAAAACAGCCATCACACACCATTTAGCAAAAAGGTCTCAAATCAGCATCACTTTTCAAAACTATTCTACGTCTTCCTGCAGACACCAGAAAGGTTCCTGGCAGAGGTCAAAGGTGTCCAGGGCTGTAATTTGATACGTGCCATTTTCCCCATCAAGCTTTTAACAAACAGTCACAGTGTCAAAGCGAGCATTATTTTCTTAATTTCACCATTCAAAAATTACATGCCACCTCCATGACAGCATTTTTCACTGCATAATATTTACACTGCTTTTAGGACGACGCATTTCAGGCCTTCAGAGTAAGTGTTCTGTGGATTAATACGTTATTTTGAGCTGTATTGATCTGCAGAAAACTACCTTCAAGGTTTAGTTCTGCTGAGTAGAATTTTGACCGTTTTGTAAAAGAGTTCTGTTCCACAGATCTGTTCGGTTGTCAGGGCCAGAGTTCTGCTGTTAAATCATCAATCCAGGATGAGCTACTGCACCAGAACAACTATAGGAGCCTCTCATCCATGCAGCACAGCTACCTCCCTTGTCAGAGCCTCCTTTAATATGAACATAATTAAATTTACGTGGATATTTCTGCACGCTCCCTGCCTAATGTACGGAGAAAGGTGGAGGACGACTGGAGCTGGGATTCAACTTCTCATTAAAGACAAAATCCCTCCCCCTTTTGCAGAAATGTATTTTTGATGTTTAGGAGCACATCTCCCCGAACTGCACACTAAGCACTTTAGACCACTGATGAAAACACTCTCTCTGCAGTCCTAGATATTAAATCTATATTTAAATACATGCTGTGGGTGCCCGCGATTGTCGGCGGTGGGACTTGCTCACCATATTAATGGTCTTAATTTAATCATCCTCAGATCTTGGAAATTAGAAAGTGTCAACATGAAAGAATAAATAATGTGAGAAAAAGTGAGGCAACTAATTTCAAGACTTTTCAAAAGGGGGTGGGGTAGGAACATTAACAATTCTAATTAGATTTGCCCAGGGTAATGCTGTCTTTAACTTCATCAAAACCAAAAAAAAAAAAAACTGTCACATGTTCCCCTCATCCCCGAATCTGCTGATGTTCATTTAACCTGGAGTTAATTGAAATAACACACGATATTCCTAGAGGGAGTAAGGCAGTTGGGGAGACACAGTTAGAGGACAATAAACCTTTGAAATATTTGAATTTAATTTGATTATTTTTTTTTTTCCTAACCTTGCATACTGAAGATTTGATCTTTCGTGGTTTAATCCTGTTCGTGACACCAAAATTCATAAGACAGGATATAATTGTAATACTCAATATTCTGCCTACACAACTGCACGACCCTATCCTCTAGCTCTCATCTTGTCATGGGACTCTGTGCCATCGCCACACAGCTTGGCTGCTGATGGCACATGAGCCATGAACTTGACAGAGCATGGACAGAAGCGGGTGGAGGGCGAGATGGATGTTGAGTGGGCAGGGCCTCAGATGTGCTACGGGGGCCCCAAGGGTTTGCTAGGAAATGAGATCCCCATCAGTCTATGACTCTGCAGATGCTCCTCACATCTCCAGCCTTCATGCTTCATTATGTACCAGTGTGACACGTAATAGTCACATTTGCCCTCAGTGAAGAGGAGTCATAATTATTTGTGGATTGAGGTAAGTATTCTGAAGTATTGCTGAGGGGTTCAACCTTCTAGAGTCACATTTAAATAGGATGATAGAGAGGTGAAATACAACCCCCAATCATCCTTCTTTAAAAAAAAAAGCTCAAAAACTAACTTAAAAAAAAAAACTAAAATAAATAGCAGAACAGGTAATTGTGTTTGTCAATATATATACTGTATATATTCACAGTAAATAGTATGACGCATATGATTGACCATAGATCGATTATATTGTATATTGTTTTTTCTTAATTATTATTTTATGCTTCTATTATCATCAAAAATTATTTATTTACTGTAATATTACAACAACAAATGTTACAAACTCCTATTCTGAAGCATGCCTAAAAACATGGATTGACAAGAGACGTCTAGACGATCCTACATTATATCCAGCCAGTTGTAAATGTTCTGGGCGTCTAAGAGTTTGCGATCAGTTCAGCACAGATGCAGAGCAGAGATGCGGTCTGACTGCATAAAGTGGCGGCAGTAAAGCATGCCTGGTGTTCTGAGCTCATAGAGTGAGGTCACCCTTACACACACGCTCTAACACACACTTTACGTCCAACGATTGATAGCTGGTGTCTTCTCCAGGCAACATCAGTGCACATCCCATTGAGCCGAGATGTAATTTTATCTATTGCCAGAAGCAATTCTTCCCCCTCAAAATATCTAATTACTGTGTAATTTGCTGCCATTTTGATATGGAATCCAAAAATGATGATGCTCAAGAGTAATGAGACATTAATTCAGAATCACTCCAGATAGACGTTTCGGGTGCTTTTCTTCGTGATAAGCCATGCAGTGGGGAATATTATGCAGTCTTAATGTAGATCTGCTTATTACAGCAATTTGTATGGGCAGCCTGTGTTTCATCTCCTTTTTTTTCTTTTCATTTCTCATTAACATTTTCATGATGATTTGTTGGTTGTCTGGATTGTCCCTTTTCTTTCCCTCACCAGCTCTCAAAATAACTAAGCAGAATTATTATCACAACAAAGTAGTAGTGATAGAACAACTGTGAAAATAACCAAAGTATGTAAACACACAAGCAGAAAAATTAAGTTCAGGAGCATAAATATCGTAGGGGTGCTCTCGCATCTCATTATAAAGTCTCATTACTCCAAAAACAAAAAGAACCAATATTCTTGTTTGCAAGTTGATGATAGACACGTCATTCATTACATTCATGTCCTTATCATATGTCAGATGAAGGAAAAAAGAAAATAAAGCTATGGGCTTTGCTTTATTCAGCAATAAACTCCTAATCAAACAGATCTATAGTCAACAAGTTCTCATCATAGAGAGTGAAATTAGGGAAGACACAATCATCAGTGAAATATTGGCTTTGGCTGTGAAAACATAAGCATTACCTGTCCATCTGTGATTGAACAAATGACAAATCTCTGCATTATTCATAAAAAATAACCATGACAGCTCAGTCAGGAATTCCAATTATATATCATCTGTAACATTATAATAGGAAAATAAATACAATTAAAGCTAGATTAACTGATTTGAAGAATTGTAGGTCCAACGTGTAATTGTAAATTTAATTGAAGGGGATATCGGATGCAAAATTTACTTTTACATGGTGTTTGCATATAAATGTGTCTTAGCAGTGTGTGGACACAACCACCCTAACAATGACAAAAATCAATTGATTTTATTCTTATGCTACAACCCAAACCACCTAAACCCACCAGCTCACCCCTCTATCAAGCCGTCTTAATTTTCTGAGCCGTATGACGTCGTACTGCTCAGACCCCGCCCACAACCACTGACATACTGTCCTGTATTAGCATATTTCCACCCTCAGTCAGTTGTACGCTGTCTACCATTTTCTCTGCGCTCGAGCAGCTGTAGCAACAACAATGTCTCATAAGCAGATGATTTGTAGTTGGATTGACGTCCTACGTCATCCGCCGGAACGGCTTCAGTTTATGGCAGTCAGTGGAAGTGAGAGAAAAGTGTTTATAACATTTAAAATTTTATTTTTAAATAATGATATTTTTAAAAACGCATTGATTCGCTAAGGAGCTTATTCACCCGGAGCCATGTGAGGGGGGGGGGGGAAATGTTTTATTATGAATGCACGCACTTTATTTGATTACTTTTGGACTGTTGAACAAAAACACCCGCCTACTCCCATTCTAACGCTTGGAAGAGCTAGGAATTTTTTTTTATGTAACTCCGATTGGCTTCGTCTGAAAGAAAGAAAGTCTATACACTAGGCTGAATGAGGGGGGTTAAAACGGGGCTTATTTAATTTTGGGCGAACTAAACCGGTACATAACACAGACATCAGAGCCACTGAGGATGCAGTGGATCAGTTTTGTTTTTGAAGGTAACATGCCACCATGGGGGGGGTGAGGGTAGCTCATTTATTATTTAAAGAGACATGCACCAAAATGGGTCGCTGTGAACAGACCTGTTTTTGACAAGGTAAAAATGGTGTTGTTTTACATGACAATTGAGGTATTTTAACCAAAGTATACTGCAGACATTTCATGGAGACCATAAAGCAGTGGTCACCAACGTGGTGCCCGTGGCATGTAGCCACATGGAGTCTAGAGTCGACGACAAGCCACCGGTTATATATTAGTCTAAATTAGCATCGGGCGATAAATTATATCATATTGAGATTATGACCAAATTTATGTTAATAATGATGATAAGCTCTGGACATTTTTACTCAGTATGGATTAATCACAACAGAAATAAATGTTACAGCAATCAGTCAGTGCATGTTACTAATAAGTCTGCATCTTCTGTGTGTCTCTGAATGCATGGTGTAATTTCATCTGATACACAAACTCAAACACACGTGACTTGCGGTGTTTTCAGCGTCTGCGTCTCAATATATGAGGACATGAACACATGCACTTCATCTTCAGAGCTGCTCTGAGAGGGGGGTTGGGTGATACAGTCAGCAGGTTTGAATTATAGAATTACCTTAACTGCCCTTCGTGGTAACAGGCCAGTGAGTTTGGCCATCTTGTTGCCTGGTAACAAGCCTTAAGATTGATAAAGAAAGCCCACTTTAGGACTACTTTTTGTAGAAATCGATATGACCAAGCCGACATGATGATCTGAGATTGACCAGCTAAAGCTGCCGTTGGTCGAGCAAAGCAAGACTGAATTCCATCTGAAAAGTATTACAGGGTCTGTCTCTAAGATACAGCATGCCACCACTGCCTTCAGCATTTACTCACACCTTGTTGCGTAGCCCGTGTCGGGTGTTGTTTGGATCAAACTAGGAGCGTTATCTCCTAATGGTTACGCTCAATTCCCTGATTGGCGTCTATCGTGAAATGAATTTCTTTAGCACGGACTGATTAAAATGTCTAGTCACATCTTTCCATTCACAACCTTAAAGTGACACAACCCAAAAGGATGCCCACATGTTCTCACATGTTCTAAGATACATGACAGTAATTAGATAAGACTAGCTAATTGCAAACAGCTAGCGATGGGACGAACACAAATGCCTTCAAGGTACAACAAAACTCCTATTTACTTTTATTAGCTACTGAATCGCTTTATTATATTAACGTCTAATTAAGATGATCCTGCTGGTCAACAATGATGGATTACCCTTAATCACAAAGCAATTTCTGAAAAAGCAGAAAATATTGTAGGCTGTATCTGACCTTGAGCTATAAAAACTCTCATTACATGAGTGTCTAGTTTAGAACTATTGCACACTTGGTCAAAAACCAGATGTGATGCAATTAAGTAAATCCTGTTACATATGCCCAAAAAATCAGTGTTCTATTAGAGTTTGGCTTCGAAGACTACAATGAGTGAGCCTATAAGCCGAGAGATTTTGAAACCCCACACCTCTGAGCCATAAGCAGAGCTGCTGATGGGCAGGAATTTGGACCCTGTGAACTTACCCAGAAAACTAGCAACAGGAGAGAAGGAAGAAAAAGAGAAAGAATAGGAATTGGCAGCTTGGTGCGAACAGACTCTGTGTATCGCTGTGACCTGTGCTGACACCACAGTCCTCACATCTTCCGTGAGGATGGAGGAATAAGGGGGTTGAGTGAAGGGAGGGGGATGTTTTCCACAGTAGCTAAGTGGGTGGGATGGTTCAAGGCAACTCAGCAGGGGTGTAGGGGCGTCTTGGTTGAACATGGATGAATGTATGATTTGGTAGAACAGTTTTAGAATGCATGGACGTTGTTGCCTGGTGAACTTATGTAAATCAATGTGCAATAATTTACAAGTCTGTGCTACAGTAGTTCTGGGAAGATTCTCATCTGTCCAGACCATAATAGAATGTTCAAGTAGATTATTCTGGTCAACTGGATGTTTCTTTGGAGCTGAACACATTTCACCATTTATCCAAGTAGCCCGATCAGTTGTAGACTGATGGTGAAGATTCCCTTGCATTTAACCTCAATACATAAAATGGCATAAAATTGTAGCAAAGATGATTCCAGGAGTGAAATGGAATGAAATTTCGGAGGTTTTGGAGGTACAACATTGCATTTGTAGTAAAAGATAAAAAGTTTTAGAAAAGTGCATCGGGGTGTCCAATCATGCTCCTTGTGAGCCACCTTCATATAAAATTTAGGTCCACCCTTCTCCATCAAACCAGCCTGGAGCTTTCAAGTTACACTGAGGCCATGTCCACACGTACATGGGTCTTTTTATAAAAGGAGTTTTTCCTTCCGTTTTTAAAAAAATCTCCGTCCACATGAAAACGCAAAAGCATGCTATGAAGCACTGTCAAGAGCGCGCCAAACCAACAGGTGGCGATTAATCCAACGTTTTAAAGCAATTGTTGGCCATAGACTCCGGAAAAGTCAAGTAGGCGGAGGATTACCAGTGCATGCTCCGACGTCACAAGCCAAAATCTCCGGTTTTGCTATCTACACGAAAACAGTTTTTGAAAATATTCACCCTTGCAGGAGTTTTCAAACAGTTCCGTTATCGTGCTGGTGCTGTGTTTGCATGTGGACGAATGGCCAAACCGCATAGAAAAAGCTGCAGTTTTGAAAATACTTGCGTTTGTATGGATAGGGCCTGAGTAACACCTTAATTAGCTTTCAGGTGTGTTTGAAGTTGGAGATAAACTCTGCAGTACAATGGCCCATCAGGAGCAGGATAGGATGCCCCCGATGCCAAAGGTGCCCAGTCCTGCTCCTGGCAGGCCATTGCCCTGAAGTATATCTGCAGCACACCTGCTTGTAAGTTTCAAGTAATTCTGAAGACATTGGTTAGCAGTTTCAGGTGTGTTTAATTAGGTCTGGAGCTAAATTGAAAAGTGGTCCTCAAGGAGTAGGACTGGACACCCTTGGCATACATACACATGCCCAAGATTTCAAAAAATTCCTCCAGTTCCCATAACTTTTTGTACTTTTTTCTTGATGTGTTTGAGCCTTTAACTCGGGGGTCTCTAAACTCTGTCCTGAAGGGCTGGTACCTGCAGGGTTTAGCTCCAACCCTAATTAAACATACCAATACCAGCTAATCAAGGTCTTGCTAGGCATGCATGAAACTTCCAGGCAGGTGTGTTGAGGCAAGTTGCAACTAAACTCTGCAGGGCACCAGCCCCCGGACAAGTTTGGGACCAGCATAATTCATGTATTAAAATCAGAGAACCAACCCTTAAAACTGGATCACTGGTGGTCACAGAAAATGCATTTGAGATGCCAATATATTAGGAGTGCAAATGGCTGTCTTGGCTGGAAACCTGTGATTGGATCACCTGTGACCAAATACCAGGTGTAAGCAGGGTCATCAACAAGTTCTCCTCATCTGAAACAGGATCCTTATTTAAAATCTGAACTCCCTAACCTGGATTTTTTCTTTCAAAGTCTTCTCTAGAGTGTTGCTGCTTGTATTTCGTCCAACAAGGTTAAATGCAGAGGAATTCCAACCGCCATCACAATGGTGAAGCATAATTCAGGAGAGCTGAAGAGTAGAGAAGAAAAAGAGAACATGTCACGTTGACAGAATGAGTATTACAGAAACATAGTGCAAATATGAAACCTTGAGACAAAATGCCAGCTCTACAAGTCTGCTTGCACTGGCTGGCATTGCAATCTCCTGAGAAGCGATATCAGTTCAGGGGCCCCAAGGAGATATAGTTCTCAATCGAGGCAGTCCATTTGAGTCCACAGGAACCAATCAGAGAATCAAGCATTAGATGCACTCGTATCGTTGCGTAACGATAAATTGATTAGCCTCCCTACAGTGTCAGTCAGTAAAATGAAGTTCACGATTTCCTACATCTAACAATGATGAGGGTAACGTCTAAGCGGATCTATAGGTCTCCTCACTCCCAAGGTGGGACAACTCTTTGCTGAAAGGTAAGGTTACTTTTGCATTTTCAGAAACTCTGAGCTTTATTTATTCACGCAGTGGTTCGCGTCCTGGTGCGTGTTGATTCCTCAGTGATGAGTAATGCATAAAGTATTAATGCTTAAGGAAATATATGGCATTCCGAGCAAAAGTGGAGGGGTTGTGAGACTTCACGCACTTATTAAAATGGCAAGCTCATGAGTAGATTACATGTCATAGATGGTTATACCGGGTCTATGATTTCAGGAGACTACAGCTGGGCTGAGCAAACTGTCCTAGGATGTATCAGCTAATGCACATTGGGTAAAATGAAGCCTCAAGCCTGGAACCACTACTGGCTAACCAAAATCTGCCCAAAACCTGCGTCTCCTTTTGGCATAGAAAGACTGGAGCGATGTGGTGTAGGTAGGCAGAAGTAAGAAAGAAAGAACTGTGCATGTTACGGTTGCAAGCCAGGGCAGAGGGACTAGTTTGGCGTGCAATACCAGTAGTATCTCTGAGATGGCCGACTCCGTTACTGGCACGGTTACTCAGTGCGGCATGGGCGACAGAAGGAGAGGAGACATTACTCAGCCACTATCGTTCCAAGCTGCGACGCACACCATGTCTGCCGATATTGCATATTACATTGTGCGATCAGGAGCGACACACCATCATGTTTCCCTTCTCACCGCATGCTTATCAGGCTTGAATGCTACCCCCGAGCTTATGGACCACTTACTCCCTATTGGTTTCGGGCCAGGAATCTCAAGCTTTGACGCTCCGGGAAGATGCATTCAGGTCTAAACAGAGCCAACCATGTTGCCTCCCTAATAGGGCCTAATCCCCTCCTGCCTAAAAGATATGCTGAATGGTTTTCGCTGCATGCCACTTCTATAAGCTTCGACTTCAGGTCCCCCGAAGTTCCAACACCCCTGGGGTAAAACGCATGCGTAATGAGGCCTCTGACAACACGGAGTTGAGGCAGCCGGTCCGTAGTTTCACGGTCAGGGTGTGCTCTCCCTTACCCCGTCCATGTTTTACAATCATTTGTACTAACGCTATAAAAGTTGCCACATACATGTAGCATCCAGAGTAAAAATTAAATTTTAACCCTTAACTAAAATTACCTATAAAACACAAAATAGATAATATATGGGAGTTCGTTGCCGCGGGTGTGGCTATTGGTCTCCAAGTCCACAAGCGGTTCTCGAGCTCTGACACCGTAAAGGAATAGTTCACCCAAAAATTTTACTTTTGTCATCATTACGCCATATGTCTTCAAACTGTGTGTCCCTATCCTTTCCTGTGTCACCCCCAAACGACTTATTTTGACCAATTGCCGCCCCAACCTGTTGGTGGTCCCATTGATCTATAGTAGGGAAGACAATCCTAGGCAGTAAAGGGACCCATAAACTGTTTGATTACCAGCATTCTTCAAAATATATTATTTTATGTTCACATTCAGAAAGGCCATCATTCAACGTTTTTGGCCGCTATTCAGGGTTGCCTATATGATGCCACATGTGTGGGACCGAATTTTGGTGAACTAATCCCCAAGATGAAAAACGCTAAGCAATTAACAGGAAGTAATGTGTTAACAGTAGTCATCAGTGAGATTGGAGGACTGTGTCACATTATTGTCTCTTCTCTCACTGCACGAGCACAGACTCTCAGTCTCATAGCAGCTGCCCTCTGCCTGATAGCATCTATTCTCCCCTCCACACGCTGCTTACTGCTGCAATTGATGCCGAGGTGACCGACAGAACACAAGGAATGAATCCCTCGCTTGTAATCGGAACCATGAGGTCGCATGCATGCTGGAGTTATCAGCACCATGGGAATAAATTCAGCCTCGTCAGCTGAGGGGATGGACAGAGACTGTCTTCAGCCAAAGCACTGAGGGACAGGACAAAGAGGGTCCACTTCTGACTGTGGGCTGTTCATGAAGTTCTAGAATAGACCTCTGTTGCCCGAAGGACAAGTCATAAAAATGGAGAGGTGAAAAAAATTAAGAGCGTGTGATTTCCTTTGCATAATCAGTTGCAATTGAATGAAAGCCTGGGACCAGAAACATTCCAGAATAGATGCTGAGATTGTACAAAATGTCACTGATTTTTGTGCATGATGTTTTCAGGCCCTTTTAACCAGAACGTGTCATCAAATGGTCTTGGATTAAGAAAATAAAATTAGTTTTATCTTTCATAATTCATTTGCATGCATACGGCACACACACACACACACACACACACAATGTGTTTAAAGTACATTGGCTGAAATCACTCATTCACATGTCTAAATCTGGTTTGCAAAGATCTGGCGCTACCTCTATAAAAATGTGCATGACACCCCTGACCACTAATATTTCACAATCAGAATATCTTTCAATAATTACTTCATGTTGGGTTGGAGATGGTGATGTACTCCATCTTTAATAGCAATCGTCTAATTAACATATTTTCATTACCTCTCTGGATGAATAATTTAGTGCCATGTTATAGTCATTAACTATTCGCTTTTAGTACAGTGATGGATTTGAAGGGACACACTGTTCAATTTGGGCTTCAATCCACTGAAATGACATGAATAATTAGCAGGCAACCCTTTAGTCATTGTACACTTGTCAAGTGCTTTAAAATCAGACTGCCACCACTCAAGAACATTCAAAAGGGTTCAATTAGAATCACATTATGAAGGCTGGTGCTCCACAATGCTGACAGTTAGATGCTGTGGACTAGAGGTATATAGATATCTGAAACTTTTAAAATTGAATTCCATAGTATTACACGGCAAGAAAATAAATTGATTGAAATTGATTGAAGAAGAAGGGTAGGATCAGAGAATGTTGCGTGCTAAATTCAAGCTCAAATCACCACATGAGCATCACAGCACAACATGCCAGTGCAAATTTCTGTGCCATGGCTCTGATTACAAATTTGAACTTTATTCCTATATTTGCAGTGTCTAATACTGTGTTGGTATATATATATACATATACACACACACACTGAATTTTCAGCAGCAGTACACCAGGGTTTTTTTTTTTATGAACATCAACAATACATTTTTTCTTTGGGAATAGAAAAAGTAAACATAAAAAAAAAAAAAAACTATATGACGAAAATCTTTTTGAAAGATAAACTTGTCTTTACTTTACAATAAATGTCTTTATGATCAATTTAATGCACCCTTTGCGTAAGTATTTCCTTTTTTCTTCTTCTTCTTAAAAAAAAGACTAATTTTGAAAGATAGTGTATAAGGTTTTCACAAAAATAATAAGTGACAACTATTTTCAATATAAATACTACTTATTACAATATTCTTAAGCAAAAAAAAAAAAGTATATTTGAATGATTTTTGAAGGATCGTGTGACAACTGAAGACTGGAGTAATGATGCTGAAAATTCAGCATTGCGTCACAGGAATAAATTACATTTTAAAATATATTAAAATACAAAACCGTTATTTTAATGATATTAATTCATCGTCCAAACTTTGACAGTTATTGTGGCGGAGATATACTACAGCATAGGCACACTTAATTGTATATCCGTAATAAAAATACCATCATTCTTCACTTAAGATATTTGCAATGTGAAATAAACAAGCTCTTTTTTGAAGAACAGAGAACAAGCCTTCTTCCTCCAATATATCTACACTACACTAGCAAAAGTCCTCCATCAAAGCAGTCAGTCCAGACTACTACGCCAAAACAGAGCTTATAAAGCAAGATTTCACTCAGCTCTATGGCAGGCCATGGTGCCTTGGCCAGGGACCATATTTCCTTCTTTCTCTGAAAGAAATATTTGCCAAATATCTCAATTATGTCAAACTACCCGAGCAGCCAGAATGACTTACAGCTCTGAGGTCATGACAAACTGCGGGAGTGACGGAAAGCGAACCGCACACACACACTTAAACACACGCTGCATCCGACCAGACCACGCCTGCTTTTAGCTACGCCATTAGCTCTGAAATCCACTCGCTCAGCCCTCAGAAGTCAGTGAGGCCTGCCCAACCGCTGTACAAGATCTACCTACAATAACATGATCTATGTTTTCTGCTCCCCCACCTCAATCACCGTACAACTTGTTCAAAGTAATGAAATTCCTCATTTGAGGCAGGCTGACAGATAGATTGAAAATCAAGAGGTCCAGAAAAGTAATGCTGTTTTGATGCTGAACTGCGTCTGATTGATTTGAAAACTCTACCGACCAGGAGATGTTTTACCATCATGCATGGGGAGCAGCGTGTAATGTAGTAGGGGCTATTTTCAGGGTGCTTACATTATTGTTGGACAGCCGTGTGTTTGCGTGTGTGAAATTCTCCTCAGCCTGACAACACGGAATACGTTTTCCATCTATTAGAACCATTTATCATTATCATGCAAACAGCATGAGAATAAGACATTCAATAAACACCTTTACAAATGATTCGACAACTGCTTTATTTATATCAAACTTTCAAGTGATTGAATTTTCAATCAACAACTTGACCTTACAAAATGTCAAAACATGAATGGTTTTATGCTACTGAATGCTACGGTGGTGGTTCTGAACTGGTGGGTCGTGCTTCTTTTATTTAAATTTTCCAGTATTGACCTTTTTGTCATTGGGTGCTTTTTGAGTTGAGGAAGCTTCCTTGAGCTCTTAAGATCTGATTACACAACAACTGCCATTTACTCAACAGCCAAAGATATTAAAGTACCAGTTGCATGTTGATTACTCACAGGGACACATATTGAAAATCCACATTAAATTTCCTTCTGTTAAAGTAATAAAATGATTAGAGTATTGATTAGTCTTAAATGCTATTAGAACAGATTCATTCAGAAGCACGTGTTGTGTGGGTGCATTTAATTAGTGTTAGTGGGTTGACAGCAACAGTCCACTGGTCTTGTCTATTCCACATGAGATGAGTTGCTGTGGATGGTAATATAATCTGTCAACTCTTGCTGACAGAAGACAGAATTTTAAAACAGTCTGAGCTCTTGCATGATTGATTATCCCAATACATTTTGTGGAGGTCATATTGATTTGTTTTGAAAAGTAAAACTCCTGGAATTAGTGAGTTCAGACGTTTCCCCTGAGCGACATATGCATTCAGCCTGCCTCAGCCAAATATGAAAAATAATATTCTTATGAAACCTACACTGAACACAGGAAAAAAGATTTTTGCCTGCACCTGCAGTTTAAGTTATAAATGACCCAAATTGTTAATTCCCATGAAAAAAAAGAGTTTAGACAATACGTCCATTTTTCAAAGTACAAGGAAAGAGGGGAAAAAATCTTTCCTCCATTTATACATTTCTTGTGTTATTAAAAATATATATATATTGAACAGGACCTTTGGTCAAGGTAAGGTTTTTAATCACAGATAATTTTAAACTTTTGTCAGCATATTTAAAGAGTTATCCAACATTTATAAGGAAGCTTTGGTTAGAGTATGTATCAAGAAAAAATGAAAGCAATAAAGAAAATATGCAATACAGTAAAAATGTAAAAAAAAAAAAAAAAAGTAAATCTCTCTTATTATTAGGACAGCAACTGATGGACTATGTACAACATCATTGCAATACCAAAGTTGGGGGTCAAAAAGGTTGTTTTTTTTTAATTAATACTTTTATTCAGCAAGGAATACTTAAATTGATCAAAAGTGACAGTAAATACATTTATAATGTAACAACCATATTTTCTATTACTGAACTGTCTGTTTTTCGGAAACTTTCACCAACGAGCTAAAAAAGGTAACCGGGTCCACACTAATATTAATCAGCATTAATACTGTTTGCAACATACTGTTTGTAACATTGACAATAATACTTTTTTACTGTAAGAACATGAGATATTCAATAGGATTTAGCGGCTCATGTGACACTGAATACTCGAAATCACAGGGGGAAAAAATACATTTTTAACCATATTAAAATAGAAAAACTTTTCAAAAACAACGCCAAACATTTGGACTGTATTGTCTACTCTACACTGTCTGAACAAACAGATATGGTTTCATCAATTGCAAAAATGACAGTGTACACAGCTACACACAGTCAACGCTAAAGATTGTCATTATGAACAAACTAAATGCGCCAAAGGGCAGTGAAATGCAACATGGATTGGGTTTTTGCAGTTCAGTTTTGCATAACATGCATTAGTCTGTGGCCATTCTCCTCAGTTAGCTGTCACAGAGCTCACTGAACGAATGGAGGAGTTTGTCAAAGCCTGTGGGGCACTATTGACCGATCGTGTTTGCTGAGAGGACTCAGAACAGGTCCAACTAAACCTGTATTACAGTGGATCAATACACACTGAGGAAGACAGAGATGAAGTCAACACTGCGCTCATCCCTCAGACCACTTCTGAACTCTTAGTTTCCCAGAATGCAACAACTGCGCATAATGGTTCACAGCAGTGTGATTTAATGCTCACTTTCTATCCATTTAATACTGAGATCTGCAAAGACACAAGGGAATGGAATAAGAACAGGCGAGACGATGAGGCCATATTCCCAAATCTGACCAACAGTTTTGTCTGGAGCCAGTGACTCACTGTTTTATTTTCATAAACGGGCAAATGTAATGTGTAAAATAAGATTATCTCAAACTACGATTACGTAAGGCTAACGCTCGCCGGTCGACGACCTTGATTACTCGCTATGACATAGAATTTCAAATGTCATAGAAAGACACTTATTAAGTATTATGTGTCCTGCAGAGGGGCATGGAAAACTACAAATGTCAACTCTTAGAAAACTTTTGAGCAGTATATACATATATCATATATATATATATAAATATATATACTGTGTGTGTGTGTGTGTGTATTGTCCAAAGGAAGTTAGAATTAAATGTTCAAAAGATTTCAATATCATAAAGAAGGAAACAATTAACATAATTTTTTTTGTTCGCTATTTTGTAAAAATATATAAAGAATCTGTACAATGAAGGCATATCGATATATATCTTAAATTATTCTATATACAGTGTATGTAGATCTATTATTTCTACTAGATATGTATATGTTTATTTTTAATTTTTTTCCTCAAAGTGATAGATATTTAAACAAAGAAAAGGTGTATTCAAGATGTCATGTCATTGACCCACATGCAGGGATGTTGTTGCAGTTGTGCTGCATAGAATGTATCTTTTTATTTATTAAAACATTTTAACATAGTTATAAAAGTGATTCCAGTAGACCTCCACACAGTATAAATAACAGATGTGACCTACAGGGGACATGTGAGGTGACAGCCAGTGGAACGTGTATGTTATCATGAATATGAAAACGCTTCTCAGTGATCTGGAGAATTAAAATCCACCTCTGCTCCTCCCATGGAAGAAAAAAAAAACACTTTCCATCAGCACTACCTCATAGTCGGTGCCAGAGTTGAGTGCCTCAGCTGTCCTGCTGTTATGTTCCAACAAGCTCTAACTACTCTATAATCCAAAATAACGGCAGCTTTGCAGGGTCTGACAGACCCTGTTTTGAGCTAATGGTCACTCTGTGGAAGGGTAATGTAATAATTTCAGTAGAAAGAGAGTGAGGAGAGGTGTGGTAGGGGAATTGTATGAGAGAAAGGGGAGGGAAGAGAAGAGGAGAGGGGTTGATTTAATCTTTTCCTGTCCTCTCTGGTCCCAGCTTTCTGCCTCATGTCCGACAGACATAAGGAAATGAGCAGATTAATCAAAATTAGATTCTCTCACCACACTTTCTGCGCAGTGGCAGTCAGCGTTGAGCTCACGTAGGAAATGAGGCGCTCTAACACCTTAAATTCAGGTTGATTACAGATGATCTTAGAGCTCGGGGAGGCAGCAGACATTCAGCATATTCTTTCTTGGGCTACTGTAGGTTCAAACCTTCATATTATTAACAGAGAATTTCTTCCACTGGGTAATTGAATTGAATTGCGTAAGCTATTTAAACTTATTGATTCAATATGTAGGCCATGCAGTAATGCGTGTAATCAGAGGTGGGGGACTCGAGTCACATGACTTGACTCGAGTCTGACTTGAGTCGCAAATTTAAGGACTTGTGACTTGCTTGACAAAATAAAGAAAATGACTTGACTTAAACTTGGGATTCAGTGATTTGAGACTTGACTTGAACTTCATGACTTGGCAGGACTTGACTTTATAACAACTCTAATTATTATTATAAATCATTGCGACATAATTTGGTAAACAAAATGCAAGCCACTGAACCAGTGGCAGAAGTGATCCGAGTCTGCGCAGTTCATGAAACTGCACGAGCACAGTCAGGAACACAGCGCGCCAAATACAGGGAGCAAGAGAATCTCCCGAGATTCCCGAGTTTAGAATGAATCAGTTCAATGAACGCTTCTGTGATAAAGCAGTGATTTGCCACCACTTACTGGCGGGATTAATGCCATAGAGTAGGCCTATCATAGCCTTAAATGCTTAGCTGTCAATTTAGTTCTTATTATAAAAAATCTAAGAAATCAATAAGCTACAGGGGAAGATACATGTACATTAACAGCAATAGGCTTCTTGTTTTGAGCCATGACAATAGTTTTCAAGAACAATGTCATGCAAAGTGAAAGAAACAATCCAAATAGGGTGTCTATATCCGATGAAAATTTTGGGTCCATTTTATTTCTGATATAAGGAGTGATTTGTAGTCAGCATTGCATATTATTTAGCGTGCTCCCAGACTGAATCCCAGTCTTCGCTGGATAAATTTAGTGCAAAATTATTTTCCAACATCTGTTAAATATTATCTGTCTCCTAGGATGGTCAAACTCAATATAACATAAACATGAGATACATATTTTTATCTTGTATATTTATCAATATTTTCTCAATTACAGAATTTAGCGGTATACAAAGTAGTATTTTGCCTATATTCAAAATTTAATATTTACAACATTATTATTTAAAATGTATAATTAAGTTAATTTCTGAGGAAAAATGAATAAGGTCGTGTGGCAAAAAAATATCTGTTCCTGTTTGATACTGTGACTTGACTTGACTTGATCCTTAGCAGGACTCGACTTGACTTGCTTGAGGTGAGCCACTGACTTGACTTGACTTGCTTGATTTGTTTGTACTGTGACTTGAGACTTGCTTGAGACTTGATGGTAGGGACTTGAGACTTGCTTGAGACTTGAACATGTGTGACTTGCCCCCACCTCTGCGGGGTAATGCAGGGCCATTTTTTGTGATATACTTGGTTAGATTGGTCTTTTAAAAAATATTTCACTCAAACATAAATGTTTTGTCATTGTTTTATATTACATTGTTATTTCGACACTAAAAGAGAGAATTTTGAAGAAAGAAATTTAAGCAGGTCTTTTCCATACCACGGGACCGTTTGTAGGGCCTAACACTTTTGAGCTTAAACAACAACAACCCTAAAACATGTCATTAAGTCATTTTAAAGTCTTTTTAGGCAGTATGATAGCATTTTCTTGAGGAGGGAGAGAACAAGCTAAAACTGAGTTCATTATTCATTGAAAATCTGATTCTCCATTCTGCAGAAAAAACTTACTATAACTGTAACTATACAGGTACTTACCATATACAGTGAAAAATGTCAAATTACTTTACATCAGATTAAATTTACTGTAAAATACTGTCAAATGTGGTTTTGGAAGTAAAAAAAAAATTATTTACATTGAAAAACAGAAAGAAGACATTTCTTGACAGCTTGACAACCTCTGGAAAAGAGCAACATGAACATTCTGCCTAGCGTCTGTTTGGTTTTCACATAAGAAAAATAAGCATTCAAGTTTGAAATGATATGAGGGTGAATAAATAACAACAGATAATTTTTGGGTTAAACGACAGTATTAAAAAAAAAAAAAAATTAAGAAAAAAGAAGATTGTTCAGCATACACTCCGTTTAATTGTTCAGAAACCTGACCAACATCTGCTCGAACACTCACTTAATGAATGTCTAGAGCTACTTAAAATGGCCCAACAGATCAGAATTCAGGTCAAATAAGCCTTGTTTTTAATATACTCACTCTAGTCAATGGCCTGCTCTGACACACACGGTGTTGGATGTCAAGAAAAGTCCTAATGCTGTGTGTTAGCAGAAGCAGCCTCCGCTCTCTCAATGCTGCTGTCGGTGGCATTGATTGTTGGTAATGGAGCTGCCCGGCCCTGATAATGCATGATGTAATTGTCAAAGGGGTTTAATCTATTTATTGTAAGTGGGATTGAAAGGAGCCTCATCCAAACTTCCCATTTCATGGAGAGAGACAGAATTCAAGCGAGAGCGAGGATGAAAGACAGCATGATAGAAGGGAAAGCTAGAAAGCCTGTTTGTGCTGGGGGTTGTGCGGGCTTTCTGATGGAAACCTTGCGAGATAGGGGTCTTTCATTCACCCCCTGACATTGAAAAGAGTGTGGGGTCTCTTACTCAATCGAAAATTTCTATCATGTCACCCTGGCTCAATCCCTTCAGGCCACAAAACGAAGGTAATAGTGGCTTGCTTATTGCATATAGGACTGCATATACACTACACTGAGCAATGCTTTTCAATTACCACCGCCGTCGAGCGAAGCCTGCACGAAAATATATCTCATATATTTCGGAGGCAAAATGCTTAGGTCAGACACGCATGGAAATAAAATATACCTTATGTCATTTATTTTGACAGTTGTCCTTTCAAGCTATCGCGCAGAGGTCGATGTGTGGTGTACGACTGGAAAAACAGACAGGCGCTCAGAGGTTCCACGAGGTGACTGAGGCTCGTGGGTGTTAACGTTTCGACAATCGCACGCGCAAACTGCTCGCATCTAGTTAACGAGCCAGCCTGCACTTTAAAACAAATACAGTCGGTAATGATGTCAAACACGACTGCCCGTGAATCCCAACAGTCTAAACACGAGCGTCCCTCATTAGACTAACCTTACGCCGAGCTGTTTATGGTTTGGTTCGGAATGTCAAGCTAAAGTTATTTATAGATCAATATCAAACAAAAGAGTGTCATCCCCTCTGGCCAGCCGTTACCCAGAGCACGGACCCCTAAATCAAAGTCATTCATCATGTTTTTGGGGAAGAGCTTCTTGGGGCAGGGGAGCCATATCCCAGTGTCCTCCAGTGAGAGGAGATGCATTAATTAGGTGCATGTAGGGATGGCAGAATGCAGTCGGGGTCTGTAATAGATTCCTCCTGGAATTGATGAGCTTGTTTGTGAAGGGGGGCAGTGGCAGACACACCTTTGAATCTCCCCAGAATAACACTAGATGCACTTTGGGGACGTGAGACCATTTAAACAAAGTACACTTCCATAACACCTCTAGCGCGCTCCGTTCTGGGTAAATTTTCCATTTTTTGACGTCTGGTTACTCCGCCAAGACACACAAGCTGCGTGCGCGAGCGTAAACATTTAGCTTGATGCATTGTTTACATTAGCTTAGTAATGTACACCAGCCCTATTTACACCGTTTAGCAATTAGCAAGCTAGCTCTGACAGAATAAGAAGCACAAACACTATCAGTTATCTTTCTTCATCATCTCACATATGTAAATTAGTGTTTGATTTTGTTCATGCAAATGTGAATTTCAATTAAGTGCAAATTTTAACAGGGACTTAGCGGTGCGCTGTAGCCTGCCTGTTTTTCTTGCCAAAATAAATTATGGATACACAAATAGCATTACACAGCGGAGATAATTACAGCTCTCAAAAAGCATCCTTTAACATGCAAATACATCACTTTGCTTTCTCAAACAAAGTTCAATCAAAGACGAGCAGGTAAATCCAATCAGCGGTGAAGATTTATAATCCGTTTTATATTTGGATCACACAGCCCCCACAAAAAAATTAATAAAATATAAAATAATAAATAAATGCCTTTTTAAGCTTTTATTTGTATTGCAAGCACAGTTCTGACTTAAAAAGCAGAGAAGAAATTAGAGGGTTTATATATATATGCTGATGGAGCTGACATATCAGTAGTCATTGCTCATATTTACTGCCATCGAAATGCTTTCACAGCCAAACAGACTTTCATTCACAGAACAGATTTCAGTAAATTGCTTTGGTATCAAGACTGCCTATATATGTGAGAATTGTGTCTAATGGATCAGCGAGGGAAGAACTGCCAGTATAAGTACAACTCAAATATTATAGTATACTAACAGAATTTTGAGTTGCAGTTTATTCTAGCATTAAGCCCTGCAGTAACCTAACATATGCATTCAAAGATATATCCTCCAAGAACATACTGTGGCCCCCAAATAGTATTTAGACACCTAAGAGATATATAAATGTCGCACTTAAAAAATATATGAATTTCATTGCATTAGATATCTAAATATCAATATTAATCTTCACCTGTGTGAACTTAAGGAGAGATTACTTCATGCATCATCCTCTAAAAATGTGACAAGTTCGTTAAAAATAACTGCAATATTGGCTCAACTGGTTCAAAAAGTGCTACTAAGTTAGTTAGTTCTGGGAAAATGTCTAGCATTGTTTAAAGTTTGGTTTGACATTTTGTTATCTAATGCAATATAATTCATATTTTTTAAAGAGTTGCTTAAGGGTACAAACATAGACTAAATCCAATATATATAGCCGTATATACTGTATGAGCAAGAACTTTAAATCTTTAATAATCATCAAGGCTGATCAAAAATACAGTAAAAACTGTAATATTGTGAAATATTACAATTTAAAATAGCTGTTTTCTATTTTAAAATGGAATTATGTCAGTAGTGGTATGAATATGGCACTTGTTCTCTATTCGCTCTCTCTCTCTCATATATAATATATATATATATTATATATATATAATATATATATACATGGCACAAAACAAAACACACATAAATACATATTATAACATACATATACAATCATAGACATATACATACATATATACAGTGGGTACGGAAGTATTCAGACCCCCTTAAATTTTTTCACTCTGTTACATTGCAGCCATTTGCTAAAATAATTTAAAAAAAATTTTTCCCTCATTAATGTACACACAGAACACCATATTGACAGAAAAACACAGAAATTGTTGACATTTTTGCAGATTTATTAAAAAAGAATAACTGAAATATTTGCTGTGACACTCATATATTTAACTCAGGTGCTGTCCATTTCTTCTGATAATCCTTGAGATGGTTCTACTCCTTCATTTGAGTCCAGTTGTGTTTGATTTTACTGATTGGACTTGATTAGGAAAGCACACACCTGTCTATATAAGACCTTAAAGCTCACAGTGCATGCCAGAGCAAATGAGAATCATGAGGTCAAAGGAAATGCATGAAGAGCTCAGAGACAGAATTGTGGCAAGGCACCGATTGGCCACGGTACAAAAAGCAGCATGTCATGGGACCTTTAAGGTTCCTAAGAGCACAGTGGCCTCCATAATCCTAAATGGAAGACGTTTGGGACGACCAGAACCCTTCCTAGAGCTGGCCGTCCGGCCAAACTGAGCTATCGGGGGAGAAGATCCTTGGTGAGAGAGGTAAAGAAGAACACAAAGATCACTGCGGCTGTGCTCCAGAGATGCAGTCGGGAGATGGAAGAAAGCTGTAGAAAGTCAACCATCACTGCAGCCCTTCACCAGTCGGGGTTTTATGGCAGAGTGGCCCGACGGAAAGCCTCTCCTCAGTGCAAGACACATAAAAGCCCGCATGGAGTTTGCTAAAAAACCCCTGAAGGACTCCAAGATGGTGAGAAAAAAAGATTCTCTGGTCTGATGAGAACTTTCTGGCCTTAATTCTAAGCTGTATGTGTGGAAAAAACCAGGCACTGCTCATCACCTGTACAAAACAGTCCCAACAGTGAAGCATGGGGGTGGCAGCATCATGCTGTGGGGGTTTTTTCAGCTGCAGGGACAGGACGAAAGATGAATGCGGCCAAGTACAGGAATATCCTAAACGAAAACCTTCTCCAGAGTGCTCAGAACCTCAAACTGGGCCGAAGGTTTACCTTCCAACAAAACAATGACACTAAGCACACAGCTAAAATAACAAAGAAGTGGCTTCACAACAACTCTGTGACCGTTCTTGAATGACCCAGCCAGAGCCCTAACTTAAACCCAATTGAGCATCTCTGGAGAGACCTAAAAATGGCTGAACACCAACGTTTACCACCAAACTGACAGACAGAACTGGAGAGGATCTGCAGGAGGAATGGCAGAGGATCTCCAAATCCAGATGTGAAAAACTTGTTGCATCTCTCCCAAAAAGACTCATGGCTATATTAGATCAAAAGGGTGCTTCTAATAAATACTGAGCAAAGGGTCTGAATACTGAGGACCATGGGATATTTCAGTTTTTCTTTTTTAATAATCTGCAAAAATGTCAAAAATTCTGTATTTTTCTGTCAATATGGAGTGCTGTGTGTACATTGAGGAAAAAAATTTAACTTCAACGATTTTAGCAAATGGCTGCAATTATAACAAAGAGTGAAAAATTTAAGGGGGTCAATACTTTCCGTACCCACTGTATATCATAGATATATCTCCCACACATCATATATACGTATATATATATAGCTTATATATATTATTTATTTGAGTTATGTTAAATTTGCATGATCTACTGGACGTTCTAGGCCTGGCATCATACCCAATATACAGTTTTACATAGGCTGCTCTGCCAGAAAGTGTCTACCAAGAAGAACCAAAGTTAATATTGATATGTAACCCAGCTTCTGAAAATCAAAGGTTAATTCTCCAGGCCTGCAGGAATTCTTTTGGTATCAATCTGTCACAGAAGAACTGACCTCATCCGAGCCCTAAATCTCTCTCCTGTCAAATGGAGCATCCAGAATGCGGAAGTTGTGAACTTGTGAGAAGTGAGGATCAATACTGCAAGGACAGGCTGAACGATCCGGCCAGAGACAATGTATTTGGTGCCTGGGACCACACAGTCAGCCATTAATCCACTCAGCAATAGCAGACGATGCTCAACACCCTCATGCCAGAGGAACAAGTGGCGTGTAAAACAGCCTGACGTCAGCCCTAGACATTACTGCCCAATGGCCAGATAAATCCATATTAACGGGCCTACGAGAAACTCTGCTGCATACGTGTGCGCCGCAGACAGCCCTCCGACTGTGGAGAAATACAAGCAGGGCTTGTCATGTGTGTCATGACAACATACTCTTCCTGATGCACTTCACCATTATAGTCTGCTGCAGTGCAGTGTGGGAAATGAGATTGATGGATCATTAATGAGAAACTATAACGACCTGAACTATAAGCTAACAAGGAAACTGAATAGCAGACACAGCACCTGCTGTGGAGAGTGATCTTAAAGGAATACGAAAACTCTGTCATCATTTACTCACTCTCATGTCATCCCAAAATTGCATGACTGACTTTCTTCTGTGGAACACAAAAGGTGAATTTAGCAACTGCATATACAACAAAAATGAATAAGGGGGGGGTTGGAAGCATAATAAACATTTCATTAAAGCAGTTCATATGACTCGTATAATATTGAGATGTTAAAGTATTGCCGGAATGATTGTGTTTACAGCACACATCAACACCACCATAAATTGCTACTGCCAGTGGGGAACTCATTACTTTCTTTAAGTCCAGACTTGAGGGCATGTCAATTAAAGATTTATGGAACTATTTTTAACCAAAATAAGCACACAAAACTATATAGCCAATGTTGATATATTTGTTAGTATGTAGCTAGTACTGTATGTACGCTTTGTATTTCTGATAAAAAATAGCAACTAAAGTTAGAAAAGAAAAAAAAAAAACATTATGGTGTACAAAGTACAAAGAATAAATCACCAGTTACACATGTAATGACCATCCCTTGATCTTCATTACGGTGCATCACTGTTTAAAAAAATAAACTAAAAAAAAAAGCTTCCTGGCTTTGTCAGAGTGTGGAAAAATATAAGAAAGAAATATGATATCGTCTCTTAAATCTGTCTAAGTACTCAAACACACATCATTTCATAATTACGATATCCAAACTCCCAAGTACAAGCTTCTCAAAAGGAGAATATATTCAGTTATGTATAGCAATTGTGAGGAAAAAACTTTTAAGCGAGTCTGAATTTTAAGTGAATCAGTTTTGTGATCAGGATCAACCGATTCATTAAGATCCAGCTGAAATGATTTGTCCATACATCAGATTCCTCTCATGAACTGTAATGAATAATATATGAAAGATTTGCAATACAGTGCATATGACAAATGGGCTATTTATGACACACTTGTTGTGTTTGTGTGTGTGTGCGTGCGTGCGTGTTTCTTTTTGGAGCCTGGCAGTCCCTACTCATTCACTTTCAATATATGGAAAGGAGTGACTGTTATATTCACTTTTGTTTTTCACAGAAGGAGGTCAGTCATGTGGTACAATATTCTGTTGAGTATATAATCACAGACATTTCATATTTCGGTGAACTACCTCTTTTACCAAATTTAAGAAGGTGCATTTAAGAAGGTGTCAATTCCAATGCAATCAGATGTCCAAACACCCACAGATGACAAAAAAAGTAATTTTCCAAAGTTCAACAAATTTTTTTGGTAGAGGGCACATAAAATGTTTTATTTATATTCCATACATAAATAGTGGGGTGTTTGGTGCCATCCCAGCGCTCTTCAAATTTCTCTCTGACAGTATCAGTGCTCGCCATCATGCACCAAGCTAGAAATAAATTGCATTTTGACTGGTGATTCACTAGCAGGAAAAGCATTGCAATATAAAAACATGAATAAACAAAATCGCTCATGAGCACATGTGCAGTAGCACAGGGAGGTAATCTACTTTAGGCACGGCCCTTGAAATTAACTCTCAGAATCTGCACACACACATGCACTAAGAAGATTAATCAAATATTTTCCTTGGCCGCCCAATTCAAATGTACCAAATTCAAAACCTTATGGTAATTATTTATTACGTCTACCCAAGAGCTATTGTATGGCCACAGGTAACGCAAATTGAAGGCTGACTGCAAGTGCCTTATCAGTGCTCCAAATCAGCGCAGTCGGGCCAAAACTGGCCGTCCATACAGAACGATGGTGTAAACACATGTTCAGTTTTAAGTTAGCCAGCAAAAACAGACAATGCTTGAAGGCATTAGACTGAGCTGAATTTTAAAACTGGTTTACTTTGGACACCAAGCTCAGATAGAGCAGAAAGGCTTACAAATGAGAATTTTGGAATTAAATTATTATTTCAAGTATGCTGCACAGCCTCTAAAACGGGGGCTTTTAAAATCCAGGTATTTTGGGAGATTAGTTGGTCTTAGAACTAAAAAAAAAAAAAAGAATAGTTCTAAAAGTGTAAAATAAAGTCTTACAAAAAGAATAAATTAAAAATAAAATAAAACTAATACTTAATAAAAAATATCAAAAAAAAAAAAAAAAATAAGAAAAATATTGTACAGGATTTGTTTGTGTTTTGAACACACAAGCAAAAAGAAATTTCGCAGGGACGTCTAGACAAAAAGCCAGAACAGGGCTGTCTGGGTTTTCTGGTATTCGGTCTCTCATTTCTGTACAATTGATTGCTGTGAATGGATAAGTAGTCGTTCTCAGTGTTTCAGATACATGCTGTCCTAAACAGAGCAAGATGAGAAGGACACTGCGACATCAAGTATAACTGAACCATTTTGATTCAGAATTAGGGTTGGGGAAAATGGAGATTTAGGGCTTTTCTGCCTTCCCTCACAAGATTCTAGCCTTCTATTGAAGACATATGTGTGTCAAGATTCTGGAAGTATTGGAAATCTACGCTGTGTGGCGGTGAGCAGTGGGTTATTTTGTAAGCAAAGTCAACTTTAGGTTGGGATCTGTTAGTTCTGCCCCGGTAGAATGGTTTGTCCCTAAGTAAGCTGGAGGAGGAGGATGTAAAAAGCTGTCTGCAGATGAACAACTCAGATATCTGCCCTTTGTGAAGCTGGGGGGACATATCTCTGGTCTGTTGGTTTAACGTGCATTGTTGAAAGTCAGTAAAGTTCGGTCTGTTTCTTTTCAGCCTTTAAAATGTAGGGCCACTTAACCACATTGAGCAAACCTGTACGCTATTTGATACATTATCATGGTGCAACCTTTCATCTCAAAAACGTTTTGATGGCATCCTGCTGTTGAACTTGTTAGACCGAGGTACCATTAGTTCCTACAGAGCTGAAGCTTCTACAGTCATTGTACAACTCTGCAACTCATGTCTTTATGACCTACCTACAGTAATCGCACGATATGGTCTCAATTGACGCCAAACTGCTACCATTTTATTTGGATTTAACTCGTTTAATGTACGTACAAACACATTTGGTATATTATCTAACCCCATGAGTCTCAACAAACAACTTAAACCAGATGTACATGAGGGAAAACCAACTGGGCAACAATAGGTTGTTTCTTTAGCATTCGGAATTTAGAGGCAGGTTTACACTCAGTAAAAACTAACAAAGGTTCTTCAAGCGATGCCATAGAAGAAAAATTTTTGGTTCCACAAAGAACCATTCAATCAAAAATTCTTTAAAGAACCATCTCTTTCTTAAATTTTTATAATCTGAAGAACCTTCTTTAACCACAAAAAACCTTTTGTGCAACAGAAAGGTTCTTCAGATGTTAAAGGTTCTGTATGGAACCATTTAGACAAAAGGTTATTCTATGGCATCGTGAAACACCTTTATTTTTAAGAGTGTAACCAAAACTTAAAACCAGGAGCGTAAAGTTAAATAATGACACATCAGACTCCTTGAATGGTTGTATAGGAAAGCAAATAAATTAAAAAGGTTAGTTTCCCCAAAAATGAAAATTATATCAGTTACTCACCCTCAAGTATTTGCAAACCCTTCTTTCGATGATAAAACGCTATACAAAAGAGTTTGGACACCAATGTCCTGTTGAAAGCTTTTGTCCATCTTTCAAACACAAATGAAGATATTTTAATGAAACCTGAAACTTATTGATTCATATGGAGGACTTCATGTACTTTTTGAAGCAAAGTTTTGGTGGAATGGACCTTCAGTGGAGGGACAGAAATCTCCCAGGTTTCATAAAAAATATCTTAATTTGTGTTTTGAAGACGAATGAAAATCTTATGGGTTTCTAATGACATGAGGATGAGTTAATTGTTACATACATTTCATCTTTAGGTGAACAGTCCTTTTAACAAAAAACATACAGACTTTAGGTTTAGAATCTCAAACACTTCAAACACAACTTATAAAGTATGCGACTGATAAAAACCTTGTAATTTTTGTGTGTAATATGCATTTTAATCCATGAATGGACAGACAGTGTTTGGGATTGAGGTCTGAGGCTCAAAATACCCATTTAACTGTACTACAAATGTAAAAGACTCATAGACTCATCTTGACTATAGCTTAACAATACCTTTTACACTACTTTAGTGCCATGCTTAAGGTGTTCTTCTAGACTGTTGAAGTCCAACCTTGGCACTTAACTTCTATTTTTAGCTACTTGAGACAATTACCTCTTACACATTGTGCACTTTCTTGTACAGTACATTTTGTTGGAAAGAAAGTGTCATACTGACATACTGTATCGCACTAGTTTCATAAATGCAGACAGTAACTAATGTCTGATGCTCCTAAACATTTAAGTCATGTACACTAACTACCATAAAAATAGACTTGAATAACTCAAATACTTGAAGCAATCATGCAAATGTCCCTCAGTGCTCATTTCCTCAAACGTTTTCCCATTTATCCATGTTTTCACTCAAGCTGCGCTCATCAGTTTGACTTCAAAGAGATGAAATGAAAGAACGGTGTGAATGTGATGATGTTATAGTTTTATGGGAGATAGAAAGCGATAACCTTGATATCTTTAAATTGAGCTTTTAAAGGTTATCATGAAGTAAATTGCCCCTTTCACAAAATTGTCCAGACTTTAATTCTACATTAAGCACGTCTGGGGGTCAGGTCAGAGGTCTGTATTTAAAAAATTAAAAAATAAATAAATTCAATGCTTCTTTTCCACAACATACCACACAACAGAGGTTTTGCATGACTTCCTGTGCATTTCAAAACCTAGCTTTCCTCCCAACTCCATTTTTTAAAGAGGTTACTGAAGTTTTTTAAGATGGATGTATCCTTGGTTACAGGGCGAGTGGACTGTTATGCCCAAGTTTGAAAGCATTCCCAGTGGTCTTCATGTTGTGTGCATGGCTGATCAGTGCTCAGGCAGGTCTTAGATGAGGAATGAGGCAGGTGCGGACCTTGGAGGTTTGGGTGATAGCCTTTCAGCCCATGATTCACTGAGGCTCTTCTATAGTCTGACACTTTGCAAGCTATGATTGAGTTTGCAATTCAGCTCTTCGCTCTGCTCTCCTTACTGCTTTCAGAGTAAATAAATTGTGAAATCATTAGAAGTCATGGAAGCTATGAACACCTGGTGCATCATCCACATATTAAGCTCTCTGACACAACGGAGAATTCAATGCAAAAGCTGAAAAAAATGAAAGAGTTGACGTCATTGGCAGACACATGGACAAATTCTGTTGCAAAAACCACATTAACAGGAACATTTAAAGGGATTTTCTCAACTACCTTTCAAGGCCATTGAGCCACAGACGGTTTTGGTTTCATGTCTTTAACTGTGTCCACTGACCAATGAGCTGCGGGTCAGAGGGTCGTGTTCTGGCTTGCTGAAGTCAGCAGGATCATCATCCTCTCATTTTTCTCACCATGGCTCTGCCACAGTGCAAGGTTTTGATCAGTGGCCAGATTCTTTTCACACTTCCCCTTGCTTATTGGAAACTGATGGAAAAATTCCATCTCGTGTGAGTGTGGAGAGAGTGATAGAGGTTCAGAGCATTTAACATGATTTGTGAGCAACCAGTCTCGGACTCAGGGGATAATGCTATTGGTAATCAGGGACAATAGATACAACATTTTACATGATATATGGCAGAGGATGTACCATATTTGAAAAGAAATAAATCACTCATGAGGGTAATTTTCAAAAAAATTGCGTTTACAGCTAATGTAAATGATTTTAAAGTCAACATGTAGTCAAAATTGTTTTCTTAAAGCAAGTTACGAATTTAATTGTGATTACTGAAGAAAATCTTACATTTTATCAACATCTTATTTTTTTATCAAAACGTAAGTTTCTCCACCTCTGAAACAATTACTGTATTGCCCAACACCACAATTTTCAACACTCCCCTTCAACCACCTCACTGAACATCCTGTGTTGAATGTTTTCACTCGGAATAATATCAGACAGCAAAAGTAAAATGGGCTCGGAACGGCATCTCATGTTGACTTTAAAGGTTTGACTAAAACTAGCAAAACATGAAAGTTGTGTGTAGGAGTAGGATACAATATATTTATAGTAGGAAGGGGCAGAATCTTGTAGGAGTGGGATTTTTAAAAATCCATTCGGCATGCAGACATCTAGTTCAGAAGGTACGATTTTGGCAAGAATTTCGCCATTTTAGTCTAATATCAGGAATTTTAAAAGATTGTCTTTGTTCAGACCTCATGTCACAGTCACAAAGTTTGACTTCTACAAGTCATTTTTATCCTGTTTTTTTTTTTTTATACAGCAACATAGAAAGACGCACAGTCGCACAGTATGCCATGCTTTTACCAACGATCTCACTGGGATTTCGGAAAAATGTGATGATCACAAAGCCATCTGAAATGGTTTTGAAGCACCTAATGTCTTCAATTTCAATCCGTTGCCTATGCAGCAAATAATATGCAAATACAATTAGATTAGATTAAGTCAAACAAAAACAAATTACAATGATATTGATTGTTAGCTTGCTTGTTATTTTACTTGCCAAAAAGGCTCATTATTAACCATCTCTTGTCCTCATGGGGTTGCTGATAGCATCCTCAAATAATTTCATTATCCCATGAACAGCACAGAAAAAATTGTGAGAATTATGCAGCGTACCCAAGACTGGAATTGAGATTTTCAGATCTCTCTCTGGGGTTGATTGCAATGTTTTCTATCAACATCCTAGCAAAGCACAGATGTCAACAGCAATTCAAACAAACCCATTAGACTGTGTCCTTTTGCCTGGCAAGCTATAATCACGGAAAAATTAGACATGCTTGAAAGTGTGAGAGCATACAAAATAGCAATGAGCGTCATATCTTGATGAAGATATGGATCGATGGTTCAGTCTGGTGCTGTGTCCAGCGTACAGATGATAATTGTGCTGTGTGCGTGGCATATCTGCATGAGACTGTAGGTCCATAATTGAGGACATGTTTCTGTGATATGTGTAGAAATTATCAGTAATTGCTTCTGACCACATGGCAATGCTAATTTCTTCAATAATCAGGAGAAACATACACATACTAAAATGGTTTATTTGAGTGCCTTAACTTCACAATAATCAAGAAGCTCTAAGTGCTAGCACAAAAAAATGAATGTGTCTCAGCTAATTCAACCAACAACTTGATGTGCCTCCTCCGTAAACTTCACAGTCTTGACATAAATCTGAGATAGAGAGGCTTCATTATCATGAAAAAACAGCAAAGAGTTGTTCTGAGAGTCTGGATGTTTAGGAAGTTCATCCCCGAGGGCCATACCAAACTCCTCCAGCTAAAGCTGTGCTAGCCCATTATCACTTCAGTTATACAGAGGCAGACAGTCGTAATCCACATACTTGTGGCATAATGTCAAGAAACAGCGCTATTACAGAGATAAGCACTAGTTCAGACAATATCAGGTGTTCGAACATCAAGAGTTGGGGAAGATGCCTCATAGGGTTCTTTCATTGTGAGGTAATCAGATCTGAAATCGCTAGCATTAACTGTTGAGTTATGTCTGTCCAAGATGTTAAAACTGCAAAGCCACTTTTGCTTGCCAACATTTTAATCTACATTTAATGTTCATTGTTAATGCCAGGAAAATAGCAATCTGAATGGTTCTTCAATGAGAAGTCATCTTATAAACATTCACTGAGGTGCTGACGCAGGCTTGCCAGGAACTAGCATGCTAGCAGCTAAACTGGTACACTAAAGCATGAAAAGAGATGTATTCCAATTTACATACTAAACAGCATGTTAAATATGAATTTTGAATGTTCTAAATCAGTCCTGCAAAAATAATAAAACCTAAAGCCAGAATAAGCTATTTTTATGTCACCAAACTGTTCTCCCAGCAGCGTTTTTTTGTTTTTTGTTTTGTTTTATTTATTTTTTCTGATAAAAGGTGAATTTGTGCATACTTAATTTTTTATTTTTTTTGACTAATATTGCCAACAAACTTGAAAACTGGACTTGGAAAAAGATGAATGACTTTAGCTAGATGCTAAAGCGAACATGCAAAAAAAAAAAATTTATAATATCATATTTATTATTTTATCATTTAAATCTCCTGTTTAAAAATAGGAAAATAGATGCGCTATAGTTGTATATAATTATATGCAATATATATATATATATATCGGTTTATAATAATACACATTTTAAAATTGTATTGCATACCTGCTGCGGCCATAATAAAGACCCATTTCGAAAGTTTACATGCTTTTCTTCTCTTTCTGCTCCCACTCGCTGTGGTGGAGCAGTCATGAAATATTGTTCTTGTAAATACTTCCCAGCATTTCAGAAATAAATATGTATGCAAATTACACCGAAGTGCAACGTTACCTTACGATGTTCGGGAGTGCTTCAAAAGGGTTTAAACACTGAATTTTTAATCGATATCTTCTCGTAAACTCAGAGATGTGGATTCGGACAGCAATTAAATCACCACATGACCTTGATGTTTGTCAAAACACAGTAGGTAATTCGGCCGGGGATGGTGTGAGAAAAACACAGACATCCTGGATTCGGACGGCATTAAAATCACCAACTACTCCCTGTAAATGGTGAAAATCACTTACGTCCCCCTGAGAAACAATTACCGTCCAAATAGGGCTTAACTGGACCACACCAGCACTTTACTTTTAGTAGCCTACATACTTTATGCCTGTTCACAGCAAGAACAATAACTATAATGCATTAAAAACTATGAGAATAGAGACTATGACGATGAACAATATCATAGGAAACACTTTTAGAGGGATTTTTTTTCCAGGTGATGAATGATAAAAACATTGACAGTCAATCAGATCCACCAGACTTTAAAGGTGCCATAGAATGGAAAACTGCATTTACCTTGGCATAGTTGAATAATAACAGTTCTGTATATGGAAATGGCATACCGTGAGCCTCAAACACCATTGTTTTCCTCCTTCTTATGTAAATCTTGTGCATGCAAAAGACCAGTGAAAAATAGGTGAATCAGAACATAACACCGACTCTGATGTTACAGTCGGGATCACTAATGGTTACACCCCCAACATTTGCATATATCCCCACCCAGCTTCTATGCCAGTCGAACCTGCACAGCCGAATCATCCAAGTAGATATAAAAATCCAAGTAGATGGACCTGCCGCCGAGATCTCCAAAATGGGCAATGAACTCCAAAAGTGGGCAGAACCTCCAAAATGGGGCGGGGTCTCTTCATGCAAAGAATTTCACCATTGGCTCTGGCTCCAGCCAATTGTTATTGACTTACATTTAAAAATAAAACTTTATAAATTTAACATTGTTTCTAGTTCTAAAATAAAATATGCTATATAAATCAATATTCTCCGTGAGAGCAGAGCCCAAAGCTGTGATTTTTCACGAACCGTTGTGACTTCCGTAAAAAGTTGACGTCAGAACTACACTTTTGCCAAACCCCCAGACAACATTGCGGAAACATGTCGAAAAGGGTACTTTAACCCCGAAACCATATCGGCCGATCTAACTTTAAATCTCACTCAATGATGGACATCGACAGGAGTGTTACTAATGAGTTGGAGCACATCTAACCGGTGAGTAATTATCGTCTGGATCAATCAAACACAATTTTTCATTTGATTTACAAATCAGTTATTCATTCTTGATTAACAAGTCGTCACAGCCCCCTCACCCAATAGACGGGCGCCAGAGTCTGCGAAGGACCACAGTCCACGGTTTACCATGGCACCCGACACCTTTTGCTAGACCAAGCCATATGAGGAAAGGAATGTGGGTAGAGGAAATCACTACCTTTTCCATAGGAAGAGAGACAATGCACAGTAAAAATTGACTCTTCTCTATTAATTCATATGAAAATCTTTCTTTGAATAAACACACATATCCTTCAGGTCATTGTGATGTGTCTTGTAATTTTATCTGTTTTATGCAGCGTTGATGGAAACACTCATAATCCTGTCAGCTTACCCTATATGTAATCCTACATGTTTAGTATCTTGAATTCCCTTCTGATGTCTAAACTAGAGTGTATATTATAGTTGGACTAGGCAATATATTAGTGTCCTGAAATCTTAGTAATTCGATTTCAAGTTCCATTTGCCAATTACCATGCCTCACACAAAGGTCGAAAACCTCCCCGCAATTGCAACCCCCCTCTTGAATTTCAGCCTTCTCATTGGACAAGCCACTGGAGATCGTGAATCTTCTCCGACCTTACAGCCCTCACACCAAGGCCCCCCCAAGTCGGTGGGTCGGGAATTAGATTCTAAGATGAAGACATGAGTCCAGGACGGCGTTCGGCAACCCGCTAAGTGGGTGCCAGGCCTTCAGCCTTGTCTTCTCCTTTCAACAAGATTCTCTGACTCAAATTGTTTCTTTTTCATCAACCAACTTCAGCAATGATCAACTTGAACCTTTGGACTGCATTAAGCCTTTCTTTCAGACAGACGAGACAGTTTGCAAGTATTCAAACTTAGTCTTATTCATTGATACATTAGGTATCATTGGCACATTTTACAAGGATGGTGACCGAGAACTGATTTTTCTTCAGCGGTAGATCTGCTGATATGCAAATGGTTGGGCCATACCTTCATATTCTATCTCTCTCCCTTACGGATTTAACTTTAAAACCCTTTTCCGATACCAACTGTATGGTTTCCTGTGTATGGTGTATGTGTTAGACCAGTTTATGTGTTTAAGTAGTATGTTAGACTAGTTGAAGTGTTTATGTAGTTAATAAAACCTAACTTGTATCACACTTGACGTGTTCATAGTTTGCTCATAACCGGAGTCACTAATCATGCAGATTTTCGCTACAAGCTTTGTAGAATTGTACAGTAAGAAAGTAATTTCCCTTAACGAGGCATAACTTCTTATAATTGACAGACAGTTACCCGCCGGAGAGGTCAGGTAAAAAAAAAAAAATATTCTACAGCGGATCTTAATATTCATAGTTAATATAACTAGTTATGGTTAATTATTCATATATCCCCATGAGCTGATTCGCTACAGATTGGTGAAGAGAATGCGGGCATGATAAAACGAAATTTATGAGTTTAAACACTGTCAACCTAAAAGTGTGTGCTTCCTATTTGCTGGCTTGTTTAAATGCAGATAAAGTAGGGGCTTGAATTTGTACCTCTATTATGTTTGGAAGAGTCTTTATGTATTTCATGTTTAATGGTATCAGTGTAAGGTTAATCTGGTTTTTAGCAAAGGAACCCTAATTTCAGTTTTAAAGCATAAATCTGTTCTGACAAAGCGTAAGTCTGAATCTCCGCTCAGCGGCATGTCCAAACTGTACCAAAATGAATAATGTTTTAGTGAAGAAACCACAAAATTGCAGTATTGTTTAAATAGATTCTTTGAAGAAGAAATCTCAGTACAGTAATATCAAGGTAGATTTGAGTGTTGCTCCTCTTTCTACAGAATAACGGCCTTATAGTTATAATTAAGTGCTTAATTCATCACACTTTGACTGGTGGTCATTATTGTGTTTCACTCGCTGAGTGAAACTAAACGTGTAATACTGTACTTCAGTGTTCATTTTTGAGGCACACATAACTACATATATGTTTAAACCGGCTTTAACTTACAGTAAACCCATTTTTTTATTCTTTAAACAAGTGCAAGAAGTTTATTGTTAAATTAGAGAAGCACTCACAAGTGCTTATTTAATGCAACAAGTCTTGAAGGACTGAAAGCACCACATTTTAAAACTGTGGGCAACTTCTTTGAAATAGGCAGACACTAAACTGCTTGAATTGCACTGGCATGCATTGGTTACCATGACAATGACTTGTCACAGGAAGCGCTAACTTCACATAGCACAACACGACACCATGTTGTAAACAAACCACCTGAAGCAGCTAAGCTAACACGACTTAGCATAGTTTCATCTTAGGCTAAGCTACCAAATAGCTTTAACAATTAGGGGTTTAGCACTCTTTAATTGAAGCTTTTAAATACAGCATGTGTGTATGCAGTGTGAAGTAATTTGAATTTAACCTAATCCCTGGTTTCTGATTTTTCCACTTTCTTTTCCTTCTTTTTCTATGTTTCCCAATCTTCAATTCGTCTCAGCGAATTTAACTATCTTAGATGTATCCTTCCTGAATGCTATTGCTCAGTTACTAGTTAATTAAATCTAAATTTAATTACATTTTAACTGTCTATCGAGGAAAGACTCATTAAGGTATTGGGTGCTTTTAGTCACGTGAAAACGCTGCTCCGGAGGGCAGGGCATACCCATGGCTGCTCCGCATTGGAATCTGAACACGCAGCATTCCTGTGACCCGACATGGTTGTGTTTGCACCACACCAAATCTTAGCGTATCCCGAGTCCACCACCCCCCCGCTACTGATTGTTCCTAATATCAGATTGATTACCCTGTTTTAATAATAGCAGTCAGCTAATTTTAAATCCATTTACATGTTATGCCCCCTTTTGTTCCACTTTGATTTGATGATCTCTCTGAACCTCAAAATGAACCAGAGACACTTTTATTTTTGATTTGTTTATTTTCAACATGTGTTCTAATTTTATGACCCTGTTACACAGGTCATCTAGACAAATACTAGGGCACAACTATAGTCCTGAGCACCAAATAATAAGCATAATCTGAATAGAAATGCTCTCCTTTTCCTTTTCCCTCTTCTACTTCACTTCCTCAGAGGTTAAGCCTGTTGTGAAACATCAGTAAGTTCTGAGTGATAATTTGACAATAAGAACAGTCTTAAGTCATCAATCAGAACTCTGTTCACACCCTTTTCAGCAAACATATGCTGACCCAAACCTATTTTAGCATTCTGTCATCCACAGCTAAGATAATAACCTAATACTTCAGCTAACCACACCTGGCAAAACCTAGCTGCAAAACCTAGCTCCACACTGTTTGATCTTGTAGTAGTCTCTAGCCCTTACTCTCAACACAAGTTTGCCAAAATGTTGCAGATGCTCAGACTAACTGCCCAGATTGCAGACCAAAGAGGACTGGCCAGGCGTTGTGAGGAACACACTTCTACCCAGGGCTGATGACCACCTACTGCACCAGAGCCGAAAGCAAATGGACACTGAGGGAAGAGTACTACTGACTCATGACTCAAGCGAGAGTTATGGCTACAAAGAGCTCACCAAGATCATAATATTCCTGGCCCACAACCTCATGGGTCTGAAACAGGAGGTAAATGATCTCAAGCAACAGATCACGGCGGTATCCCAAAAGGACCCCAGCAGAATGGAGTTACAGGAGGAAATCAATAGACTTCAAGAGACTCTGATCCAGCAGTTGAACAACACTCAAGACGAGATTGACATGGTCGAAGAGGACTCGGGGACTCTTATAGGCTGCAAAAAGAAACGCAGTGGGAGAGACACCCTACTCCTGCATCCTCACTCAGCAGTGCAAACTCCCTTAGGAGCACCAAGCTACGAATGGGGGGAGCCAACACTTTCTGCTTAACAACTCAGCAGACAGAACCATAATACCTCAAGCAACCACAGGGAAGCATCCCTGCAGCAGTGCATGATGTGACCCCCAGAGACCTTGACAAGCTAGCCAGAAAAATCCCAGCATTCACATGGCCAGGAAAATAATAGTTTCCTACTTTATGCAGTACGAGCAGTAATTTAGAACGGTGGCGTCGTTTTAAACATTGCTTGCAAGCAGACCCAGTAATCAAATTTATGTGTCGGTCTCATAAGTTTTAGTAACTTCTTATCCATGCGCATACCAGTTTCTGATCAAAATCAGATAAAACTATAGCTTGAATGTGCCTTCCTACAAGCAGTAGAGAGTTTTCAGTGCTGTACTGTGTTTAAATCGTACGATATTAAACTAACCTGATTTTAGCGAAGAAATCCTAAATTCTGTTGTTAGTAGAGAGTATGCCTTTTCTGACGAAGAAATCTCAGATTAGCAGCCCATATAAATGGTACCAGAATAAATCCGTCTGATCTTGGGCCAAGAAATCCCCTTTTTCAGCACTGTGTAGGTGATCTGAGCGATACTCCTCATTTCACTAATTTAAGGCCTTATTATGTGTTACGTATCGTTGTATTTAATTTTGACTCACTCATGTGAAACATTTATGTAAAATTAATGGTGTTATTCTAGCGTAGCTAACTACGAATCCACCATTGCCTGTTAAGTGAATGTGCTGTTTTGATTAGTGAATGAAGTTGTATGGGTCATGTCATAACTGACTGTTATGCCCTGCATGAGTTTCCCGTGCATGTTCACAGCAGTGCAAGTTCTGATCCCTTTGCACCTGATGTGAGTTTGCATTGGTCTCCTAGCAACACGTGACCCCGTAAGTGTGAGCAGACTCTTCCGGTTAATCTGACAACAGCACCCACTTCACAGACCTTTGTGTAAACAAAGAACTGTGTGTAGCCAACGCTAACTCGTTAGCGCCGCACAGGCATTTAAGCTAAGCCCTTAACCTCAACTGCTAGCTGTTAGCATCCAACTAACACTTAGATAGGTGTGTAAAGTGTACCTTTCAAACCACTCCTCTCTGTTCCTCCTCCCATCTCTCTCTCTCTCTCTCTCTTTCTATCCCCGTCACTCCTGGTTTCACGTGCTGTTGATGCCATCACCTCTTCTTTGGATTCAGTTCGGCCGGTCCCTCTCCACATACTTTGGTTTTACTTGTGTTATTGTTTATTTTTGTTTTGACTTTATTCTACCTCTCTTTAATTTTATTGCATTTATTTACATTTGTTTAGCATGAATGTACCAATTCAGCTAAATTGATTTTTATTAAATTTGAGATTAAATTAAATAAATTTTTATTTTTTATTTACTTTCCCTTTTTAATTTCCTACAGCTATTAGGACCCCTTTTGTTTGTTTTGTTCTACTTTGACCTTATTTTAGTTATTTTACCATCACCATCTTCGCATTTTGTATAGGATTACAGTAGTTCTAACAACTGTTGTTTCCCTGCTACTGAGTGCGCAGCATCACCCACAAGTGGCACCTGCTTAGCCATATCTCTTAGCAAAAAAAACTTAAATAGGTAAAATCTTCCTTTTTTTTTTGAGTTCATCTTTTTTTTTTTCATTTTCGTCATAGTGACCAAACCCGTGATTCATCAGTGTTTTAATTAATAGTTTGACTACATGTATAGCCCGTTCATCAGCTGACCCCTGCTTACAGCCACCTCAACAAAGTTACTCAAACTCTCTCTTTGTGTTCACACACAAAAACATAGCACCCTACCTCACTAGCTGCCTCTCACCAGTGATTCATACCTTACATGGCCTACACAGCCGTTCCCCATAGAGATAGCTTAACACCTCTGTACGTACTTGCATTTGTCTTGTCCCTTTCTCTCTCTGGTGTTCCCACAAGTGTGCCAGTATGTCGCAGACATTTCACAGTCATCCAGCCCTGCCAGCTCACCAGGATCACCTGGAAACTTAGCAGAGCACTGTATTGGACATCCTTCAGCTCAAAGCAGCCAACGACCTGCAATGGCAGAGAAAGGAACAGCGAGACTGCGACAAGTGGACACCTGACACCCAGCCTGAACCACCAGGACTTGACCAGCATCATCCTCTCCTCGTCCCACACCCTCAAGGGCCTCAGACAGGATGTAAATGAGCTGAAACTGCAAGTCACTGAATTCTGCAGAGAACTGACACCTGCTCAACGAGAGAAAGCACAGAACGGATGCAAAGAACCTCACAGAATGGTGCAACAGAAGGAAATCACCAGTCTTCAGGAGGCTCTAACAGCTGCTGGACACCAAGCGCCGCTGGAAAAAGCCATCAGACAGGACTTGGAAAGAGAACTGTTTCACACAAAGTCACTGTTAAAAACAGCATATGTGGAACTAAATGAGAGACACCACATCTTAGGCCTTACGAGGCCACCTGCATACAGACAGAGCTGTGGTCCAAACCCTGACTCAGCAATTAGGGAGGTGCGTGACTTGGTTCAGAAAGATTTTAAACAGTCCTACCGACTGCGCATAGGCTCAAGCAAAAGACAGTCTGCTGAACATCACATCACCAGCAGTGCAAGCCCTCCATGCCTGCGCACAGCTACGAAAGGGGGGGAAGGGAGCCAAAGCCTTCTTCTTGACCCTTCACAGCTGCCCTGAAAACCCTGAAAACCTCTGCAGCTGCAGAAGAGAAAAAAAGTTTAATTCAGGCGAACCGAAACAACGCATGTGAATGCCACCTGCAAGCAGCCCGAGGTGAATTCAGTGTCACAAATGAACTGAAATATGTTTGCAGACCACAAGGCGAACAGATAGTGAAAACACGAAACAGAACTTCCCCTGGCAAGCAGACCCAGACCCCCTCAGCCAAGAGTCCGAACCTGCGAGAGGGGCGAGAGCCCACTGTTCACACGTCACCAACACAGCACCAAAGGGGTGGGATCCAGAGGATCATTGCAGACACACACACCGTGTGACCCCCACAGACCCCAACGAGCTGGCCAGAGACAATACATCTGGCAACCTAAATACTGCAGAGACCCTGAGGACATCAAAGGAACTGATCCTGCAGTCTCACCAGCAGTTTAAACAAGCCATCATAAAGGAATTCTCAGACCCAGGGTCTGAACAGGGACTGATCGCTGCTGCTTCTGAACTTCACAACTCAATCCAAAGCGGGCACCAGAAGGCACACAGCATTGCCACAATATAAGGCCCTTCTACAGAAAGCCACTAGCAAATAGGACGAGCCATCACCATGGAACATACCCAAGGTTCCAGACCCACCACATGGAAGCCATGGAAAAAGGCATCCTCACCAGCAAACACCAGGATGTCCACCGCAGTCCACCACACATCCTCCTCCAGCCTCACCCAGGTGCCTATGGAGGTTACAACAGGACAGCTGACACGCCTACTCTGGGTACAGGAGCTGCTGACACTTGCAACGCGCTCCTTGAACAAAACCAATGAAGGGTACTGAGAAGGACAAACGCGACTCTTGCCTGATGCAACACAGCATCAGAGACGTCTCCAATGGAGGACATCCCTTGAAACCGGTCGACACCCCCAGAAGTAGCTAGACAACGTTGGATTGAGCAACGGGCTTACATGCCCATCAGCGAAACCTCGACCAACACAACTCTGGCAAGCTCAAGTCGGTGCCACCACAAGAGCCAAGCGACACCGCAAACATCAGATTTCTAGTGACGTTTGAGCAAAACTGAGGGCTAACAACCACCTGCCGCTCTCCTGCCATCATCACTAGGTCAGTCGGAAATTTCTCTGCACACTACAGAATCTCCATAGCAGTTCCCTGCAATCTCTGGAACCATCTGCACTCTCACCAGTGAGAGTCTAATCTGGCTGTTCCACATCGCGTGTACCACGGATAGCCTACTGGCTAACAACAATCGACAAATAACCATCTTACCCAGACTAACTCACTTCAAGATGACAGGTGACACAGCATCAACACCTGCTGCACAAGCTCGAGGACCCACACCATGCTACAGCCTACATCACCACAGCACACCACCTGACAGCATCCCAACCACTCCTGGAGGCACCAACAGCCAGAGAGCCACCACTGTCTCCCAGCCGTGAGTGCCAGGTGTGTGTTTGATTGTTCTGCACCTTTGACATTGCTCGTTGTTGTCTATTCTACGGACTACAATGTCCGAAAAGGGGGATTTTGTAGCATCTGGACCAATCAAAAACACAATTTTTCATTTGATTTAACAAATAAGTTATTCATTAGATTAACAAATAGTCACAGACCCCCTCACCCAATAAACATACTAGGTGCCAAGTTGTCTGTGAATGAGGCCCAGGACCCTGGTTACCATGGCAACCACGACACCTTCGCTAGACCAGAGCCATTTACGACCTAATGGAATGTGAGTAAGTGAAAATCACTGCCGTTCCATAGGCAGAGACACAGTGTACAGTATATTGCTCTATTTAATTAATTCATAGGAAAACCTTTCTTGAATGAACACACATATCTTTCAGGTCATTGTGTATGTTGTCTTTGAGATTTTATACTGTTTTATGCAGGCTTATGATGGAAACACTCATTCCTGTCATCTTGCCTATATGTAATCCTACCATGTTTAGTATCTATGAATTCGTCTTCTGATGATCTAAACGAGAGTGTATATTATATGTTGGTACATAGGCAATATATTAGTGTCCTGAGAATCTTTAGTAATTTCGATTCAAGTTCCATTTGTACTTACCATGCCTCACACAAAGGTCGTAAACCCTCCAGCAATTGCAACCTCCCTCTTGGAATTTCAGCCTTTCTCATTGGACAAACCCATCTTGAGAGGCGTGAATATCTCCGACCTTAGGCCTCACCAAGACCCGCCCAGAGTCGGTGGTTCGGTTAGATTCTAAGATGAAGACATGAGCTAGAATGCTTCTGCAACCCGCTAAGTTCGTGCCAGGCTTCGGCCTTGACTTTTCCATTCACCAAGATTCTCTGACTCAAAACTGGTTCTTTTTCATCAACCAACTTCAGCAAAGATCAACTTGAACCTTTGGACTGCATCAAGCCTTTCTTTCAGACAGACGATACGTGCAAGTATTCAAACTTAGTCTTGTTAATTGATACATTAAGTATCAGTTGCATCTTTTTTACAAAGGTGTGTTTGAACTGAGAATATGATGTTTCCTTCAGGCGGTAGATCTACTGAATATACAAATGGTTCCATAACTTCATATTCTTATTCTCCCTCCTCTTTACTGAGTTAAGCTTTAACCCTTTCCTATACCAACTGTAATGTGTGTGTTGTGTGTGTGTGTGTGTGTATGTTAGACCAGTTTAAGTGTTTATGTAGTATGTTAGACTAGTTTAAGTGTTTATGTAGTTAATAAAGTCTTACTTGTATCACACTTGACGTTGTTCATTGTTTGCTCATAACTGGAGTCCCTTAATCATGCAGATTTTTGCTACATGCTCCGAGTAGTATTGTACGGTTAGAAAGTTATTTCCCTTAACCAGGAATTAACGTTCTTAGAATTGACAGACGGTTGACCCTGAGAGGTCAAGTAAATAATTACAGCGGATCTAAATATTTATAATTAATTATAACTAGTTATTATTAATTATTCATATTCCCCATGAGCTGATTCGACTACATAAAGAAGGATCTAGTCATGATGAAGATGTATATATATTTCAATTTCAGCAGGCAACTATTTTTACAGCTACATTATTGTTCCAGCCACAATTAATCACAACAATGTATATAAAATTACAAATGATTATATATAAATCGTCAGGTTGTTGTTTTACACACATGCACCAAGACATTATTTTATACACGACATAGTCGTGAGATGCAAGAAACATAGACATATGGCAAGAAATCTGGCCGTGCGTCACTCAGAACACAACAGGCCAATCAGAAGAGAGGCTCATGAATATTAATTAGACAGGCCAAAATCGACCTGTTCTCAGCAGAGCTCCTGAGAAAGGAGCTGTATAAATATATTGAGATGGTTTTTGGTACTTATACTGCAAATATATATTCTTAAGGACGTCAAAACCTAAAATAAAACTCCAGAAAGGTGTAAAATATGGGACCTTTAACTGTCTATCTCCTGAACTGCAACTTTCTTTACCACGCAGCGCCAATCCCGCCGTGCAGTCAATTTCGCTGGTTAAGATTAGGGTCAGGTGTGGGGTAGGTTTAAGGGTTTGCATTTTTTGTAACATAGTGTAGGAAATCAACACTTTAATTTACACAACCAATAAAATATTTAGAATCAGCTGTTTGCACTGAAGTGGATTGGGGGAAAAATTGGTCATGTGTGTCATGTGCCTGTCTGTCAATAGGAGGAAGCCACGCCATATTTTGGAGCTCCCACCTCGTTTTGGAGTTCCCGCCCCCATTTGCAGATCTCCAGGCTGCAGTATACCCTTCTCAATCAACCTAGTTCTACAGGTATTGTGAAGAAACAAGCAAGGATAATAGCGAAAATGGCAGATCATGGAAATAAAGGTTTTGTTCCAGGCTGTTCAGTGATGTGGTGCAGGATGGGTTTGTGGGGTCGCGTTTTAATAAAATAACGCGAGCCATTACGGGCAGGGTTTCTCTTCCTTGCTAGAACTGTTTATATTAGCATACATAATATTCCTTATCCACATAACAGGTCACGGAGAGAATGACTGAGGTGAGGACGAAGAGTACAGATCCTAGCACCAACTGACAAGCAGCTGACTTGTAAAATGTTGGTAATAGCCGCTGTAGTTTACACCAGCAGACGATCGAAATCTCTAAGTGGAAGAGTAAAAAGTGATTGTGCACTCGAACGCAGTTTTTCATGGTCCTTTGGCCCCATTTTATATACAGACGAATAACTGCGAGAAGAGTATTGAAATATATATTTCCCCTGTGTTTCCTTCCTGCTGTGGGAGCTACTGAAATGAGCCGCACTGTGAAACAGCAATCAGAGCAGAGCTCAACATTGAGTCGCATTGTGAAACAGCCAATCAGAGCAGAGCTTAACATCCCAGCCAACATGTATATGTGGTCCCCACATGGTTTATGCTGGGTCTACATGGGTACCAGGTGGGCATGGTCCCAAAATGGGCATCTTATCTTGGGCCCACTTTGTCAGCTAAGTCGGTCCCCCCCCCCCCCCCCCACATTGGCAAAAACAGATGGGCTCCATATGTGGGATCTAGTTGGGTCACAAATGGGAAATGAATGCATGGGCTCTAAATGGGCAACACAAATATGGGTTTAACAAATGGGTTAGACATGGGCAAACACAATCAGTCCCATACAGGCTGCCAAAACTGGCCCAAGATAGTACCCACATAGGCAACCTCTATATGGGTTCTGAATGGGGAAACACATATGGGGCCCTCTTGGCCAAGCCATACTGGCTCAACATGGGCAAACACAATCAGTCCCATATAGGCTGCCTACACTGGCCCAAGGTAGTACCCACATAGGCAACATCTATATGGGTTCTGAATGAGGAAATGCATATGGGGCCCTCTTGGCCAAACCGTACTGGCTCGACATGGGCAAACACAATCAGTACCATATAGGCTGCCTACACTGGCCTAAGGTAGTACCCACAAAGGCAACGTCTATATGGGTTCTGAATGGGGAAACAAATATGGGGCCTTCTTGGTCAAACCATACGGGTAAAACATGGGCAAACACAATCATTCCCATATAGGCTGCCTACACTGGCCCAAGGTAGTATCCACATAGGCAACCTCTATATGGGTTCTGAATGGGGAAACACATATGGGGCCCTCTTGGTCAAACCATATGGGTAAAACATGGGCAAACACAATCGTTCCCATATAGGCTGCCTACACTGGCCCAAGGTAGTGCCCACATAGGCAATCTCTATATGGGTTCTGAATGGGGAAACGCATATGGGGCCCTCTTGGCCAAACCGTACTGGCTCGACATGGGCAAACACAATCAGTACCATATAGGCTGCCTACACTGGCCTAAGGTAGTACCCACATAGGCAACCTCTATATGGGTTCTGAATGGGGAAACACATATGGGGCCCTCTTGGTCAAACCATATGGGTAAAACATGGGCAAACACAATCGTTCCCATATAGGCTGCCTACACTGGCCCAAGGTAGTACCCACATAGGCAACCTCTATATGGGTTCTGAATGGGGAAACACATATGGGGCCCTCTTGTCCAAACCATACTGGCTTGACATGGGCAAACACAATCAGTCCCATATAGGCTGCCTACACTGGCCCAAGGTAGTACCCACATAGGCTACCTCTATATGGGTTCTGAATGGGGAAACAAATATGGGGCCTTCTTGGTCAAACCATACGGGTAAAACATGGGCAAACACAATCAATCCCATATAAGCTGCCTACACTGGCCCAAAGTAGTACCCACATAGGCAACCTCTATTATGATGGGTCTTCATGATTGAGCTGTTTCATTGCGGCTGTCACGTGCCAAATAATTAAAGCTCTGAATGTACAGTAATTATTTTATGTTCCCTATAAATTATCTTTGGCTGCATTATTATGATTTTCTAATTTGGAATATTATCAAGATTGCGTAGGTGGATGTGTTCGGGGAATTTGGCTGGTAAAAGTATAATATTTAATGTCACTTAAATGATTGAAATAAACATGAAGACTTGAATAAAGATTTGTTAATTTTGATGAACGAGATCAAAGGAGAGAGTCAGTAAAATGATCCGACATTCCCATCACTAATATGGGGCCCTCTTGGGTAAGACATAAGCATTCTGGGTAAGAAATAAGCAAACATAATCAGTCCTATATAGGCTGACTTGGACCCTATAGTGCAGATTGGGCAGTGTGTTTGGGATCTATGTGAGTACAGTATTGGCTTTATTCTCCAGAGAAACAAGCACTTCACCATCTTCAGAATATTATGTTTGAACTTCTGTTTGTGCAGTAGCTCTGTAAATTTCTATGGCATCGCTGTCTAAGTAATTTAGCTGGTAAAGTGGTTTTATGTATTGTAGAGTTAATGAAAGTTATCTTGAACAATGTAATGTTTAAAGCAAATGTCTTAACAAATGTCAGTAGACCAGGAAGATTTTAAAACGAGCGCTTCATTTATAAATCTGTCAGATTACAGAAGACAGCAAACGCAGCACTAAAAAAGGGTGGGCTACATAAGGTGAATAGGCCACTGGTTCTCAACTCCAGTCCTGGAGAGCTGGTGTAGGCCTATAGCAGACTTTAATTTCAACACTAATTAAACACACCTGTCTCTTATTCACAAATAATTGTGAACACTGTGATTAGCTTGTTTGGTGTGTTTGGTTAGAGATAGAACTAAACTCAACAGTACATTTAGGACTGTTGAAGAGTTCATGAGTCAGTTGAAAAGCCCTGGAATATACAAATCAAATTAAACCCAGAGTGCCATCAGCAATGGTCTGCAAAGCACATGCTTATCTCCATATAGTTATTTCAAAATCTATACAAATGGTTCAAAATATCCAGAAAATGGTCACTGTGCAATATGAAGAACGGGTTACAGAAAGCCAATTATCTATTAAAATAATTGGATTATAGTGGCTTTGAGATGGGTAGAAGAACTCAAACCCCTAGCAACAGCTGCCTGATTCCACAGAAGTACTCCAGAGTTTAATGGTCAGTTGGTTAGTAACAGATAATTAAATAGCCCAATGGAAGAAAGATAGAATTGAAATTCATGTTTCTGATGGAAAAATCCAGAAATCGTGTTTGCAGTATGACACATATGTTCAGAATAAAGTTCCATTCAGTTAGCATATTGTCTTTTGTGTTCAGTTTTCTTTTTGAACTAACAGTACAGACTTTTCTTTTCAGTCTAGTTGGCACATGACCAACTTTAAAAGTTGAAATATGATTGAAATAATGTCAGTTGCTGTTTTAACGTTTACACAATGTTGATATAAAGTTTCATGCTAAATCATTGAAAAATGTTTTTAACAAAAACAAATCATTAAAAAAAGACAATTAAAATATCTATGTTGAATCAATTTTGTGTAGGTACCTACAGTTTGCAATTCATTATTACATTTTTATTCATACACTGAACTAACCAAATAATACAGCCTAAAAAACACACGTTTCTTTTAAAAAAAAAATTACCACTCTGAAACAATTGCAATTGGTTGTTTCACCTGGTTGCTTTCATCATGATTGGCTAATCTGACTGTCATCCACGAAACTGGCCAATGACAAAAGTGCGCGCCTTCTTACTAGTCAGGTTTGAAAATATACATCAGTTTGGTGGTGTGTTTGCTACTGATCCGCGAGATTACTCGGTCGCTCAGTTCCTGATTATGTGCCTGTTACATTCTTATTTTAAACTAATATGAGCTGTGACATGTCAACGGAGAACAGAAGCTGGAGTGTGAACACAGAGGAAAGGGCAGACTGCGTGTGAGGTCCTGCAAACATATGGCAATATCAGGTAACAAAACTTTTTTTCAGTCAAACCAACGTAAAGTTATGTTTTGTGTCCATAATTTATGTGAGTGAGAGGAAATCAAAATGAGAGGTTAATCACGATTAGCGTTAGCTAGTAGTTATGTATTTCAATGCAGCGTCCGAATGAGCTGTGTGTTTGTATTAATGTCAGCTAGTTTAAAACTCAAACTCGTGAGAAGTAAAGGAACATCGGAATAAGTACAGTGAATGAAAAAAAAACTGCAATTTACACTCGGAAACACTGGAATCTGTAGGAAAGTTGAGAAATGTTTTATATTTGTTATGCTTGTGTCGATGACAGTTTCGGAGTAATTTTTATTTTTTTCACCTCTACAAATACTGATAACTGCTAATGATAAGATATTGGTTTACATTTTTAGATCAAGCACACGTTTTTCAGGGAAAAGAGGCACCCAACACAGAGACTACAGTAAGATGTTATTCAGTTTTAACCGTTTCTAGACCTCACATTGGGATTAATATCTTAAGTATGATTCTAATCATAAGTAACGTTACATTTGTAAGATATTTCCTCCACTGGTGATAGAAAATGAGTAACTTTTTTTTCCTGTTGTCTGTCTTCCTCTGAGGTGGCACAAAAAAAGGGGAATAGAACTTGTCACCATCATCAGTCCTTTATTTAATTCACTGGAGAACATCACAACCTTCAGATGTGTCATATCAGGATAAATGCTGCTGCAGGGAAAATTATATGAAGGTTGGTTTGATTGTGGTGTACAAATGGGCTTTTTTTTTTTTAAAGCTACAGTTGTGTTTACCTTGCTATGATATCTATGGAAATGTCAATTTTTGTGAATCCTCTGTCTTTTTTTGCCCCGTTCGCACTACAAGCGACACACAATGTCAAAGCAACACGATCCCATTCATTTCAATGGAGAGCTGGTGATTTCCGGCGACAAGAGCGACAGAGGCCGTTGGTGACCGGATGGGGCATGTCCAGCGATGCGACAAAGTTCAGAATCCTTCAACTTTATGCAAATGAAGAGCGACTTTCGGGAGCAACAGCCAGTAGGAAAGAAGATGGTACAGCTCATGTGATCGTTCTCCTCTCAGCCGTAGATAAACATATGCAATGGGAAAAAGTAGGCTCTGCTTCTCATTCATTTTTTTTTTGTATGTATGGATTTAATTTTGATTTATATTTAGTATTTTGCCTCAAATGTTTGTACTTAGCAGCAAGAAACCTGATTCGCTGTGAAGGCAACCAGTAGTGAGAACGCCCACTAGCAACCTCATCGCCAGCCCATGAACGCAGCTTGATTACTGGCCACTTGGAGGAGGATTGTCCTTTATCTGCTACACTGCACTGTCACTTCTGGTATGGATTCACTGACCTTTTGTGATATGCGAGATGTTTTGATTTTACTAAATGTAATAATTTTACTTAATTTGATTTTACATAATTTACTAAAAGGGACCGTTCACCCCAAAATGAAAGTTCTACCATCATTCATCACCCTTATGTTTTTCCAAACCTGTATGAATTTATTTCTCCTTAAGCACCGGCAAGAAGTTGAGGGAACTCTCAAAATTGGTACAAGAGGACTGAGGGTGTCTAGAATGCACAAATGTATGTCTGCAGTATAAGCAGTACTGAAAAATGTATAGTTGCTGCTGCTTCTAACTGTCCCCGGTTTTTTCTTGTGCAAATGTTCAAAGCTTTCAGTAAACACTGGTTCAAAAACAGGTTCAAAGTGTGTGTTAACTTTAACAGTAATATTCATTTTAACAATTAGGTATCAGAATAAAGCATAATAAGATGGGTAGTTACAATAACATTAAAATTTGAAGAGGTTTCAATCTCACTGTGTCCTCTAATGCTTTAAAAAAAATTGTGTGATGTTGAAAACATTTTTGTTTTTCAGGTGGGCTTTAAGCATATTGTCTAGTTGGGCCCCACCTAAAGCCCAAAGGTTTTGCATATGACCCTAGTTGGTCCCACGCTAAAGCCAGGGAAATCCTGCATCAAACCCACATGGTTAATGGCACGGGGCCTCGCATGGAACCCGTGACGAAACCCACTTACAACCCCTAATTTAGATGGTACCAGATGGCTGCATATACTCCCCCTTTGGGCCCACCTAAGCGCCAGGAACTCCGCTTAAACCTAATGGGTATGTTGCATGGGGCCACCTGGCACCCCCCGTTTTTTGACAAACCCACTTACAACCCATATTTCAGCCCATGTAGTAACCTTGTAGTACCCACATAAAAAATAAAGCTGGGGCCAAGATGGGTCTTGTGCATGTTGCCCAGTTGGGGCCCACCTGTTGGCAAGTACAATCCCACATGAAATCCATGTGGGCAATTGACATTGGGCCATTATGGAACCTGCGGACAATCCCATTTTGGGCCCACTTTTTCAGCCCATGTCAAACCCATATGGGCCCCACACACAAATGTTGGCTGGGATTAATATTCATGACCCTTCCAAATAAGGTACAAACAGACAAGTTCATTCTAGGGACAAATCCTAGGGTTGTAAATAGACATGTAAAACAGTTTCTGGAGATTTTTTGCCCTTACCTAAGCCACATACCTTCTATGTAGATATCAGAGAACAATTTCAAATATTGGATCAATGCATTCTATGGCACCTTTAAAGAGCTCAAGCATTTAAAGTGGCAGACAACATAACTGCAGTGAGCTTGGAATAAACAGCATGTTATCGACCGTTGATGTGAACGCTAACATTATAGTTATCGTTCTTGACCTTTAGAATGCATAAGTGTGCTAATTTTAACAGAACCAATATCTTCAATGGCACCCATGTTTAATAATTCATTGGAGACCTGGTTAAAATAAACTAAATTCAAATTGCACCTGCCTATTAAAATGGGCCTGCTTAAGCTTTCTTTGATGCCTCATTTGGTGCCTTTTTAACAGGAAGAAATCAAGTTCAATTTGCCTCCCGTAGCAAATAACAGAATTTTTCTATACAGAGCCACTGGAATCCAAATCACCTCTTATGTCTTACTGTTTCTATCCTAGTATAATGCATGAATATTCATATTTGCATTTACCATATCCAAGGGCTCCAGCAGAGACACAGAGGGGTCATGGGGAATGGCATTTTCTCTGTGAACTCGGCAGGTGCTTAAGCGCAAGATGTGATAACTAGATGTACTCAATAAGAATGCTAAGGCCCGATGTACAGCATTCGCCTAATAACACAGCATGCAGTTTATCGCAAGATGAGACTCGTAACCTTCCGTAACCCTTCCTGCTCGCCATCCATCCTCCATCTCCAAAGTTTGACCCTTCCAAGGACACCAACGTGTAATGGAGCGCTTCATTTTACTTATTTAGTTGCATGTGTATGAGCGCCGGACAGACCTTAAATTGAACCGGGGCACACTGCTGTTCAATTGTCATTTACTCAAATGCCACTTTGCACAGCTTGAAGATAATAGGGCTACATTTACCATACAATTACCAGATTACCTCGGACACCTGTACCATTTTAATTTCCCCAGCAACAGTGTAGAGGACAAGTCACAGACAGGTCTGCCGCTGGGTTTCACGCAAACTGTTTGCAACAAATGGATATACATACATAAATGGACATTATGTGTGTAGGTGGTTGTGTTCATGTGTATATGTTTACGAGGTATCATCATTCCACAGCTTACCCAACGTAAGATGGAGAGTAAACAGTGAATATCCAGGGGGTCTTCTTCAGCCGTCACACTAATGCCCAGCAGTGCTCCCGCATGACAGCAGCAGATTACTCTCCAAATTAGGACTCATTTACAGCAGCTGTTGGACCAATTTTACTCGGGGAGGGAGAAATAAGCTCTCATCCTGTCTAAAGTGATCTGTAACCTACAGCATGGCCTTGAATATGTATTAGATTTGTTTGAGAAGCGGATGGGAGGGAAGGGTAGACTGTACTGTAGTTACTTGCTTGCCTGCCTTTTCTATGAAGAATGAGTACAAATCATGAAGTGGATTGTTAATTAACCATACTTTTAAAAAAAATGTTGTTTAAAAAAAAACGTATGAAAGTCAAATGAGTCGAGGTTTGTTTGCAATACAATTTTTTTTACATGCTAGTTCTACAAAATTAATATTTTTCTTTGTTACTATCTATTTATTTATTTATTTATTTTATACAATGTATTTACAAGGTACAAAAACATGTCCAAATCATATTTCAGCCAAAGGAAAAGGAGAAATGTTTTGAATCAAGACAATAAAGCCGGTTTAAGACCACTGAGATTTTCTGTTTCATATTGTCTCTTCATGACAATTAAGCACCACATTTTCTCACACAATTTTCATTACTGTAATGAGATGTTTAATTTCCATTATTCTCAATTATGTTTCTCACTCTCATTAGATTTTTTTAAACTGTAATTCAGTGTTTTAATTACTGGTTTATAGTTAAATATTAGCTGTAACAATATTTCTTACAATTTAAATCAGAATAAGGCAGCATATTATATTTATATATATATCTAACAGTTTTGAGATTGGCTTTATACTGCATTACGGAAATGTAGAGGTAAATTAGCATAATTTTCCTTGAAATAAAAATCCATAAAATTCCAATAATTCAAAAAATTGACTTCATTTTCTTCAAACCAAATATTTTGTCTTGAAATATGACCTGAAGATGTTCTTGACACGTTTCATGAGATTTACTCATCAATAAAGGTTGAAAGTCAGTAATATGACCAGATCAGGAGTAACTCTGTGTCCCTGGCTTCTAAATTCTGTATGATGGACCTGAGGCACATACTGAGACGAGACGCCGGCCAAGCAATGGTCCTTCAGTTCCATCAGAGAAATCATTTGAGTCAATTCACTCACTGATGAGGCATGAATATATGTGGCAAATTCTGTTCGGGAGTGATTTATCCTAATTGTCACACTGGGACCTCCTATTACACCGCTGCAGAACGGGTCACTGCATTAAAAAATTAAAGCTGAGGCATTCATTTTAATTCTATTTGTAAATTTTTGCCTGTGGGATGAAGATGTGCTGAGCATGTATAAATGCCTCTATATGTCCCCAGAGTGGGCCCAACGTTGGCCTCTCAGAAGCATTCACCTCTACGCGTCCTGCCCCATTCCGCCGTGTGAAGGGAAGCAGACCCTGGGTGGATGTGCTTTGTTTTATGTGGAAGTGTGTGTGTACCCGAGTTCTCCTTCCTCTTAGTTCCATTCACTGCTTTTGTCCCATGCGCCAAGATCATCATTTCCACATTCACTATAAAGTCAAACTAGCAACCAGGAGCATGAATCGTCTAGCCGTATCATTTACTGTATGGATGGTCCTGCTCTATCTAACCTTATTCCATTCCAGAGGTATTAAATTATTCTCTTTGAATTTAATGGAACATTAGGGAATCAGTCTGAAATTGATATTGGGCACAAACTATTACGGAGTTAATTATTGCTCCAGGTACTTTTATAGCACTGACTCTACATATATATACTCTATTTTTCTGTCTGGGCATGGAAATATTCAGGAAAAATTACATGTGATTAATTGATATGGTGATTTGATAGAGACGGAGCAAAGCTGTTAATTTCCAAGGGGCTGGAAAATCACTAATCAGTCGGACTGCCACCTCTAACTACATTTTGTGAGTTTGAAATAACCTGGATGAGGAAACATTCAAAACAAACACTTACCCTACAGAAAGAAAGAAGACTTTAGTGCAATTGCAAGAAGAAAGAAACATCTATGAATGTTTTGAGAAAACAGCTTGCTCATTCAATGAGATATTGTGGAGAAATTTCAGTGGTTTGTTGAAGTGGTTGGTTTCTTGAAACTTACCACTCATAGATTATCAGACAAAGAACTGCATCAATGACTTGCATGTGGTGTCAACGGAATACACTGAAAATGTATCTTTAAATGTATCCAACAATTTGTAAAAAAGACTGGTTAAGTCACCTACTCAGGTTCCTACTTATGTCAGACTGTGTCAGTGGTTCTTAATCGGGGGTCAAGATGATTTTAAATTATTTAGAATAAGGCAAAAACAACTGCAAATCAAAATATTTCCTACGGTCTTGAAATTCAATACAAAACAAAATAAAATAAAATACCACAAAGATAGTTTATACAAATCCTGCACTATATTTTAAGTCTTATAATAGCTATGATAGACTCAAATTTACAGCAGTGTTCACTGATAATTATTGCCTCAGAAATATTATTCACATTTGATTTCAAATGTAAAAATTGCAGTCCTGACCATTTATGCCAATTTGACTTCACTGATGCTTAAACGGCATTGGTTTTGGATTAAAATATGCAGAGAATAGAGAATCAGATTTGAGATTTCCTTTAGATATGTTTAGTGCACATTTTTGTTAAGCACAACATTATTTTAACACAAAGTAGTTTTGGTATGCAATTGATCAACAGAGCACCTACAGAAAGAATACATTCATTTCCAATAAGGTACCCATATGTTATGTGGGATGTGAATGGTGTTATTGTGGCAAAAAGCAATAGTGAAAAAAACACCTTTGTAAAGTATTTTGAGGAGACAGACAGGGCAACGCTGTTCAGTTCTGACTAAGATATCAGCAAAGTTTTTCTATTTCGGCAGTCACAAAGGAAACCTTTTTTTCTTAACTCCGCTCTCAGAACACAATCAGTTTTGTCCAAATGGCCCCTTTGGATAATGATCAATTGCAGTAAAGCTAGCAGAGAGTCTGGGATAATGAGATCCTGTGTCCCTTTTATTCTGCCACAGTGCTGGAGATGTTCAGGTCCAGCTGTGGAATGACAGATGATGAATAAGAAGAGAGTTTTGCTGGAAGAAGAGAATGGGAAAGCTGTTTTATCAGTTAAACGCAGTGTAATGTGCACCCTTTTTTCATTAGTCCGGTTTGCTGCCCCTCCGCCTATGTCTCTGTGACCAAGTATGAAAGAAGCCCGAAATGAGATCACGACAATTGGAAAAATTCCCAGGGATGTCATTCAAATCTAAAAATAAGAGGGCAAGTCCATTATAGATCTTGTGGCCTGAAAACAGAAAACTGATGTTATGGGAAAGTAGAGGATCTGAGAATATTATTTGACAGAAAGAGTGCTATGAAGATTTCCAACATACAGTAGCAATAAAACCGAATTAACACCAAATTAAATTAAATTAAGATTTTCCCTTTGTTTTATTTTATTGTTGTTTTTCTAAGGTATCCAGTCAGTATGTAAATGACAGTCTTCCTTATAAATAAGCAGTCTAGGAGTGTGGCTGTAAGGTACTGTTTGGGTGATTTTCAATGATTTTGACAAGTCCACCATAACTTATAATAAATATGGTTGAATTCTAATGGTAATGTCAGTCTTGCAGACAGCTGAAAGCTGTTATTTCTCCTTATCTCCATACTCCAATGGGCCCAAAGCCGGCAGTCGGCAGCCCTCATGCACGCCTCACGCTGAGTGACAGCCTGCCATGTACCGCGGTAAAAACAGCACAGCCAATACCTCACAACCTGACAGTGTCAATGGAAAGTAAAAGCTGGCTATATGATATGAATGACTGCTGAGCTGTATTTTATTCCAGGGGGCTGCTTTTGTAAACCATCGTGTTTACAAAAAAAAAAAAAGCTTGAGATTTTAAAGCCGCATTATGAGCAGAGACCTTAAACGCCTGAGAATCTGAATGAAATTAAGCCTTCAAATATTTCTCTTTCTCTTCACCTCTTTGGTTTCAGAAACTACAACAGAGGCCCAATAAGTGGGTCGATGATAGTCTGCGCTTGCGAGCCTTGTCATATGATAATCATTAATTCACTCGCTCCACTTCCAGACCAGCCACTGACCCCATCTAACCCAAAAGAAATTGATTCTGCCTCTGAAATTCAGGCATCAGCACAAGTTTCAGAGGAAAGAGGAAATGGGGAGAGAAAGAAATCAAAGTTCTAATTTTGTTCCAAAACCAAATAAGCTACATTGCTGCCTGCTGCCTATATAGGGAGCAAGTTTCTAAAGCCCAAAACACACTGCATGATTTTAGCAATCCTATAAGATCACTGCATGTCACACTGTGCGACATGGATCTAATAAACTTGGCTACGATGTGTGTAGACTGTACGATGATGACACCTATTGACTCGATACGACGCACGTTACTATAGAAGAATAAAACGTCATCACCATGTGCTAGTGGGAAACAAAAAGAGCATGATAAACCACACTTTAGCAGTTGTATTTTTTATGTGTGCTGAAAAAGTGGAAGTGGCGAAAGAGGAAGGGATAAGAGCTTGAGGTAAGCAGTTTTATGTTTTAGTGCCATGTCGCGTTGATTTTATGTCACATTTTTATTGGCTGGTCAGTAAACGTGGATCGTAGCGGTAAACACACTGTGCGATGATCATTCTGTATCATAGGCTATCTTTGGTTGCAAGACCGTGACAACGGCCATCTTTGAACCTCTCTCACTGTATGACACAGGACCACCGATTAGGAGCCACGATCATAGAAGTCGCCACGATTGTTTCACGATACCAATCTTTCGTCTGGGACAGCCGAAAATCGTGCAGTGAGTTTCGGACTTAAGGCAGCATCCTAACTGAAAAGAATCCTCAAATAACAGAGTTGGAATGCTCAACAACTTTGTGGATCATACAAACAACACTTTCACAGAAGAAATGCATAGGGAAGCTTACCCTACAATTGATATTAATAGAGTTTGGTGTTAGCATGTTGCTAAGCTAATTGTGTGATATCCTATTGAGAAGAAATATAAACAGCACTCTCAAATGCTGGATAAAAATGTCAAATTTTACATCAGATTGAACAATTTTAGTTGATACTTGTCAATTATATTTATACAGTCAACATTTTTCTTGATTTGTCTGCCATCTTAGGTGGATCTTAGGAGATCACTGTAATGCATTCTGGGATTGTCTTCTGCATTAAGGTTACAATACTGCAGCATTTTAGGGAGCACATCTAAAATCCCTTCATAGGGAGCTCACTATAAACAAAGTAGTCACAGAAAGAAAGAGACAGACAGACAGGAGGAGAGGAGACAGAAAGAAAAAGAGAAAGAAATAGAGAAACACCCTCAGCGCTTACAGAATGAAGCGTACACAGTTTAGTTGAGACAGTGTTTAAGTTGGGAAAAGATAAATGGTTCCAATGAGTCAGTTTGATGGAACAGCTGTAGGAAAGCAAGAGAGAATGACACAGGGTCTGTGAGAAGCTGTAATTTAATAGCCTAATTTCCTGCCCGGCCCTGCAGAAATATCTTTCTGACGCTGGGACAGGGTTTGCTTGAGAAATGGCCGCAGAACGCAGGATTGGACTTTACCGCCCCGGGGGAGAGGAGGGCCAGGAGTATCAGACACGTAGGTCTCGCCGGTGCCAAGGTACGGCAACTGTAGCAAGCGAGTGGTTCGGGTGGAGACTATTGAGGTTGTGTGTAGCTAGAGTGAGTTGTGGGAAGTTTGGCTGTGTGGTTGTGGTAGGAGTGTTGGCAAGCCTGGCATGCCCACAAAACGATACGGGGCTATATCACCAAATGGTGACAATGCACCCACATCTGGACGCGATTCGTTCTTGACCACTCCTGTATATTGAGAAGCACACAAAGCACTAAAGATAGCTCTTAGGTAAGCAATAGCATGCCATTGATGCCACTCACCATCACAATGTCGATTGCGTTAGTTCAAACCTGGGTAATGTCGATGCCATTTTCTTGTTTTGAGTGACCATCCGCTTTAATGACCAACTGGAACACAGGTGAACCAATGCTTAATCCCTTATTTACCGCCACGCGCCGAGTGGGGGTCTGCTTGTACAATAGTGCTGGACTGCGGTGCAGCGTGGGCTCGTGGAAACAGCATAGAACAGAGCTGTGATGTCTAAAAGTCTAGCACGGCTTATCAGTGGAGGTTCAACCTCGGAGTAATCGTACATAGTGTGGTACGACTGCCTAAGAAGTCTGTGCGAGTTATTTTGAAACGCAAGAGGTGGGAAGGCGCGCAAATAAAAAGGTGAGGAAAAGCGCGAGAGTGCTGGAATGTTTGGGATTGGCCACATGCTTGTGCTTACGGCCTGTCGTCTACCATTGTCGCGCTGTCACTTTAGCACTAGAGATATAAGAATATTGTATCATGTGTTGGACTAAACAAGGACATGTAGTTCCACTGGGGCCACAAAACAATTGTGAAGAGTGCCAATCTTTGGGGACTTACAGACAGCAACAGTACAAGAGAACGAAGGTTCAGAGTGAGTACGTGTGTTTTGGTGCCGAAAAAAAAGAAACTTGTGCCGGGACACGCATGTGGTGGGGCCCTGTTTGCCGATTCCCTATTATAGCACGACCTACTGTGGTGTTTATCAACGTATGCACAGGGCCACCGTCGGTTTATAGATAGTGAGGTCAACCAAGAATCGTTTACTTCAAAAATTCCAAGCGACATATGGTACACAATATCTGCCAAGATTATAGGGAACCGGGGGGAATGTTAGAAGTGCAGGTTTTATTATAGCCGTTGATACTGGTGGGAAAAAGGGAAACGACAAACCGTGAATGTTACAGACCCCAGGGGTTAGGACTTGCACGGACAGGACGGGGTGCCGTGAAGGAGAGTGAGAGCGAAGAATTTTACAAATCGGCAGTGGTTGTCAACATCTGACAAATTGGTGGGAAGTGAGATATTTGGTAAATGTCTTCAGACAATGGCATAGGCTTGCTGGACAGTGTACGTCAGGTCAGTACACAGACGTAAGAGGCGTGGCGAGTAGAGGATGGGTAGCAGGGGATGGTCCGTAGGAACAGCAGGTGGACCCGCAATATGAACACAGGCTTTCGCTGGGAACTTAGCAGCGCTGTGCCGGCGGGAGGGCACCACAAGAAAATATATTGAGAAAACGTGGTAAGCATGTGAGGCAGAGGGAGTCTCGATTTCCAGATAGCATCTCCAACATTGCTTCTTCTCGAACAAAACAATTATATTGGTTGGAAATTACTCCTCAGAAGTGGACACTTTTATTATAATGAAGCGAGACCAAACCTCCAAACTGCTAAGGTGAAATCAACTCGATTTAAAAAGCAAATATGTGTTTATAGCAGTACGCATCAGATTATGGAGCCATTGTCGGCTCTAATTGCGTTTTGCAGAACACAGCCATTGGTATTCATAGAATTCATGTGTGAGTAAATGCCTCCTTCCATCCACAGCCACATAATTGAGGAGGCTGTACAGAGAGTGTGGCGGACGGGGAGAATCTCTGCCAAAGTATTTGGGCGCAAGTCTCAAATCCATAATTAACCTCCCAGGTCCTTCAAAAGGCCATTATAGTGAGGGATCATGCGAGAGAAACTTCTCGCTTTATGGCTGCAGCTGTGTCCCCACTACACTTAATGTGTTTATTTACAGGTTCCTCAGAGTGTCCGCTCAAAAGGTCCTTCTCAGGTGATAGAGCAGCCACATACACGCTGGCCAAAGCCAGGTCCCAGTCACCCCTCAGCCAACAGAGGCCTTGTTATGAAGAAAAATGGAGGATGGTTGAGAGCAGAAGCTTCTGGAAGGATGGATGGCTGAATTCCAGTCTACGACCTCTTTGTGCATCTGCAAGGACATCTGTGTCGTTTTTGAGGTGCAGGTGCATCACTCAAGCCATTAGAAGATAGGGATACGTCACTGTCCTTACAAATTGACTTGGGAAGAGAGACTTAATTACAGACTTTAGAGATAAAACTGGCTTATTCCTTTAAAATGTCTTAAAACACCTCAAATGGAGCTCTTTGGGATTCTCTGCAGAAATCAGTTCACAGGTAAGCCAACAAGTGATTAATTACTTTAACAAACAACTGCTAAACTAGTACAACATGCTGTTCGTCAGACATACAATTACCAGCAGGACTGTAATTGGCACCCTGTTTACTGCACTCCACAGCACATATAAACACACACTACTGTTGCTAATTTGCCAGCACAGTTCAAACAACTGGACTGAGCTAGTTTGTCTTAACCAGCCTGTCATTTGATTGGCTCTTAAAAACCACAGAGTAATAACTACCCTAGTTGTTTTTGTTTTCATTTTGGTGCCAGGCATGAAGTTGGAAAAGTTTGTCTCGATCTACATTTTTGCTAAACACACCTACGCAATTCACTGCAGTTTCCAGCTGAAATGAACACAAGTGGCAGTAAAACACCAACAACTTTTATTCCTTTTCATACAAATTATGATTACATGGGCAGAATGTCAATAAATAAGGACTTATTTTTGTGCAACTCCACTGCATAATGTTATTTTGACATTTTCATTACAAATGTATGGGTTTTCTGACATGCTTTCTAAACTTGCTCGGTAGCTCACCTGGTACCGCATTGCACCAGTCCTGTAAAACACAAGACTTGTATAACACTTAAAGAGCTCAAGATTTGTAGAAGCAAGCTACAGTATAATGGCATGGTTGCTTCAACAAATGCATTTTCCACTCAATGCGTTTTGTTAACACTATAAATTAGGTTTAGGGTAGGTTTTAGAGTAGATGGTACATTATTTTCAAACGCGAAAATGTTGTTCCAAACCCATAAGAACACAAATTAAGACATTTGTGTCATGTTATTTTTGTTTTCTTTGCTTCATAAAATTAAGGTTGATGTCACATGGACTATTTTAACGATGTCCTTACTATCTTTCTGGGGCTTAAATATGGAAGTGGTGTTGCTGTCTATGCAGTGTCAGAAAGCTCTCAGTCTTCATCAAAAATATCTTAATTGGTGTTCTGAAGATGAAGAAAGGTTTGGAACAACATGAGGGTGAGTAATTAATGACATCATTTAAATTTTTGGGTGAACTATCCCTTTTAGCACCATTCAGTGGACATTTCATTTCTGAACTGCCACAATACATACAGTACAACAACCAATGTAATAAAACCGTAATAAAATCTTGAAAGATTCAGATCGGTTTCAAACTGAACATGCTTTTTAGCTCCACTCATTGGACATTTGACTTTATCAGTGTTGCAAAACTTGCAAGAAACAACGTAATATCATTTTGCAGACATGTCGCAACAGGTATGTTTTTCCAATAAGCCTGGGTTGGAAGTTTCAGAAGTGCTAAGAATCTTAGAAATTAAAAATGGTTCCTAAAACTAGATTTGTTTCTATAAGAACATTTGGATAATCCTTCCTATTCCCATGCGGTTTAATCTCAAGCAAAACTCATTAAAACCGTAAGAGAATATCACAAAAGACTTTCAAGCCAATAGGCTCACCACTAACATGATTAAATCATTGATCCCCCCATAAAGCTGGAGGCCTCAAGGTGCAAAATGACCTTTTAATAAAATCAGGGAAATCTGGTTAACCTGAAAATAACTGATCAAAGTTAAGGTCAGGTGACTATGGTGGCATTTTATCCATGTCGCGGTGAAAAAGGTATTTATTTATCCTATTTTTTCTTGCAGCAAGTAGATTTCCTAGTGGTCTGAAGGACTAATTGTAATCCTGTACGAGACAGAGCCATCTCTGACTTTCATTAGGCCCAGAAGAAGGATCTCCATCAAAGTCCACATCAGCTTTCAGGGCCATGATTCTGGGCAAGAGCACATTTTCATTACCGTGTTCTTAACCGTCACCGGACAAACTGGCTGATGCCCTCAATCTGGAGATCACACATATTTCAGTGCGGCTCTAAAGCGCATGAGGTTCAGATAGGCAATCAGTGCACATCCACAGTGCTGAACATTAAAACAGTGAGGAGGATTTAATCATTTTCATCTTGAATGTAGCAATACAGCAAAGGCTTACAAGGAGGAAAAGGAAGTCTTATAATTTCGTAAGCTTGTTCTAAGGCAGCGTTGATTATATTTAGTCCAAAGTGAAGACCCTCAAAGCTTCACGCTTTATTAAAATTGTAAATGAAGCCCAATCCAAGGGATCGGCTCCAAAGCTCTTCCATCCTCTTCAACATTCTGCGGATCTTAATTTTCTTCCTATATTGCCAGAAATAAATTTCTTATCTGAGAAAGCCCCTTTTTATTAATGACACTAGATGAAATATCACTTCATTTCAAATTTAATTACAGGCCATAATATTTCCTTCCCTGAACCAGCTGTTAATATTATGCAATTTTTGAGTACAAATGAATATGCCGTGTTCAGAAACATTAACATTTATTGGTTAGGCCATCCGAGGAACTAATGCCAGTCACACTTTCAAAATATCAAGAATCAAAATAAAGTCAACCCGATTCTAAGGTTATACACATTTGGTTTGGCATAAAAGTTTTGTATTAATAAATAGATAAATTAAATGAGAAACACAGATGTGCAAAAGTTTGGGGTGAGCAAATTTTTATATTTATGTGTTCTAGAAAAGTCTTTTATGTTCATCATGGCTTGTTATTACAATTATTATTACAGTTTAAATGAACCGTTTTCTATTTGAACATATACATTTTTTATATTATGTTTTTCTTATATCAAATGGAAACAGTTACGTGCTGGCTTATATACAGTACTGAAACCATAGAATTTTTGGTCGGCTTTTCAAAGGTCAAAAGTCAAAATTACAGCATTAATTTCAACAAAATATTTAGTACATTTAAATGCCTGTACTGTCATTATGTCAAATTGTTTTGAATATATATATATAATCTATATATATATATATATATATCTATATATACATCTACACACACAGCAGCGTTATCTGTTTTTGGTAGTATAATACATGTAATATATACTTTTATATATTAAAAATAAATTAAATTTTTTTTTCAGGTTATTACAAACAAAGATGCATTGATATTCAGAATATGACCACAAATCAGATTAATATATGAATACTCTTGTTCATGTAAGCATAAAACATTTTTTTTTTGCAACATTTCTTTTTTTTTTTAGTGAATTAATTAGTGATTAATTTTGTCAATTTGTATTAAATTGCTCTATTAGCTTATAATTCCTGCCACCATGTTGTCTACAGACTCGAATGCCGTTAAAATCTTTGGAAATAAAGCACTCGCTTCTGTTTTATGACCAAAAATCTCAAATTAAAATGTAAAATAACAAACACGCAATAATTTAAGCTAGGAGGCATTTATCGCTTAACAGAGCCAGTAAGTTCCAATACATTAACTGTCTGTTACTGTCATTGAAATGAGTTAGGATGCACAAACAGAGGGATGCTGATTCGGCAGTTTGCTGCAAAACGCTGCTGCTGGCTACATTTTGATGATGAGAGATGAATAAAGCAAATATGATAAATTAGACGACACATAACGCTACTCTAATTAATTATAATTAATCATTTCAGAGTGTTCTGAGGCATTATTCTAAAATACGGGCTGGTTGATGCATTGCCAGAGTCTGGAACAGTTTGCAGATCATCTCATTACTGAACAGAAACTGATCTGGGGTCAGTCCAATGATGGGAGCGTTTCTGAATGTGTCCTGCTTGTTCAGCTCCGCAGATGGAATTTCATCTTAATTGACAGTTATCTCGCTTCATTTGTCATGCAGACAGATGCTTCGAAACGGGGTCTACCTATAATAGTGGCTCCGAGGCTGCACACGGGATGTCGGAGTGAGAGGTTGAAGATGTTATGAAAGATGCCCTCTAGATGGGTCAGTTAGCATGTCATGGTGCCCAACTCTACAACCATTCCTTTCTGTGTTTTGCACTTGCCCTCTGTATTCCTGAAACGCAGTGTTTTTAATCTGTCCGAGCATTGATCCACAGACTGCGCTGTCAGGAAAGGCCTTTGTTTCAGCATGCTACCTTTCAGCTGTCATTTACTGACAGAGCTTAGATGCATCCTGTGTAGCTTTAACAGGAGAAAACCACACACCTCTGACCTTTTAAACCCCTCATCTTTTGCTATTCCTCTGAGCAAGAGCCCCTTGTCCATTCACAGGTTTTGTGAATGTACCTAGGGACCGCTCTATCGAGAGAAAGACATTCAAAGACAGGTACGGATATCCAGCTCCTGTCCAGATGTCGATCGAGCCAAATGGTCCTGGATTTATTGTATGAGCTCCTCATGCATTGTGCATGTGCGGTAAAAGCTGGACGCAGAGCAAGACAATGGAGTCAGCAGTTTTACACCTATCGGTTGTTTTTCTCAACAATATGTTCAGACAACTGTGGACATGAAAAAAATAAGTGTCTTCTCTGGTTCCTTCAAGCATTTGGAATTATTTTAAAGAAATAGTTAAGCCATTTATGAAAATTATCATATTTCACCAAATCTGATTGTTCCAAACAAGTATTTTTTCCCTTTCAAAAACACCATAAAATCATCATACAATCATCTATATGACTGTTCCATGAAATAGCGTTGTGCTCATAACTTAGAGAAAATCGTTCCATATGCTGCACCCCTCATATATCATTTAGGGATTCGCCATCCTGCATATTCAGACTGGCACATAGCATTTAGTTACAACATAGCTGAGAACAAACACTTTTTTTATTATTAAAAGACTTTTGAGGTACATTTTCTGGAACTTGACAAACTACACCAGCAGAAGTGTCAAAACCCCCTTCTAAAACTAGTCAACAGTCTGAAAAAACCAGCAAACCAGTTTAGTGAGGTTTAAAATTTTTGTTATTTATTTTTGTCTTAGCAGTTGAATGAAAATATTCTTCACAAATGTTCATTATGTGTTCCACAGAAGGGAAAAAGGTATGTTTGTAATAAAATTAGGGTGAGTAAATAATTACAATATTACAAATAAATAAATTAATAGTTTGAGTGAAAAATAATACCTTTACACTACACTACTATCATCACTGTTAATATAAGAACATCAAAAAAGGTTCTTGAGCACCAAAACAGCATATAAGAATGATTTCTGAAGGATCATGTAACACTGAGACGGACAAAGCCTGAAAATTCGCTTTGACATCACAGAACTAAATAACCTTATTAGAATTTTTTTTAAATATAGAAAACTTTTTATAATAATAATAACAACATTATATATATATATATATAATATATATATCATATCTATATTATAGTGCCGTATAAAGGTTTTGCCCACTGTCTGTTTTTTTACAATTTTTGCATATTTTTCACACTTAAAAGATTCAGATAATCAAACAGATTTTAATATTACACAAGATAATGCAAGTAAATACAAAATGCAGTTTTTAAATGATGATTTCATTTATTAAGGAAAAAAGCTGTCCAAACCTACCTGGCCCTACGTGAAAAATTAATTGCCCTTCCTGTTAAATCATGAAAGAACTGCAATTGACCACATTATTTAGAAAGCTGAGTTAAATTTCACTAACCACACTCAGGCCTGATTACTGCCAGACCTGTTGAATAAGGAAATCACTTAAATAGAACATGTCTGACCAAGTGATGCATGCTTAAAGAGCAACACATCATGCCGCGATCTAAAGAAATTCAAGAACAGATGAGAATCAAAACAGTTGACTTTTATCAGTCTGGAAAGGATTATAAAGCATTTTCTAAGGCTTTGGGACTCCAGCGAACCATGTTCAGAGCCATTATCCACAAATTGAGAAAACGTGGAACAGTGGTGAACCTTCCCAGGAGTTGCCAGGAGGTCATAAAAGAACCCAGAACAACATCTAAGAACTGCAGGCCTCACTTGCCTCAATGAAGATCAGGTTCATGATTCAACAATAAGAAAGAGAATAGGCAAAAACGGCATCCATGGGAGAGTTCCAAGGCAAAAGCCACTGCTGACCAAAAAAAACACAAAGGCTCGTCTCACATTTGCCAAAATATATCTTGATTATCCCCAAGACTTTTGAACGATTCAAACCAAAATAGTTTGATCGATGGATCCGTATGGAAGGTGTATAAAGCCATTCTAAGGCTTTGGGACCCAGGCCTGGTCAGAGCCATTATCCACAAATGGAGAAAACTTGGATCAGTGGTGAACCTTGCCAGGAGTTGCAAGGTCATAGAAGAACCCAGAACAACATCTAAAGAACTGCAGGCCTCACTTGCCTCAGTTAAGGTCAGTGTTCATGATTCAATAAGAAAGAGACTGGGCAAAAACTGCATCCATGGGAGAGTTCCAAGGCAAAAGCCATTGACAACCAAAAAGAACACAAAGGCTCGTCTCACATTTGCCAAAAAATATCTTGATTATCCCCAAGATTTTTGGGCAAATATTCTGTGGACTGATGAGACAGAAGTTTAACTTTTTGGAAGGTGTGTGTTCCGTTACATCTGGCGTAAAACCAACAAAGCATTTCATAAAAAGAACATCATACCAACAGTCAAACATGGTGGTGGTAGTGTGATGCTCTGGGGGTGCTTTGCAGCTTCAGGACCTGGACGACTTGCCATAATTGATGGAACCATGAATTCTGCAATCTATCAGAAAATCCTGAAGGAGAATGTCCGGCCATCAGTTTTTGACCTCAAGCTCAAGCGCACTTGGGTTATGCAGCAGGACAATGATCCCAAACACACCAGCAAGTCCACCTCTGAATGGCTCAAGAAAAACAGGAGTTAAATCCGATTGAGATGCTGTGGCATGACCTTAAAAAGGCGGTTTTCATGCTCGAAAACCCTCCAATGTTGCTGAATTAAAACAATTCTGCAAAGAGTGGGTCAAAATTCCTCCACAACGATGTGAAAGACTCATTGCCAGTTATCGCAAACGCTTGATTGCGGTTGTTGCTGCAAAGGGTGGCACAACCAGTTATTAGATGTAGGGGGCAATTACTTTTTCACATAGTGCCAGGCAGGTTTAGACAGCTTTTTTCCCTTAATAAATGAAATAATTATCTTAAAACTGCATTTTTTATTTACTCGGGTAATTTTTGTGTAATATTAAAATTAGTTTGATGAAAGTCCGGGAAAGTTTCCAGTCCAATGATCCAGTAAGCGAATGCATTCAATCAATCTGTCCAAAACAGCGCTAATATCAAGGAAACCAGGCTGATTACATCAGAGATTGCAGAGAGAACAGAGACTCGCGTTGCATTTTCAGTTAATTATTCATTCCAGTGTGTTTCGCTTTTAAACACGAGCTCTGTCATATTCTGTGATTGTCTCTGAAGAGCGCGAGCCCTCACACGTCACACACACCATGTGAAGTACAGACTGAAAGGAAAGTCAACACATCCCACCGCTGTATGGCCAGATGAGACCAAACTACGTTTTCTCGCCTGGATAACCAGTCTCGCTAGTAAAGTTTTGATGGATGAAGACGCAATCAGGTAAAGCCGATTGCTGTGGCGTACAGGAGGTCGTACAGTACATGCGTGAGTCCGTTATATTAATGCGTGTATGAGTGCTCTTGATGCACTGATCACAGATTGTATTTATGCACAGGCACAGACATTTCCGTACATTCACGTTGTTTCCACACACATTCACGATAATGTTTTGATTTGTCATGTTTATGTTGCTGTGTTTAGTTATACGGAATGGATCCGTGTACTGTAGTAGATATATGCAGTCAGCAGGCGAGTGGTTTAGTTGTTTTTTTTTGGCATCTCCTTGTGGTCCTGTTCAGTATCGCAACTTGGCTTCTCTAAAATGTTAAAAAAAGCTCTTTTGTGTTGCGCTGTACACATACTATAAAATTCTGATTTTTTTTCTTTCATATGTGCTTATATGTGCTCCTTATATCATTTGGTTCTTTGGTGTTCTTTTGGAGTTTCTAAGTGTTCTTTTTTTGGAAAGTCATCTAAATTTATCTTGGAAAAAAGCTTGCAGAAAATATAGATTTTTGAGAATCACCCTTTAATCTTTTGGTTTACTTTGCTGGATAGAGCAAAGCTTAATTCATGAATGTGCGATTAATCGCAGAAAACGGATGTGATTAATCAGATTCAAAATTTTAATCGATTGACAGCCCTAATAATAATATTGTCATATTTTATTTTTCATATGTTTTCATATTTTATATACAACATACAGCAAAGCTCACAGGAGTACACCCCTCACATTTTTGTAAATATTTTTTATATCTTTTCATGTGACAACACAGAAAAAAATGACACTTTGCTACAATGTAAAGAAGTGAGTGTACATCTTGTATAACAGTGTAAATTTGCTTTCCCCTCAAAATAACTCAACACACAGACATTAATGTCTAAACCGCTGGCCACAAAAATTGAATACACCCCTAAGTGAAAATGTCCAAATTGGGCCCAAAATGTCAATATTTTGTGTGCCCACCATTATTTTCCTGCACTGCCTTAACATTCTTGGGCATGGAGTTCACCAGAGCTTTACAGGTTGCCACTGGAGTCTTCTTCCACTCCTCCATGACGACATCAATGAGCTGGTGGATGTTAGAGACCTTGTGCTCCTCCGCCTTCCGTTTGAGGATGCCCATGCTTTGCCAATCCATCACCTTTACCCTCAGCTTCTTTAGCAATGCAGTGGTCGTCTTGGAGGTGTGTTTTGGGGTCGTTATCATGTTGGAATACTGTCCTGCGGCTCAGTCTCTGAAGGGAGGGGATCATGCTTTGCTTCAGTATGTCACAGTACATGTTGCATTCATGGTTCTCTCAATGAACTGTAGCTCCCCAGTGCAGCCCCAGACCATGACACTCCCACAAACATGCTTGACTGTAGGCAAGACACGCTTGTCTTTGTACTCCTCACCTGGTTGCCGCCACACACGCTTGACACCATCTGAACCAAATAAGTTTATCTTGGTCTCATCAGCAATCCATGTCCTTAGTCTGCTTGTCTTCAGCAAACTTTTTGCGGGCTTTCTTGTGCATCATCTTTGGAAGAGGCTTCCTTCTGGGACAACAGCAATGCAGACCAGTTTGATGCAGTGTGCGGTGTATGGTCTGAGCTCTGACAGGCTGACCCCCTACCTCTTCAACCTCTGCAGCAATGCTGGTAGCACTCATACGTCTTTTTCCCAAACACAACCTCTGGATATGCCGCTGAGCATGTGCACTCAACTTCTTTAATCGACCAAGGCGAGGCCTGTTCTGAGTGGAACCTGTCCTGTCCTGCCAGCGGTTTAGACATTAATGGCTGTGTGTTGTGATATTTTGAGGGGACAGCAAATTTACACTGTTATACAAGCTGTACACTCATTACTTTATATTGTAGCAAAGTGTCATTTCTTCAGTGTTGTCACATGAAAAGATATAATAAAATATTTACAAAAATGTGAGGGGTGTACTCACTTCTGTGAGACACTGTATATACAGTGGTACGGAAAGTCATTCATAACCCCCTTAAATTTTTTTGGTCCGATCTTTGTTATATTGCAGCCATTTGCTAAAATAATTTAAGTTTTTTTTTTCCTCATTAATGTACACAGCACCCCTTATTGACAGAAAAACACATAATTGTTGACATTTTTGCAGATTTATTAAAAAAGAAAACTGAAATATCACATGGTCCTAAGTCTTCAGACCCTTTGCTCAGTATTTAGTAGAAGCCCTCTTTTGATCTAATACAGCCATGAGTCTGTTTGGGAAAGATGCAACAAGTTTTTCACCTGGATTTGGGGATCCTCTGCCATTGCTCCTTGCAGATCCTCTCCATTTCTGTCAGGTTGGATGGTAAACGTTGGTGGACAGCCATTTTTAGGTCTCTCCAGAGCTGCTCAATTGGGTTTAATCAGGGTTCTGGCTGGGCCATTCAAGAACAGTCACAGAGTGTTTGTGAAGCCACTCCTTCGTTATTTTTAAGCTGTGTGCTTAGGGTCATTGTCTTACTGGAAGGTAAACCTTCGGCCCAGTCTAAGGTCCTGATCACTCTGGAGAAGGTTTCCGTCCAGGATATCCCTGTACTTGACCGCATTCATCTTCCCTCGATTGCAACCAGTCGTCCTTTCCCTGCAGCTGAAAAACACCCCCACAGCATTATGTTGCCACCACCATGCTTCACTGTTGGGATTGTATTTGACAGGTGATGAGCAGTGCCTGTTTTTCTCCACACATACCACTTAGAATTAAGGCAAAAAGGTTAATCAGACCAGATAATCTTATTTCTCATCATCTTGGAGTCCTTCAGGTGTTTTTTAGCAAACTCTATGCGTCTTGCACTGAGGAGAGGCTTCCGTCGGGGCCACTCTGCCATAAAGCCCCGACTGGTGAGGGCTGCAGTGATGGTTGACTTTCTACAACTTTCTCTCATCTCCCGACTGCATTTCTGGAGCTCAGCCACAGTGATCTTTGTGTTCTTCTTTTCCTCTCTCACCAAGGCTCTTCTCCCCCGATCGCTCAGTTTGGCTGGACGGCCAGCTCTAGGATGGGTTCTGGTCGTCCCAAACGTCTTCTTTTTAAGGATTATGGAGGCCACTGTGCTTTTAGGAACATTAAGTGCAGCAGAAATTGTTTTGTAACATTGGCCAGATCTGTGCCTTGCCACAATTCTGCCTCTGAGCTCTTCAGGCAGTTCCTTTTACCTCATTATTCTCATTTGCTCTGACATGCACTGTGAGCTGTAAGGTCTTATATAGACAGTTGTGTGGCTTTCCTAATCAAGTCCAATCAGTATAAATCAAACACAGCTGGACTCAAATGAAATTGTAGAACCATCTCAAGGATGATCAGAAGAATTGGACAGCACCTGAGTTAAATATATGAGTGCCACAGCAAAGGGTCTGAATACTTAGGACCATGTGCTATTTCAGTTTTTCTTTTTTAATAAATCTGGCAAAAATGTCAACAATTCTGTGTTTTCTGTCAATAGGGGGGGCTGTGTGTACATTAATGAGGGAAAAAAATTAACTTAAACGATTTTAGCAAATGGCTGCAATATAACAAAGAGTGAAAAAATTTAAGGGGGTCTGAATCCTTTTCCGTACCCACTGTATATATATAATATATATATATTTTAATATTATTAGGGCGGTCAATTGATTAAAATTTTTTATCTGATTAATCACATCCTTTTTCTGATTAATCGCACATTTCATGAAATTTAAAGCTTTGCTATATCCTGCAAAGTAAACCAAAAGATTGAAGGGTGATTCTCAAAAATCTATATTTCTGCAAGCTTTTTTTCCAAGATAAATTTAGATGACTTTCCAAAAAGGACACTTAGAAACCCAAAAGGACACCAAAGAACTGCTGTATGGTCTTGGCCACCGTGCTGCAGCTCAGTTTCAGGGTCTTGGCAATCTTCTTATAGCCTACGCCATCTTTATGTAGAGCAACAATTCTTTTTTTTCAGATCCTCAGAGAGTCCTTTGCCATGAGGTGCCATGTTGAACTTCCATTGACCAGTATGAGAGAGTGAGAGCGAAAACACCAAATTTAATACAGCTGCTCCCCATCCACACCTGAGACCTTGTAACACTAATAAGTCACATGACACCGGGGAGAGAAAATTGGGCCCAATTTGGACATTTTCACTTAGAGGTGTACTCACATTTGTGGCCAGCGGTTTAGACATTAATGGCTGTGTGTTGAGTTATTTTGAGGGGACAGCAAATTTACACTCTTATACAGGCTGTACACTCACTACTTTACATTGTATCAAAGTGTCATTTCTTCAGTGTTGTCACATGAAAAATATATAAAATATTTACAAAAAATATTTACCAAATGTGAGGGTGTACTCCCTTCTGTGCGATACTGTTATATATATAATATATAATATATATATATATGTATATATATATATATATATATATATATATATATATATATATTATATCAAATATACTATTATAATCATCAAATGAATTCAGCCCTGTACAATAAGACACTCTTCAGAAATGTTTAAAAAAAATAATAAAAAAAAAAAAATTTACTGACCCCTAACTTTTGAATGGTAGTGTATATTGAAGTTTGTGATGGCTCAGACAGCCTGGTCAAATAACACACAATATCATCTCAAGGGTAACTTTAAATACCTGCTCATGAGTTTAGAAATACATAAACAGCACGCATACCCAGACGCTCAAAGTCTCTCAGGAGCGCAGCTTTCTCTGAGTGACGGCATAATGTTGTCTTTGGAGAGAGCTATGGATACTGAGAAAAAGATCACTCATGAAATCAGTGATGTATACATTAAGGGAGGGCTGCTGAGGGAAAAATGGGATTGGCGGAGTCCTTCCCACAGCAACAGACGACAGCCTATTGAATCGACCGCATCCTTGGCTGGGCTACCTAGACCAGGCGATGATGTCATCAGAAAGGAGCTCGGCGCTCGAGTCTGGGGTCTGCGAGACTGCCGCACTTCCACAGACTCACCTTGAGGCTGTGCCCTCCACTCTGACATTCACATGTCTCGTGTTATCAAAACAAAGTCAGGCACGGGCAAGTGCATCATTCATCACAACAAATATGTGGAGCAAATAATTAACAGGATTTAATCAAAGTCACCAAGTTAAGAAAAAGCCTCATTCCAAATGGCCCCCGAAGTTCACACGTCTTGTTAGGAGGTTTTATCATTAGGTTTATCGATTAAAATCATGGACAAGAAAACATATATTTTTAAGGCATCTTAAAGGAATAGCTGACCCAAAAAAGAAAAATTGCTGAAAATTTACTCACCCTCAGGCCATCCAAGATGTAGATGCGTTTATTTGATTTAGAGAATTGGCATCACTTCTCCCAGGATTGTTCAATTGAGACTTCAAACCGCTTCAAAAAAAAAATATCACAATAATCCACAAGTACTTCACATGACTCCAGTCCATCAATTAACATCTTGTGAAGAGAAAAGCTGTGTTTGTAAGAAACAAATCCATCAAGACGTTTCTAACTTCAAACTGGCTAAAACTGAGTCCTCTATCCACAATATTGTTTTTTCCAGTGAAAAGTCTCTACCTTGTATCAGGAGAGAAACATAGATAAAGCACAGTTTTCAAGTGTAAACAGTCCAAAACAAAACAAATATGTCTGTAAATTTTGCTTTGAGAGGACAACATTATGGACTTTATTATGGACTGTTTAAAGTTAAAACAACTTAATGATAGATTTGTTTCTTACAAACATGCAGATTTTCGCTTCACATTGGACTGGAGTCGTGTGGATTACTTGTGGTTTACAGTAATGTTTTATCAGCTAGAACTAAATTTCTCCAAATAAAGAAACAAAGCGATCTTGAATGGTTTGAGGGTGGGTGAACTACTCATTTAAGAGATAGTCAGTAAGTTTTTTTTTTTAGTTCATTAAAGATAAATTCTTCCCACTGATAGAACTGTTAATTAACATGCACTGTTTGTGTTGTTTACTTCAGTAACCACTTTTACTTTAGAGCTTTAAAAAAACTCAAACTGGTAATCGAGAATTGTTAGATGTGTAACGTCTAACAAGAAATTAAACTCATGCTGTGAGATAAACACATATACTGTAGGAGGGGAAAAAAGCTGCATTTGTGAAAAACAAAGTTAGGCAAATTAAGCATATTAAGTTTAATAATATAAATAATATAAAGAGATATTAAGTTTCACTAGTGAGAAATAGTAACAATTATTAGATTTTTCTCTTTTTTTGCATGGCAAAATCCAGCTTCCAAATGTTAGCATTAATATCACTAAAACAACTATGTAAACCAGATAACAGTGCAAAGCCACCAACTCACTCTCATGGCAATTTTACAATTTGGTGAATTGGTTGTGAATTCATACAATCTCATATGTGCGTTTTGACACCATGGCGGTTGCGTTTAATGGAGACCCGTCATGCTTGCTTTTGTGTGCAAACGTACAGATTTTAGGGGGGGGGGGAATTCACAAATTAATACCAATACACCACTAATTCTTCAAAACAAAATAGTAACCACACGTTTTCTCATGAGATTGGATTGAAAAACCGCAAATAAAATCTGGCTGAACAACAGTTTGCATTAAGCAAATAGTGTAAATCTCACAGGCTAAATCTGAGCACTAAGTTGTGGAGTATACTTTACTAGAGTATAAAGATATTGAATGTATACTAAATAACACAACATATTTGGTTGCATGCCTAATTATAATGCTGTTCTACATCATTTGATCATCATTTAATGAATTACTGCTGTCATAATCAATAGAAAATATACACAAACATTTCCCACCTGCTTTTTATAATTTGAGAATAAGGCACATCTATAATGAACCTAATTTACATAGAAAGGAGGCATGTTTACACTGAAAATTATGACAACAGCATCATTTAAATACAACTCAGTGCTATTTCAGAGCATTTAACGCATAGTTAAATGAGATTGTGGGTGGTTATTGAATAAGACGCAGGGTTTTGAGCTGAAATATTGTCAGCAAATGCAGCGCAACTGTTTAGCGACCTCAGCCCTCTGTTTTCTATTTCTTTTCTTTTCTCTTTTTCATTCTTAATCCTCTTTCATTGAATAATGGCATTTTCCGCACAATGATGCAGCAGACGAAAGGGACACTTGAAAGCGTGACCTCATGTCTGAGATCTGATTTCAAGGCGCTGCTTCTATTTGGCAAACAACACAAGGCATGCCAGTCAACCCACATGAGATCATTATAGCATCTCCCATGCGGATGTGCATCTGCATCAGTGTGGATTTCTATATGGTGCAAGGGACAATGTAAGAAATCTGCTTAAGGGCTACATTTGCATGCCAGCTTGCAAGAGAGTTTTGGTTAACAGTGTGGCTCTTTAAGCCCTTGGTCGGCTGTGTTTTTCCAGCTGCTGCTCCTGGCATCGCTCTTCACAAAAGGACAGAATGCTTTAGAAAATGGGCAGGACTTACAAAAACAGGATTGTGCCTTTCAAGGAGGTCGCCAAACTGCTCATGGTTATTGAATAATGTTCTTTCCTGAAAAGTGCTCTTTAAATCAGTGAATGCATTTGCTCTGGTGCCTAACAATGTAGTAAAACACACATTAAAAAATAAAATGTATATTGTAAGTCTATATTAATATGCAACCCCCGCCCCCCCCAAACACACACACACACAACTTCCTTAGATAAAATGAATATGTTTAATCTAATTTAATTATAATAATTAGCTTGTCACAATAATTATAGAGTTTTGATAAGTAGAAAGTGTCAAATTTCCATTCAAAACCTAATATATTAATACATTTGCTTTTTTATGTTTTTAACAAATTTTAAGCCAAGTGTCATTTGTTTTATTTTAATGCAAGGTAATTGTGCATCTTTAGTGCCTCCTATTACTTTTGGGTCATTTTACATGTTGAGATCACATGACCAGCCAAGTAAAAAAATGTCTTTATTTCAGTGACCCCTATATTAAATGATAGCTGAAATGGCAATTTTTTTTACAAATAAGTTGGTGGGAGAAATCAACATATTTTGCATGATGCTAAAGCCACACCAATAGGTGTCAGTATAAAGTCAAGACCATTGCTATATCAGTCGGCAAGACATTTAATATTTACCTTTAATACCAATAAAATCAGCGTTTAAAAAAAACGATTCAACGATCAATGCTTAGAGCCTAGCAGGGGTGTGAAGTAACGAATTACAAATACTCACGTTACAGTAATTAAGTAGTTTTTTATCAGTAATTGTACTTTTTTGAGTAGTTTAAAAATTGTGTTACTTATGCGTACATTTTTAAGTGCATGTTCGGTAATTTTACTCCACTATTTTCCTCCGTTTGTGGTCGTTACATGCTTATTTTAATTTTATTTTTTATCCATCAACGTGATTGGATAGATAGAAATAGGTCTCATGACTTTCATCAAATCAAATTGTGCATAGAAAACTTTAACCGCCAACTTTGTATCATGGCTGCTGGAAGTGCATTCTTCAAGCATCAATTCAGTCGCATCTTCCTCTAACTTAATATGTTAAGGTAAATTTCGGATTTCTGCTTACTAAATGATTTGTATATAGGCTATGCTTGCCTATCTGCACGGCCTGAAATTTGGTGTGAGGTTGCGGGTATTGCGTACAGTGTTAACTCACAAGTGCCACGTTCGTTAAATTCCCACTCACTTGGTATGGAGAAGCTGTGTATTGCGCTGCATCATCGCGTGAGTTACTGCAGCAGTCACTTGATAAGTAGTTGTCGGCTTTGTGGAACCGTGTTGGACTTTTGATTGAGTTTGAGAGAGTGATTGCGTGCCTGTGAAACAGAGGTGTTGAGAAATCCTCAAATCGTAGGGACCAATCGCACATTATTGTGATCCGTGGCGTTAATATACTGTATGGTCTGTGCCAGCGCGTGATGTAATAAAACTGCAGCTTGTTAATAAACGTTTTTTTAATTTTTTTATCTATTTTATACAATCCGCCTTCAATTAGCAAGTGCACTCGCGCATAAACCATTTTCAAGTTCAACACTTTTTGTTCAGTTCAGTTGTGGATGCTGCTGATTCACCGAGACCAACGCGGTATCTGCAAAGATGACAAGCGTGTGTTGTGTGTGGTGGTCCTCTCGAGCTTTCACGAGAAATCACGGGATATTGCTCCGGCTATGGGAACTCCTTCCCTTCCAACCTTTCATGAAGTCCTATTGGCTCCCGCCAGTCAAATGACTGGCCAATTGACGCGAAGTATGCAAATCGCATGCAAATACTGATGAGCTCGAGCAGCAGTATAAAATGTGGTGCACGCGAAATTTGGTGTGAGGCAATTACGTCAGAATCTTCTACTTCACCTGTTGAATTCACTATGGCAACAATCAGCAAGACCTGCGTGGGACCGATAGAGCCGCCGGATCAGCAAGACTACTGCGTCGCCTGCCTGGGCCAGGCCCACGCCGAGGCGGCGCTGGACGATTCCAACTGCGGGCATTGCGCGGACCTCCTTGCCCGCGTGCTCCGGACCCGCATAGCGTGTGCATCGCGATGTGGCTGCGGCTATTCGGGAGGCGGCCCACTGCCGCCAGCGTGCTGCTGGTGGGCCCTCCCGGTGACGGGAGCGTCGTCTTGTCGCTCCACCAACTCCAACGTTCGCCCCGTTCCCCGGTCTCACTCCCCGAGGGCTGCTTCCGCCCTCCTTCCAACGTCGTGGAGTTTGTATCCTTTAGCCAGGAGGGGGGGGATGACTCGATGTCCATCTCGGCCTCGGGGAGGGAGGATTGGGCGGGATCGGAGTTCGATCAGCCGGACAGCATGGGGCCCCAGACCTCCAGGAGGAGCTCGTGAGGGTTCTGTCAAGGGCTGTCCAGGTGTTGGAGCTTACCTGGAGTCCTCCAGAGGAGCCAGCCAGGAGTAAGCTTGACTCCTGGTATATCAGGTCCACCCGGAAAGCTGACTCGAGAACGTTGGTCCCCTTTTTCCCCGACGTACACGAGCAACTGGTGAAAACATGGTCTGCGCCCCAAACAGCGCGCGTCCACTCTGCCACACAGGCCACTTTTTAACAACGGTGGAATTTTTTTTTTTGTGGGGCGGAGAACCACGGGACTGGCGCTCTCCCCCAGCGAGGGATCCGTCGCGTATGCGCACTTGGTACTGCAGCGCAAGCCCTGGATCAGACATCAGCCTTCCCCTCAAATGCCGTGCTAGGACCAACCAGCTCCACCTTGCCCAATAAACGCATATACGTTGATGGCCGAGTGCGGCTTCCCGCGCTGCACGCCATGGCAGATGCTGCAGGGTGCTTCAGGCGAAAGCTGTCTCTGCAGGGCCGCGGATGGGCGGAGCCCTCACGCAGAGGCCAGTTAAGGATACTGCGCGCTGCGACGGACTCACGATGCTGTGGGACGAAGGCGAGCGGCCCAGGTCTGTGGGTTAAGCCATGGGTTTGTATTGGTCGGACCTTCAGAGGCTACCGTGGCTAACCTAGGATGACCTAAAGGGATGTTGCTTGACCGTTAAAGTGCTGCTGAAGCCTCCTGGGTCCTACGGCTTTTTTTGGTTTAGCGCCGGGGAGTGGAGTCCATACTGAGCAACTTCGCGGCGGCTCAAAGCAGCGCGCAAAAGCCAGTGAGTCCCGTGATGCTTTACAGCAGCAGAAGGCGAGATCCAGATCCTCGTCAGCACCTGGCTCTTCCCAGCAGAGGGATAACACCAGGCCAGCGACCGCAGCGGTGACGGCTAACGTTACTGCCCCTCGCCAGGAGCCGGATTTCCGCAGGAAGACGTGGGGTCCCGGGAGGAAACGCCACAGCCAGCGGAGGAGCCCGCGACGTGACTCTCGCCCGCCGCCGGCGGCTAAGCCGTCGTCCTGACGGTCTGAAGAGAGGAGGAGAGTGCGTGAGCGGCCCGGCTCCCAAGCGCCACAAGTTCATGTTTTCAAATGTTTGTGTGTTGGATGTTCATTCAATAAAAATGCATACATTCTACCAAAAAGAGATATTTCCTGCCTCACTCAGTCAATGCAGATTGTTCTGGTCGTTTTGAGCGTTAAGTTTTCTGGGTGCCGCTCGCCCCAACTCAGAGCAGTGCAGAGCCGCCACCCCCAAACTCGCGGCGAATCCACCCCCCCCCCCCCCCCCCCCCCCCCTACGACCAAGCCGCAAGAGCCGCTATGTCAGTTCCTGAGCGCGTGGGAAGTCATTCCGGGAATCTCGCGCTGGCTACTCAGTGTGATAGAGCGTGGGTATACCCTTCAATTCAGACGCAGACCACCCCGTTTCAATGGCGTGGTGCAGTCTCTAACATTGCCCCGAAATGCCCTGGTTCTGAGACAAGAGGTATGCAGTCTGCTCGAAAAAGGAGCTATAGAACGAGTCCCTCCCAGCGAGCTGGAGAGCGGGCTTTACAGCCGCTATTTCGTGGTACCCAAAAAAGACGGGGGACTCCGCCCGATTCTAGACCTCAGGCCCATCAACAGAGCGCTTTGCAAACATCAGTTCAGGATGATAACGCTGAAACAGATACTGGCGCAAATTTGCCCTGGGGACTGGTTTGCGTATGTGGATTTAAAGGATGCGTACTTTCACTTTCAGAGAGCACCGCTCACAGATTCGCATTCTGAGTTTGCTTTAGAGGGCATCAGCGTACCAATTACTCTGTGTCTACGTTAGTGGGCTGGCATTTGGCCCCACGCACTTACTTCAAAGAGAAACGGATGACAGCAAGTTTTCCCCACCTCAGAGACGAGCGGGGGCAAGTTCTCACTATCTGACGATTGGCTGATTTAGAGCCTAGGCCCGGGACACGCTAGTCAGCCCTAGCGACACGATGCTTCACACTCGGAGTAATCTCAGGCTATGTTTGGTGTTAATAAATGCTAGAAGAGCATTCTCGCCCCGAGTTTTTCCACCAAAAGGTCTTATAACATATCAGGGAGGTGCTTCGACGCGGTGGAGAGTGAGATGCCCGCACTCTCTCGGCTTGAGCGCTCGGGGCGGCATTTGTAGTCTGCGCCATTTTCAGACTAGGCAGCTCTGTTTACTTGAAGGAATTTTAGAGGCTGAGGGCTCATGGTGTCTGCGCACGGTATGTAATCTGGGCTTACTACACAGGCGCCCCCTGCAATTATGGTTGAAATCTTGAGTCCCTTGGACGGCATGGACTTTGAGCCGTTTGCGCATCGCGGTCTCCCGCAGCTGCATCGAAGCTCTGAGGCCGTGGCGCAACCCAGATCTCTTCAGCCGGGGGGTTCACCTGGGCTTGGTGACGTCACGCGTTGTGGTCACGACGGACGCATCGACTCGCGGCTGGGGAGCAGGGTGCGAGGGCATGCCAGCTTCGGGGCTATGGTCAGAACCCCAGAGCCAGTGGCACATAAACCGCTTGGAGCTGGAAGCAATGTTCTTACCTCTAAAGGATTTTCGGCCGCAGCCGGAACAGCGACATGTACTGATTCGCACCGACAAAGTCTGTGGTGTCGTACATAAATCACCAAGGAGGCGTACATTCCAGGGCTTTGTACAAGCAAGCAGAGAATCTCCTGCTATGGGCGAACCGTCACTTTCTCTCCATCAGAGCAGCGCACATCCCCGGTCTCCTTAACCGCAGGGCGGACATGCTTTCGAGGAAGGGGATTCCTCAAGAAGAGTGGAGGTTGAACCCCGAGTCGGTTCGGATGATTTGGACCCACTACGGGAGAGCGGAGGTGGATCTGTTCACCACGAGCGAGAATGAGCGAGAATTCACTCCCCGCTGGAAGGGGACGCTCTGACATCACACTGGCCAGCAGCCAGGCTGTACGCATTTCCTCCAATCAAGATATTGCCACTGGTGTTATGCAAGATCAGGGAGGAGGGGGCTTCGGTGATACTCATCGTCCCGAACTGGCTGAACCAGCCTTGGTTCCCGGACCTGACAGAGCTGCTGGTGGCGCTGGCCTGGCCAATCCCCATCAGGAAGGATCTGCTGTCTCAAGTGAGCGGCTCGGTGTGGCACCCGAACCCGGAGTTATGGAGCCTTCATGTGTGGCTGCTTCGGGGATATCAGAGGAGCTGAATGCTCTGCATTCTCGTGTGCTCGACACGCTCTCGGAGGCACAGGCGCCCTCCACGAGGCGTTTGTATGCTCTGAAATGGGGAGTGTTTGTGAAATGGTGCCATGATGTTCATATCGACCCGGCTGCTTGCTCCGTGTCGGATGTGCTGCGTTTTCTACAGTACAGACTGGATAGTGGATCTCTGCCATCAACACTGAAAGTCTATGCGGCCGCTATTGCCTCATTTCGTTCCCCGCTGGGCGGGCAATCGATCGGTAGGCACGCGCTGGTGGTGAGTTTTCTTAAGGGAGCGAGAAGATTGCATCCCCCACGTCCGCCTTCAGTCCCGCCCTGGGACCTAGAGGTGGTGTTAAGAGCTCTTTCACAGCTACCATTCGAGCCTTTAGCATCCGTTGATATGAAGGAGCTATCTCTCAAAACTGCACTTCTTCTTGCCCTCGCTTCGGCTAAGCGCATAGGGGATTTACATGCGTTTTCTATGGACAGTGACTGTATTCGCTTCGGACCCGGTGACTGCAGAGTCACTCTCCGGGCCGAGGCCGGGGCTATGTGACTAAATCACATATACCCCCTCAGAGCGCAGACTGTTACGCTGTCTGCCCTGTCTTCTGAGTCATCGACCTCGCGTGATGCGGACGCTCAGACTTCGGTGTGCCCCGTCAGGGCTTTGAGGATTTACATTGACCGCTCGGCCAACTTTCGGCAATCTGACCAGCTTTTCGTGTGCTACGGTGGTTGTGCGAAGGGCCGGGCCGTGTCAAAACAGAGACTTTCCCACTGGATTGTGGACGCTATTACGGCTACTTATACGAGCCAAGGTTTGGAATGCCCCTTTCACATTAGGGCCCACTCAACAAGAGCTATCGCCTCCTCCTGGGCGTGGTCGAGAGGTATGTCTATTCAAGATATATGCTTTGCAGCCGGCTGGTCTTCCCAGAATACCTTCGCCAGGTTTTACAAGCTGGACGTTCAGTCCTTAGCCTCCCGAGTGCTGCCGGTGAGTGACTGATTCACGTTTATGCTACCTCTATTCGTGTGTTGCTGCCTCGATTATCATGTTATGTGTTATGCTGTTAACACCGCTATCTCTGTGCAGCCCCTGACAGTAATGTTGTTGCTTCTGCCCTGTTCTCAGTGCAGCCGACGTTATTAATAACCAGATATGCAAATTTCGTATGCCTGGGCATTAGACGCTCATTGGCTTATCTCCACCTATCAGCTGCGAGCCCGCCTAACAAGCGTCACTATTGGTTGGGAATTGTGTGTGTTCTATCTTCGCTGAGTGTGTAACTTGTACAGGCTGCTCGTAGCCTCTCTCACGGCGGGATTGAATATCGTTCCCATAACGGAGAAATATCTCCGTGATGTCTCGTGAAAGCTCGAGAGGGAACGCTCCGGTTACTATCGTAACCTCGGTTCCCTGAGAGCGGGAACGAGACATCACGGTGGTCGCCGTGTTCGCTACTCGATCAGCTAAAGCTGCGTTCAGTATCAGATTCTGACGTAATTGTCGCGTGCACCACATTTTATACTGCCGCTCGAGCTCATCAGTATTTGCATGCGATTTGCATACTTCACGTCAATTGGCCAGTCATTTGGACTGGCGGGAGCCAATAGGACTTCAGGAAAGGTTGGAAGGGAAGGAGTTCCCATAACGGAGAAATATCTCCGTGATGTCTCGTTCACGCTCTCAGGGAACCGAGTTTACCATAGTAACCGGAGCGGTTGGTCCTTTGACGAAGTTTACCCAGAAATACTTCGCTATTTATGCATTTTTCTTTACAAATTTGTATATCAGATAACATTTCGAGAACTCTGTTAAAGTATGTGCATGAGGCATCCTTACTAGAAACAAGTGCATTATTGTTAAAATGGGATATAAAATTATCAAGTTTAGTTTATTCTTATTGCAAAAACGGCTTTAAAACTGGCACTGTTTTGGAGAGACAAGGCTCTCATGTTAACCCATATCATGGTGTGTGATGCTGAACTATGAGTTTCTAATGGTGTTTGTATTTGCACTGTTCTAAACATTAATATTTTATGTGCAACAACAGCATGCTGTCTCAGTGGCCTTACAAATGATTTTAAATCTTTTTTTTTTTTTCAAACTTTATGATTTAAATGGGGGTGATTGTATTGAGAATAACTTTAATCTTTTCTTCAGCTGAATACTGTTTCCGGGCTGTTTTGATGTATTTTAAAGAGTTGGCGGTCAAAATTAAAACTGCTGGATGAAAGATATTCTTCATTCTTTATGACAAACAGGATAATGTGAATTACAGAATGTACAACTTTTTTAAATCTATAAATTGCGGTGTACAGCGTTTATTATGAGGGGGTAGAATCCACAGCTCAGTACTCACTACTCAATACTCATGAGTACTTTTAAATAGGCTACTCTTTTACTCTTACTCAAGTAGTTTTTTTTTGGACAATACAGCTGCATCTCAATAAATTAGAATGTCGTGGGAAAAGTTAATTTATTTCAGTAATTAAAACTCAAATTGTGAAACTTATGTATTAAATAAATGCAATGCACAGACTGAAGTAGTTTAAGTTTTTGTTTCTTTTAATTGTGATGATTTTGCCTCATTTAACAAAAACCCACCAATGCACTTCTCAACAAATTAGCATATGGTGACATGCCAATCAGCTAATCAACTCAAAACACCTGCAAAGTTTCCCTGAGCCTTCAAAATGGTCTCTCAGTTTGATTCACTAGGCTACACAATCATGGGGAAGACTGCTGATCTGACAGTTGTCCAGAAGACAATCAGTGACACCACAAGGAGGGTAAGTCACAAACTTTCATTGCCAAAGAAGCTGGCTGTTCACAGAGTGCAGTATCCAAGCATGTTAACAGAAAGTTGAGTGGAAGGAAATATTGTGGAAGAAAAAGACGCACAACCAACCGAGAGAACAGCAGCCATATGAGGATTGTCAAGCAAAAACGATTCAAGAATTTGAGTGAACTTCAAAAATGAATGGACTGAGGCTGGGGTCAATGCATCAAGAGCAACCACACACAGACGTGTCAAGGAATTAGGCTACAGTTGTCGTATTCCTCTTGTTAAGCCACTCTGAACCACAGACAACGTCAGAGGCGTCTTAACCTGGGCTAAGGAGAAGAAGAACTGAACTATTGCCCTGTGGTCCAAAGTCCTCTTTTCAGATGAGAGCAAGTTTATTTCATTTGGAAACCAAGGTCCTATAGTCTGGAGGAAGGGTGGAGAAGCTCTTAGCCCAAGTTGCTTGAAGTCCAGTGAAGTTTCCACAGTCTGTGATGATTTAATATACAATGTCATCTGCTGGTGTTGGTCCAATTGTGTTTTTTGAAAACCAACGTCAATGCACCCGTTTACCAAGAAATTTTGGAAAACTTCATGCTTCCTTCTGCTGACCAGCTTTTTGAAGCTGCTGATTTCATTTGCCAGCAGGATTTGGCACCTGTCCACACTGCCAAAAGAACCAAAAGTTGGTTAAATGACCATGACCAATGTTGGTGTGCTTGACTGGCCAGCAAACTCAATCTATGGGGTATTGTCAAGAGGAAAATGAGAAACAAGAGACCAAAAAATGCAGATGAGCTGAAGGCCACTGTCAAAGAAACCTGGGCTTCCATATCACCTCAGCAGTGCCACAAACTAATCAACTCCATGCCACGCAATTAAAGCAAAAGGAGCCCCTACCAAGTATTGAGTACATTTACAGTAATGAACATACAGAAGGCCAACAATTCACTAAAATGTTTTTTTTTTTTATTGGTCTTATGGAGTATTCTAATTTGTTCAGATAGTGAATTAGTGGGGTTTTGTTAAATGTGAGCCAAAATCATCACAATTAAAAGAACCAAAGACTTAAACTACTTCAGTCTGTGTCCACTGAATTTATTTAATACACAAGTTACACAATTTGAGTTGAATTACTGAAATAAAAAAACTTTTCCATGACATTCTAATTTATTGAGATACACTTGTACTTTTACTCTACTCGCACTACATTTTTTTTGGAAGGTAATGGTACTTTTACTTAGTATATTTTTTTCAGTACTCTTTCCACCACTGGAACCTAGTCCCTGCCTTACATTTTTATTTGCTAATCGCAGTTCAAAAAAGATGCATCAATATTTGTTACATCTCGACTATTCGAATCTCGAATATTTCTGCAAAAAAGGGAAAAAAACTTGTCCTAGTTGACAGATATGAAACACACTGAGCGCGTTTACATGCACGTTCTTAAGCCGATTATGCTTAATAAGCCGAAAACGCACTTGGTCATGTAAACACGGTAACCTGTTTTCTTTTATCGGAGTAAGGTCATAAACGGCGTAAACAGGTAGTTTTTTGCCTATTACTTCGATTTCGCACAGCATGTAAACACCATAACCCGCTTTCTGTTGGCTTATTGAAGTGCGCATGTGTGATACGTGACAGGAACGCATCATTAGTGCAGATTTAAGCGCATCTAGACAGAGCAAACGTCTTGCAGTAAAGAAGAAAATATATCACAAAAGCAGACGTTTTCATGACTCAGAAAATGATAAAAATGTGTTCTCATCTCGTGCAGCAGAAGTAGAAGTGGTTCAGTCACAATGCTGCGTTTATAACTGCATGAGAGGATAATATGTGAGCTGTAAGTTTCCCGACATGTTGCAAGTTGACACGCAAGCTTAATTTAACATCACAACTGACAAATGTATGGAATACTTGAAGTCAGATACGCAAATGATTAGATTTTGACGTCACTACAGGGAAATAACCTGTGTCGCTTTCGTCATAGTCCTCTGGTTATGTCTGGTGATATGTGAACAGCCAGTGACAGAGATGCTTCATCTTTCAATTTCACTGCACCATAAAGAGTCTCTGAGCAACTCTGGCCCAGCGATGTTTACTGGTAAAGCTTTTGTCATCATTACCATGTCAGTACTGGCTAACCAGAGCAAACTGCAGATCGCTGAGTATGTCACCCATCTAATTCTGCTGCATGGAATTACATCATCCACCCATTTATCTTCATGAGCCATGGTCACCCAATCATCTCTGGACATACTGGCCTCACAAACCTAAACAGGAACCATGTAACTATTGCACTGCCGCTTGAAGATTCTCATGTTGTTTGTTTTATATATAGTACAGTATATACAGTACGGTAAATTGGATAAGCCATTACAAGCCACTGTAAAACAGCAAGCCAATATGTTGCATGCATACTTTGGACTGTACATCAGTTGAGTTCTGCTTTATCAAGGCAGCTAACTACAAACAATTCATAAACTAATGAACTATATGACTTATTATTATTCTTTGTTGTGCCCAAAAACAGCCCTGAAATCAAGATATTTGTCTCTTTTGTTCATTTGTTCATTAAAAAAGTTTGCTTGCTTAGCTTTTTTTATTCTTTTGTAAGTGTATTAAAGAGATTTGCTTTGCAGATACATTTTAATGTTTAAAGACCTAAAAAAAAAGTTTTGTTGCAAATGTTTTGTTTTGTTCTCCAAAACAGGTTCATTTTTAAAGACCTATTTAGACAGTTTTGTACAGTTTTGTTTCTTTTTTTGCTTGTTTCTCAAACAAACCCCTTTGAAGTGCTTGCAAAAAAAGTTTTGCATTGCAAATGTTTTGTTTTGTTTTCTAAAAGATGTTAATTTTTAAATACCTGTTTAGACAGTTTGTATGTTTTTGTTTCTTTTTTGTTTGTTTTTCAAACAAAACTATTTGATGTGTAAAAAAGACACAAATAACATTTTGTTTGCATGTTTGACACATTTGTCAACCATAAACAGTCTAAAGTTAAACAAAATTAAGTATATCCTTAGGAAAAAAATCGTATCGTATATTTTATTATTATTATTCAACTCATTTTGAAAAATACTGTTTCTGCCATCTTTTAAAAAAGTTTTTTGGGGTGTTCATGTTACACACAGACTCTCTTTGCTTGCTGCTTTATTTAAGAACTGAGAAAAACGTTGACTCTGACTAGCTTTTACTCAACACTAGTTACTTTAATACATTATTTGTCTTCTAAGCTAAGAAAATCTTTTCCATATACGCCTGCACTGAGTCGCTTTAGAATGCCTTCAGTGGGGATCCTTGAAGTGTCTGATGATTTGTTCATGTGAATAATGGATTCGGTCTTCTTACACTGCTGGTGATGAGTGACTTACATTACAAAGCTTCCCAGGCTTGGGATGCAGAGCTCACCTTTGTATGAACCCACTCATATTTGGACACTGAGGCTTTTTCTCATGTTACCTCAAAGCGGACTGCGTTACAGAAGCTGGCTCCTACGAAGCGCTCCTTATGCTGTAAGTTGAGCTGCCGAAGGGCCCAATGATGTAATGCTGCGCACTCAGCAAAGAGCTCTGATGATATCAGCCTCCGCAGAGCCATCAAAATCACCCTCATCTTCCTCATCACATCACTCTTCCTTTCCAGACTAATGCAAATCTTGTTCTGTGCATGTAAAGTATTGGTGTTACAGTAAATCCAAAGCAACAAAATCTGAACAGTGCAGTGTTTTGGCAAATTCTGTTCAGTCAAAAATGTGGGTGATACAACTTTCCTGATATCATAATGAATGATCTAATCTTAATTGTTAAGATTAAAAAGATACTTCTATCTTATAAAAAGAGATCAGTTTTAAAATGTTTCACGGCTTACAATTTGAAAAAAAAGTAAACAAGACTGTTTACCACACCAAACATTCAAATTCAGAAATAAAACAATAAAACAGTAACTGACATCTTATCCTCACTCATATTGAAAAAAAAATAAAAGAGGAAGAAGAAAGGGACAAAAAAAAAAAAAAAAACGTTTGCCATATCAAATTCATGTGGTGAAACTACACTCAGAAAAAACAAGAATAAAAACGGAAATTACCCATAAAAAAAGGGACCCTGCAGAACTGCTAGCCATGTATCAAGTTTAAAAATCATGAATTCTGGACAAGGCTTAAGGACATCTTTGTTCTTTAGGTTGTTAAAAATAATAATAATAATATAATAATAATAATAATATAATAATAATAATAATAATAATAAAATAATAAAAGTCATGTTAAAGGAATGATCATGATATGCACCCATTATTTTTATTTTTTTACTCTCAAATATTTTAGAACTTGAATTTTAAAAATAATGCTTAAGCTGTGTACACATCTGTAAAATAGAATGACATTTTACAACCTAAATCATAGGTCATTAAGTTAAATTAACCTGAACAAAATCATATAAAGCCAACATGACAACAAGAATTTGACACGTTTTAAACTATATTTTCCCTTTTCTTTACCGTGGATCCTCTATTTGCCATTGACCCAAGAATGTCCACAGTAACGGAAATCTTGAGTTTAAATCACTATTAATTATTTAGGAGTATTGACGACCCTAGTCTGTGTCATTAAACAGTGCAGAGGAGCCTTAGAATATTGAAAATTGAGGACTTTGGAGTTAACCACCATAATAAGGCGAGTGACCTAAAGCGAAAGGTGACGTGAATATCAGCTGCAGTGCCACATGTGTTGTAGTAAAGAGACTCACGTGTGACTCATTTATCACATCATCTATGTACACTGGCATCAGAGAAAGTGGTCATAACCTCAGTTGAACTTTAGGATACATGTGCACCTGTTTTTAAGGGTTTGTTGGCGCTTAATGAAAGGTGGCCCTTACTTCATATCCTTCTCAGGGGGCCACAGCTGGTCAGTAAACTTATGCCCTTTTCATTCAGTTGTCAGTTTCAGTGAAATTTCTGAAATACGGTTTCAGATCCAACAGGAAGTGAACAACGTTTAGTGAATGCGTGAATGCAAAAGCGTCATTCAAGTTTTCCCTGTACCATGTCTTCCTCTTAATGCTCAGTGGGCGTTTGTCAAGAAGACTGCATGAGTCATGCAAACACTTGTTGTGATGTCATGAGCAGTTGAACAGCACCTGTCTCCCCAGAACAAAGTCAGAGGCGGTACGCTCTTGCTGCCTTATGGGCAAGATTTCATCAGCTACATGTTAGGTCACAGAGGAGCCATTTCCAAAAACAGCTTTGGCAGGAGGAGACGCAGTTCCAGCATTCCCTTTTCATAACTGTATAGTAGCATAGTTTAAACAGGGTCAATTTCATATTCCCATTTGAGTTTCCACCATAAAACGACTTTATATTTTGCAAATACCATCACAAGTTCAGTGAACATTTTGAAATATGAAATTAAGGAGCATTTGGAGTGAGTAATATCACAGTGCAGTGGATTTTAACACAGCTGCAATAAAAAAGGAACAAAAACATATTTTTTTTCTGGAAGCTTGTTTCCGCCAAGGAAAAAAAATTGTTTAAAGATAACTGTGAATTTTTATTCTGAAAATTCGTACTTGTTTTCTCAGAACTGCGAGATATAAACTTGCAATTGCAAGTTGTAAAGTCAGAATCGCAGGATATAAACTTGCAGCTGCAAGAAATAGTCAGAATTGCCAGATTTAAACTCTCCATTCTGAGAAATAAAACTCATTCATAGATATAAACTCCCAATTCTGACTAAAACATGCCAATGCGAGTTTATATCACAAAATTCAGAGTTTATAACTAACAATTGCAAGATTATATCTATATCTACATCTATAATGCGAGATATAAACTCGCGAAAAAAGAATTGTAAGTATCTCAGAATGAGCTTTATTTCTCAGAATAGTGAGTTTCTAACTTGCAATTGCGAGTTTACATCTCACAATTAGAGAAAAAAAGAATTGCGAGATGTATAGTTCAGCTAGAGTTTTATTCTCAGTGAGTTTATTAACTCCAAATCTGAGGAAAAAAGTCAAACTGAAAGATGTAAATATAATTGAAAGTCAAAATTGTGGTTAGATAAAAAGTTGCAATTACCTTTTTGATTCAGTGGCAGACACAAGCTTTCCATTGTTTGTTTGTTTTTGGTTTGTATTTTGTTTTTTTTTTTTTTTTTTTTTTTAAAAAAAAAAACCCCCCCCCCCCCCAAAAAAAAAATAAAATAGCAATGCATAAAAATTATGCATTAATGCCATAATTTCAACATTAATAAAATACACTTAACATAATTTACTGATCTAAACTATGATTTATTTCATTTGACTTTAAGAGAAATTACGGAATTGCAGATTACAATATTTCCAAGATGTAATGATTTCCAAAATGTAAAGATTGTTGCTATGGGTGTTCTAGGTGGGTACTAGATTGTTGCTTACTGGTCCAAGTCAAAATAACCAAACTTGTTTAATGTGGGTCTATGAGACCATTTTACAGCCTTCGAAGCAAAAATCTGAAAACAGAAAAATAGTAGCACACCTCTCCTCAACAAATCACACAATCTGAGCAATCATTAATGTCTATAGGTGCCAAAGTGTAATACATGAGATTTGGGGTCTGTTCAAACCTAAGTATGAGCAATAGCAAGTCTTTGCAAGCATCACCAATTAGCATAAATGAGCCATTTTATGAAATACGGTTCTATTTCCATCAGTCTTTTGGTTTAAGTTCCTATTGGGTAAAACCACAGACTACGAGAGCTGTATATCTCTGCAGAGCGTTTTGGTGATATTAAATCAAAAGTCATTTCAATATAATAGCTGCACTCTGTAATACCCACAGCAGCGGAATAACTCTGATTTAATCTGGCCTCCAATCAATATTATCTGTCGGCAAAGATTGATGATCATAAGGTAGGACTATTAACTGAGGGGAAAGTGTCCAAAACTGGATCCCACTGGCTGTTACGTACTCAAAGTAATAATGTGAAAAGGAATCATTTGTCAGCCAATTCTCAAATAGGTTGAAACAGCGGGACTGCATTTTGGAAATGAATATGTGAATGACTTTTGCATTGATTTCTGTTGTGAGGGAAAATGAGAAACAAGCTTGAGGTGTGCGAGACGAGCAGATGGCTCTTCATTGACGTTTCATTTTAAAACGCAGAAAGTCTCGCTCAAGCAGAAAGAGGCATATTGTGTATTTACAGCCCCTAGTGAGTAAAGGTCACCACGCTGACCCTTTTAAAAGTAGACCGTCGGACTTTTAGTGCAGATCATTTTAAATTGTCCTCCATCTTGTTATTACATATCTTAATTGACTGCCAATATGCTGTTGCTGAGTCGACAAAAACTGGAAAAAAAATGTAAGGTAATCAAGACAATACACATGACTGCTTTTAAATATCCCATTAAAATAAGGGCTGTCAACTGATTAAAACAAATCTAATTAAATTAATTTGATTAAATACAAAAATATCTGTTGGCCCAAACATTTTTTTTTTATATATATTTATTTATTTGTTGACTGATTGATTTACTGATTTACTGATTTAATTTTCATTTCAGTTTCGCAAGATGTGACATATTTCCATATAGCTCACCAAAAACCTGGCACTGGCATACAGTTCACCACTTTTTTTGTTTTTGTAATATTAATTGTGCTAAATTAACATTAATTTGGCAGTCCCAATTAAACACATAAATCTATTAAAAAATTAACAAAAAAAGACAGTAATCAGACAGTCTGTTCCCAAAGAGACTGCTTAGAAGGTTAATACAACATTGATGTGCTATGATAATATTTGAGAAAAGCTGGTTCCCTTTCAGTCGGTCACTCTCGACGTCACGTCGGATGACCAACGAAATTGGGATCTCACTTAGAGGGACCAATCTACTTAGAGTGCAAACTAAACGAGCCAATGCACATTGGAATGCGATTATTGCATTCCACTGCTGATGATCACAGGTGAGTATAAGTAGGAGGAAGAGCAGTGCTATTCAGCTTTCGCTTCGGAGCAGAGACGATCCACCCCCCCATTTTATTTCGTTTTGCTCCTGACTACTCTACTGAGAGAAGAGGACTGAACGAGTTCAGCGCTCTCTTTGAGAGCTCTTTGTGTTGGCGGTACGGCGCTTCAGCGTTGGTGGTTTCCCGTGTCGAGTGGGTTTCACACATCAGGCTGCACTACCCCCTGTTTGTGTTGCAAATGATCATCTCCCCTGTGCGCCTCAGCACGCTAAAAGAGCTTTTTCCCCTAAAAGAGCAATTTCGGGTGCGTCTTTTTAAAGACGACATTGCTTGGCAAACTTGACGTTACGTCTTTGTAAAGACAATGTGGGTCTTGCTATAGACAACGTATCACCGGGAGTTTCTGGATGCGGTCGTTACCTGGCGCTGGGTGATGTTCACGATCGCTGCCTCTCGTGCCTGGGGATGAAGCACGCTGAGGTGGCTTTCGTAGATGGCTCATGCTCCCATTGCGGGGGTATGACTATCTCGGAGTTGCGGACCAGACTCCGTTACCTGCAAGGGGGCGGAGTGCCCGTGCCACCGCCTAGATCTGGGGTTCCATCTGGTGGCAGCCGGGGGCATCCTTTTTCTAGCAGTGGGCGGACTGGACTTACGGTCACGGTGAGGAATTCCCCTCCAGGGATGCCCAAGCCCGCCGGCACTTCGAAGCCAGTGGAGCTCTCAAAAAGAGCAGGCTGGATCCTCCTGGGGGGTACCACCTGTTTCTTCTGAGGCTCCCCCCGACAAACAGATGTCGACTGCAGCATCGGAGGGTGAGCCAAAGCTTTCTGGAGAGGAAGATTCGGCTACGCTGCTCTCCTCCGGGACCGTAGCAATACCTGGATCGGATCCAGAAATAATGGCTATGCTTTCCCGGGCCGCCGTATGGGTAGGGCTCGAGTGAAGACTTTCACCGTGTCCCGAGCCCTCAAGGTTGCACGATTGGTTCTCGGGGTGGTCCGCGCTGGTTCTCAGCGCCCCGCCTCGGTGCCTTTCTTCCCAGAGGTGCATGAAGAGCTCAACAGGTCGTGGACGGCACCCTTTTACTGCCGGAAATTGATTTGCTGGATCCTCCTCCCTCGCCACCCGCGATGGTGAGGCAGATACTGGGGGTCTCAACGGTTGACCCCGGTGCAGCGGTCAGTTGCGATGCACGTTGTGTCCGCGTACATAACGCGGCTGACACCGGCAAGGGAGAACCGTGCCTCACTCCCGGGTAGTAGGTACTCGACTGGCCGCAATGCCTGTAATACGAGCCTGTGATGAAGCTGACGCGACACGCGTACGGGTGATTGCGAAGTGCACCAGGGCCAAGGCACTGAGGGACTGCACTTCGGGATGGCACGACCCGGAAGCTCGCATGAGAAACTCCGCACAGCGGCGGACCTCATGCCATGAGCAGACGAAGGGTTAGCGGCACGGGTGCCTCTGGGGTCGTGCGATGCTCACACTATGGTGGGGTCCGGGAGCGACATTCTGGATGTGAGACTGGTTGACATGCGCGAGCGGACAAGACACGATCCTTGAATGAACCAGTGTTCCCAAGGGCCGGCCTGTCGGCGTATCCGGTGGAGAACTTGACCAGCGGTTCTACGCTGACCAAGGCAGGACTGAGGCATAAGGTCCATCCGTGCCCCCGGCATGTTGCAGCTGCTGCCATCGACGAGGGCGGGTTGGGTGCAGCATAGCCACCGCCAAAACAAAGGCAGCCGTCCCCGACCCATCCAGGCCCCCGACAAACCGGTGCAAGACGGCACGGGGGTATGGCGCCAGAGTGGAGGGACGGCTCTTAGGGATAGGTAAGCACACCAATCCCTCCCAGGACGGAGGGGCCGGCGGATGTTCTTTCATCTTTGCCACCATTGACCTCTGACGGGTCGGTGGTACCAAAATTCTTGACAAAGAGCAATTCCTCTATTTTTTTTGGGTCCCCAGAGGGGACGGGGGGGTGTGGACGACCTAGTGCGTATCACACTCACCCTCCTCTCTCGCCAGTGAGCCGCAGTGGGCGGATCGGGAGGACGAACAAACGGACTACCCACGCACCCTCTGCTAGAACGCAGGTCAGTGTTACACACACCAGCCCCCGCCTCGGACCGGCTACGAGACGCCCGGGCCGGGTCCCTGCATTTTTCCGCGCTGCCCCACTGCGGGTATGCCTGTAGTTCCGTTGATGCCACTGGCGCGGTGTCTGGGAGCCTGGCTTGAGCTACCCAGCCCATCTCAATGGCTCCTTCGAACCGTCAGGCTCGGGCTAGGTGATTCAGTAACCCGGCACCCCCCCCCCCCAAGCAGTGGCATCCGCTTCACAAACATGGAAGAGACAGCGTGGGTCTGTTTGCGGGGGGCGGTCGCATTATACTGGCGAGGGGATGCATTAGAGCGGTCCTCATGCCGATATGAGAAGACGGGGTTTTACAGCTCTACTTCATTGTACCCAAAGAAAGGCGTGTTGGGTTACGACCAATCTGGACCTGAGGTCTGGAACCGGCCCTTCACCGGTTACGGGCCAAGATGTTGACGCAGGGAACGAATAGTAGTGCATACGTCCCGAGATTGGTTTTGCAGCGGTTCGACATGAGGACGCGTATTTTATGTGTTGACCCTTCGCCCCACAGACCATGTGTGGTGTGTCCGAAGACGAGCATATCAGCTACGAGGTCCTGCCGCGGGCTGTCCTGTTGCCCATGTCTTATCGTACGTGTGGAAGGTACCCCTGCTCCCTTGGAGATAAACAGAGGCATTAGATTCTAAAATAATCGACGAAGCAGTTCTCAGGGATCAGTTGTGTGATCACAGGGACCTGGTGCTCCGACACCTCAGCCATTTGGGCCTTTGGGTCAACTGGGAAAAGATCAAACTCTCCCCGATGCAGAGGATCTCGTTTCCCGGTATGGAGGGGACTCGGTAAAAGCAGGATGGCGGTCCCACTGAAACAGTTTCAGAGGGACCTGGGGCCTATGGCAGCTACGGGGGCAAGTCACACCGCTGGGGCTTGCATCAATATGAGACTGCTGCAGCACTGGACTCCATGGCCGAGAAGTCCCGGAGATATCGAGGTGGGAGTTGGCAACCGGCACCTTAGGGTCCCAATTACCACCGGCCTGACGCCAAAACTTCAACCCGTGGTCAGCAGGGTCTCTAGGATTCGGTGGTTTGCAAACGGATGCCTCAACCACCGAATGGCGGGGACACGTACAACGAGCTTGGCATGTAGGGGTTTGGCCGGGCTGGCCCCAACCGCACTGGCTGCCTCGAGTTGCTGGCAGTGCACCTTGCACCTTGGCCGTCTCAAAGGGCGCTTACGAGGCAAGCGTGTACAAGTCCGCACGGACAACACAGTGACCGTTGCATACATCAACCTACTGGGTGGTCTGCGCTCCCGTCGCTTATCGCAACTCGCCCGCCACCTCCTCCTTGGGAGTCGGAAGGTTCTGAGGTCACTTAGTGCCATTCACATTCCGGGTCTGCACAACCGTGCAGCCGACGAGCTGACCGAGCTGCGCTCCAGGGAGAATGCGGCGACCCATACCCAGACGGTCCCAGATAGGGAGTTTTGGGACTTTCAGAGCCGCTCAGGTAGAACGGTTTGGCCTCTCCGAAACCCTCACTGCGGTTGTTCCCTCGGTCAGGGCAAAGGAAACCTATTCGCGATCGGATCCGATGGGACGGAACACTCGTCACGGACGCTCTGGCACACAGCTGGCAAGTATGCGTTTCCCCCAGTGAGTCTTCTTGCACAGTTACTGTGCAAGGTCAGGGAGGACGAGAAACAGGTCCTGTTGGTGGCGCCGTATTGGCCCACTCGGACCAGGTTCCCAGAACTAATGCTCCTCGTGACAACCCCTCCCTGGCAGATTCCTCTGAGGAAAGATCTACTGACTCAGAGACGGGGCACCATTTGGCACCCACGTCCAGACCGTTGAAAACTTACAATGGGCCGGAAAGTCCCTAGGACGGGACACAAAAGGTTCTGGAGTGGGCCTACCCCAAGGAGGTAGTTGGACGCACCATCACTCAGGATTAAGAGCGCTTACAGGCTGAAGTGGAACTTGTTTGTCGGTTGGTGCTCTTCCCGCCGGGAATACCCCCGTAGATGCCCGATCGGTGTCGTGCTTTCTTTCCTGTAGGATGGGTTGGAGCGAAGGCTGTCTGCCTCCACCCTTAAAGTTCATGTCGCGGCGATCGCTGCTAACCACGGCCCCGTAGAAGGTAGGTCGTTGGGGAAGCATGACTTGGTTGTCAGGTTCCTTAAGGGGGCGAAAAGGTTCAATCCTCCACGGCCACCCTCTATTCCCTCATGGGACCTGACACTGGTGCTCACGGCACTACAGCAGGCCCATTTGAGCCTTTGCTCTGTGGAGAGGAGGGGCGGTTGAGCTGAAGTTCCATTCGATGAAGACTTTGCTCTTGCTGGCATTGGCCTCTATCAAGAGGGTCGGGGACCTGCACGCATTTCCGGTCGACGATTCATGCCTAGAGTTTTGGCCGGCTGACTCCCAGGTAATCCTGAAACCCCGGCCCGGTTATGTGCCCAAGGTTCCCACTACTCCCTTCAGGGATCAGGTGGTGAACCCCCAAGCGCTGCCCTCGGAGGAGGCAGAACCAGCCCTAGCAGAGGAGGCCCACTGGATAGGGATTGCCATCACCCTGGCTTATCAGGCACAGGGTGTGCCCTGCACGTTCAGGTTGCGAGCTCACTCAACTAGATGTGTTGCATCCTCCTGGGCGCTGGTTCGTGGCGCCTCGCTGACAAGATATTTGTAGAGCTGCGGGCTGGGACACCCCCAACACGTTCGCTAGAGACTATAGCCTTCGTGTGGAGCCGCTATCCTCCTGTGTTCTCACCTCAAACAAGTAGAAGCACTGAGAGGCCCCGGCTTCGGGTCGGTTTGCAAAAACCACTCCAGAGAGTCCATAGAGTAGACCCTGTTGAGCTCCTCCGTCACCTCGGCAGCCAGACGTGGCGGAGGAAAGTGGGATTCCGGACGCCCAGGCCTTCATCCTGAATCCCGAGAACAGGTAGAAGGCTGGGTGCCAGAGGCAAGACCTAAGTGGATCTCCATCTGTGTAACGTCCACGGTATAGCCTTGAGCCCGTGTTTCCCTGGCAGACTTCTGCCATTTCAAGAGGGTTACAATCACCTCCAGTTATACATATACACCTAAGCGGATGCTATATTTGTATTTGCTTCCGAAAACTCCTTCGGGAAGGTTCGAGCTTCCGTAACGCCCTGTTCCAAGTGGAACGGGTACGTTTTCGCAGTGTTTTCCAGTCTTACTCAGTGGGTAGTGCCATAGTAGCAGTAGCTGGTCCTCTTGTGCAGGCCCTGGCCTGCGCCAAAAAATAGGGGATTAGGTGGCTTCCACAGGACACTGGAAGTGGCGGTAGCTGTGGACTTTTGGTAGGATCCCAATTCGTCGGACATCCGACGTGACGTCAAGAGGGAACCCGACTGAAAGGACCGTCTCGGTACGTATGGAACCTCGTTCCCAGAAGGAGGGAACGGAGACGTCACATGCCGTCGCCACAGTTGCTGTACCACCGCTGAGCGGCTGGGTTTCCGGCTCGGCTCCTCAGCGAAAACCTTAATATGCGCTGCATCTGCTGCCTACTTATACTCACGCTGTGATCAGCAGCAGCTGGATGCAATAATCGCATGCCAATGTGCATTGGCTCGTTTAGTTTACACTCGAAGTAGATTGGTCCCTCTAAGAGAGATCCCAATTCGTCAGTCCGCCGACGTGACGTCTCCGGGTTCGCCGTTGTCGTCAGGGAACGAGGGTTACATATGTAACCGAGACGTTATGGCTCCCAAGTTTCCATAGGGAGGGAACAATGGCTTTAATGTGGAAAACTGACCCATATGCTCCAACACAGACTCACCTAAAAACACATACTTATTCAAACTCCCCAAAATTAGAGTTCTGACTTAAAATAATTCTCATTAGCTAGAAAAAGTGTCATATTTAGTTTGTAGAGGTCAGTGCATTTTAGTAGAAAATCAGCCTTGTACTCAGTGACATCAACTGAAACCTAGTTCCCCATGCACAGCACTCACTGAACTTAATCAGACCCCAGCAAGTGTGTCACACATGTTGACTGGTATGTGTGATGTGCCCACCCTTACGCCCACAGCGGTCCAATGCAAAATGACATTTGCTGGCATGAAGGTACGCTATGGTCGAAAATGACAGGCCTCTGGCCTCTTTCTGAGCTCTCAGACATGCTGTGAAAATGATGATCGATGGCATGTTGAAGGGGCTCCAAGTGCAGTAAAATCTTGCCCAAAGAGCACCACCTGCTGACAGCTTATGTGATTCATTCCCTATCCTGACATCCTATGGAGCGCATGTATGCGTATATAAAAGAGAGAGGGGGAGCAAAACAGATAAATATATGTCTGTGTGCACATTTGTCTTGACTTACTCCATGGGAGTCTCGTGTAAACATTTAGAGTGCATTTTTACACAGAGGCATGCATTCTTCTGTAGGTATGTGTTTGTGAAAAAAATATGTAAATCTATAAGTTGTCTATTTGTCTAAACAATCATTCCACATTTCTGTTGGCTAGAACAAATTGTTTGGTAGTATGTATATATATATATATTGTTTTATTTTGCTTGATTTAATTTATTTAGTCATTAGCAGATGCTTTTATCCAAAGCGAATTACAAATGAGGACAATAAAAGCAGTAAAAACTAACAAAAGAGCAACAACATATAAGTGCAAACGACAAGTCTCGGTTAGCCCAACGCAGTACACGTAGCAAGGTGTATATCTAAAATATACTATATAGATATACAAAATACATACATAGATACACACACACATTACACACACATATATCTACATAAACAGCATACATAATAAAACATAACACACACACACACACTATATATATATAGGAGGGTAAGTAGTATATTATTTATACAACACATACATTACACAACACACAAATACATGAATACTACATACATACAAAACACAGCAGTACATATATACTGTTATATACAACACACACAACCATACGCCACACATATATATAATATATATATATATATATAGATATACATGACATACATTTACACACACACACACCACATATATAATATTAATATATAGTATATCACATATACAGACATATATATATTATATATTATAATATAATATATATACCAATAATAAATATACCAGTAACATACATTACAATCACCTACATACCGGGATATTACATGTTTTAAAAAAGCTCGATAATCAGATTACAGTACTTGTTCACTGGGATTAACGAGGCGAGGCAGGATATGTGTCATATACAGAATGAGGACAGTAAAGTATGTTCATAAGATTATTGTTATCCCTAATTATTATTTTTTCCTCTTGTAATTGTGCTTTAGTTTTGTTTTCAAAAATGCTACTGCGTGCATAAGATTGCAGATTTTATTAATTCACAGAGACAGACACAGACAGAAGAAGTTGTTGTCCTTTTATTGAAGGAGGGAGTAGTAGCGAGACAGGAATGAAGTGACGAGAGGAGACGGGCGTGACGGGATCAGGAAGGTCACACGAGACTTGAAACGCGAGGCGCAACGGTGTGCTGCTACGTGTTGGGCGCTGCCACGAGCAATCGGCACTGACAGGTAAGTTGTAAAACAAGTTGATTAAAACAAGAATACCTAAACCGGGTGGTGTAGTCCAGAGGGGAGTAAGGTTGGTCAGGGGGGCCTTAGGCTGCCTCTTGTGTGAAGCAATCGGAAGGTGAACGTCGATACGCACAACATTGAAGACAATCGTACCACCAGTGATTCCCTCTACATTCCCAGTGTCCCCACAGGATTTTGTGAGACTTTCTCCAGATGGATTGAAATAAAAGGTTACTTTGAAACAATTTAAGTAAATTTCACAAATAAATATAAAGAAATTCCAAGTAACAAACTTTGAAGTAGAAAGACTGAAACAGTATTATATCATTTTCTTGTAAAACGTATCCCAATAATCTTTGTTTTAGTAAATACATTAAGGGCTAACAAAATGAGACCGCGCTGTATGCATTGTGAGTTGTCATCCCGGTGGCTTAACAGCAAACAGGGCAGACTTAAAAAGAGAGAGAGAGAGAGAGAGAAAATGCTCTTGGACGTGTCATAGAGAGCAAACAGTATTCCAAAATATTTGTCTAAATCCTCCATCAGTGAAAGACTGCTCTCCATGTGCTCTCTACTTGTTAGCGGTTGTCTGATTTCAACCACATTTTTACCACTAAGCATTATAGATGCTAAAAGAGAGAAGAACATGAAGGCTTAAGGGCAAGAATCTGTCCGTCATATGACTACATCTGGCCACTTATAATAATGAGCTGTTTTTGGTCAGACAGAGCGTGCTCAAGAACGTCTACTCCATCCAATTGCAACCTCTCATAGCTTGGGAGAAAAAGGGGACATTAGGTTCAAGCTCTCGGTGCAAGTACGACCAGTTTGAGATAGTTGTTACTGAAGTCCTAAAGCAATTTCATTGCAATGCAAAGCGCTGTTGCTTCCCACTTCTTCTATGATGAACTCTGCGGTTGGTAACCACTGGATGTCTCGGGACAAGCCTCTAAGTGAATCTCACAGGGGGCCAAAATTACATATTTCCAAGATAAGACTTCAGGGTCAAGATCAAAGTCAAGGTCCTGTCAAATCTCATCACGCTCAGATGGGCAAAGCAGCCTTAATTGTCGATACAGCATGAGGGTATTGACACCTATGAATCCCCCGCTGGACGGTTCAGACACCTCTCTTTTCACCTTGTCATTTAGGATAGCAGCTATCTTTGAAAGCAGCCCGGCATGCCAATATTAAAAAGGTTGCAATTTATGAAAGGCCAGGGTCAGAAAAGGACTGATCAATGTGTCGTATTCACGTCATATTCAGAGATATCCCCCGCTGTGGACTCGACCCTTCTGCCGATACTGTTCTTTCTGGCCCACAACTGATCTTACAGACGGATCGATACACACTGTGGTGGTCCGACGTGGAGGAGAATACCTCATTCGGTGCAGAGATAAGAACTTGCGCCTTAAAATGTAGCACAACAGATTCAGAAAACCATTTGCCTTCTAGAAAAAGCAGTAAAAGGTTTCTGTCAGTTAGAATAGAAACTGTTTGTTCATGAATAATACATGTACTGTATAAGAATACAGAGTCTAACCAAACAAAAGCATCGGTGTACTGTAGTTAGTCGATCTTTTCGGTTTAACATCAAAACTAGTAGGCCTACATCGGGATGAAGAGCTCAGCATCTGAATAAACAACAACATATTGCCCTTCATGTTCTCTATGGACTCGAAAGAGCAGATAAATATCAGCTGCAAAAAAAAAACATGCAGTGTCTTTTGCATTATACATACTGTATGTTTCCCAGCTTGACCTGAAAAAACAAATGCAAAAAGGCTGTTCTTAGGGTGTGCATTATAGGAATTTTAGCCCCATCGCCTGACACTGAGCATTGGCTCCCCAGCAGTCAGGCGCTGTAGTTATCATCGCCATCTTTATCACACACACGCACACACTTGAGAAGACACACCACAGCGAACATCATCACTCTTGAAAAATGGCTGGTTGAAGGCGCACTCAGGGCCTGATGAATAAATAACCTGCGTTCCTGACGCCGGAAGCGAGTTCTGCTGTTGTAGCTGTGAGGTAGCAAAAGTAGGGAAAAATAAATACAAGTAAGGACAATCTGAGAGCACAGCCTATGAGAAACTCCCGACAGATGACTCGCCATGCAAAGCAAGTTTCCCCTGTGCTCCAAACACTAAAGGACAAAGCATGTCGTGTTAGAATGCATTCTCAATGCAAAACGGTGATAGGGTTATAAATGGTCGCGCTGTTCGTCGCAGCACTCAGGCTTCCTATGGTTTTTGTAGATAAAGAAGGCAGCCTGACATATGAGTGCTAGATCGGTAAAAGTCAAATAATGGTGGTGGATGAGTGGAAAGATTATTAAGCAGAAATTATTTGTGAGGAGAAGGTTCGACAGAAGGTCTGACACAAAAAACTCTGTATACTTGAATTAAATCGGAATGTTTTTGCTGGATAGTGCCCTATTAACAGCAGATATAAGTGATGAGCACGATGGATGGTTCACGGGTGGGAGCAGAGTCCCTGTTATTTTTTTCTTCAGAGAGGCCGTGAACAGAGATGAATCGTTACATCGAGACTTGTCAGCTATTTTAAATCACCAGGTCTGTTTTCACAATTATAAGTGCAAGAAATAGGACAAAACAGCCGAATGGATATCTATAAAATGCAAGTAAAAAAATAAATAAAGCAATCCTCCTCACATTTCAGATTAAAGCGAGCCAAATAATAACCAATAATAATAATAATAGTCAATTAATTCATGTTTCATCTCTGAATGGATCACCGTTTTAAGCAAATCGGTTGAGTGAATAATTCAGTGACTCACTAATATAAATATATAGTTACTTGTTTCGTTCCTGAATGAATCTGTGTTTTTTAATGAAACGGTTGAAATAATTCAATTACACACTAAAGAGAGTCACTTGTTGCCATCTACTGGTCACTGAAAAATCCTTGCCTCTAATGCAGAGATTGACAGACTGTCTGGAACAAGCAAACACAAAAAAGTGAATTGATAGAATGAAAAACCTCAGTTATGTTGGACTAAATATTAGCACTTCAGAGGAAGGTAAAAACAAGTTCAGTGCATGAGTAACTACATTGTACCTCAGATGTCTAAAATGGACTGTGGGCTCAGCCCAAGGCTCTTGCTACAACAAAAAGTCTTATTTTTTCTTTTTCTGCAGTTCACCTCTGCTCTAGCTCGTTTCCTAATCTTATGTTTCTTATTTGTAAGTCGCTTTGGATAAATGCATCTGCTAAATTAACAAATGTAAATGCTAAGATCACATAATATTCTTTGAATTATCAATAAACTCTTTGAATTATTCTTTGGGTTTTTGGAATACAAGCAATATTTCACAAAGTTCCATGTAGTGCAACGTATATGATGCTGAAAACACCACTGAGTGAATAATGACGTATAAACCTGGGATTTGATGCTAAACCCTATCCAATATTTGTTGGCTTTAATTGCACTCGAGTATGGAGTGCAGGCTTCAGGCCGACAATTGATAGTAGCCATTAGCAAATGATTAGGTTGACAGTGATAAACTATATTTCATCGATTTGTCCCAACTACATTTCCGACTTCTGCTAAAGGGAAGGAATAAATTCACCCCGGCATCTGTAATGCATGACTTTATATTCATAATTTCCACGAGAGGAGCCTCGGGCTCTAGAGCTCTCTGTCATGTCTGGATGGAGCTGGCAGCTTGTCAATGTCTTACATTCTCATGCGCAATGGTTTGTGCCAAATCTTAAATGACTGTTTTTCATTCAAATAAGGGTCTAAGGATTTGCAATAAGGGAGCTTAGCATAGAGAGTGTATGGTGAAGAAAGACTGTATTTTAGTTATAGGTGCCGAGGCTGGGATAATTTCTGCATTTCAAATAGCATAATAAAAAAGGTCACCTTAGACAACAGAACTATTTTGCACATTTTTCTGACAACTCTGTTAGTTTCTGACCTCATGTATTCACCATAACCATAATTTTCTCCAGGAATATTTTTCAGAAAGAGATATTTTTAATGTCTGATTAAAACACACCCAGGTACACACGGTCTAATTTTTTATTTGTGAAAAACCCAGACAAAGGTCCATGTAAGTAAAAGTACTTTGCAGAAGAGAGCAGTTCATGGTGACACATGTGTTTACTAGGGACTGCAAAAGCAACTAAATTGGGCTCTACACACAACATATGGAACCTGATCAACCAGACAAGACCTTTGAGGTCAGGATCTCAAGCCTAATTCTGAAGCTTGCAGTGTTGCACTCTGACCTTTGGCATTCCTGTCAAACTGAATGGGGTTATGTTCAAAGATTGGCTTTGCAGTATACCAACTGGACAAAAGGTGGTCTGTTTGCCTGGGGGGGGGGGGGGGGGGGGGGGGGGTAAGTCTAAGGATGTTCAACAAAAACAGCACAAAATCCTTATAATAATTTCACATAATTCAGATAATTTTAAATAACATGAATGCCAATAAAACACCTCATATGTTTTTAACTTCATATTGTCTTTTTAGTAGAAAGTAGTGGTGGGCGGTATGACCAAAAATTTATATCACGGTATTTTCCAAAATTATACTGGTTTCCCGGTACATGATGGTATTTTCTGCATGACCGGGTGTTAACCATATTTTCTACTGATTGAGAGAGGAAATACTGCAGTATATTGACTTAGAATGCCCTATTTTACTGTCATGATGAGTGAATATTGTCAAAAAATACCACACTACATGTTAACCAGGAGTCACTCTCATTTATAATCACGCCATCATCTGATAAAATCTACATGCATCTACACTAAAGAGCGGCTATGCGGTTGTTTTGGCTATATTACTTTTTTGTCTCATGCAGCACTGTCTGTGTCTGAGTAACAAACTAAAAACAACAACAAAAAGTGCATGTGATATTAACAGACGAACTACGCTCATGTTTATAATTCCAAACAATCAGTAAGCTACAGGTGCTAGGAAGCGCTGTTTTGTACTCATTTATTGACGAGTCGGCTGCGGTGCGGCCAACTGAATGAGCTGCTTCTCTGCCGCTCACTGCACAGAACAGACGCCGAGAGAGGTGACACTTCTCTGGGAAAGTCAGACCTTGCGTTCCCGGGACAGCACTGGCAAAATCTTCCAACTGAACCATAGCTAAGGTTTATCCAAAAAAAAGTCGCTAGGTTTGTCAGTATGATTCTATGTAAAAAAAAAACGCTAAAAGGGTCTGAAAGTTGCTAAATCTAGTGCTACAGTCGCGCTTGTGTGTGTGAGATGCGGTAGCTGATGGCAGGGGGCAGTGGATATTTGTGGCGGTCAATGTGGATATTGTGGATGAGTTCTTCTGTGTCCTCACGTTCTATTAGTTCTACAGCTTCAGTTTCTGAACTTTCACGCTTAGTAACACAAACAGCTTTTCCCTCACCACAGTGCACCAGTGAAAATGAACCCGTTTCAAACAGTGTTGCGTTCCGAACGTTGTTTAAGCCGCCAATACTTAAGAGAGACATACGTATTGCGGTATTTTAAAAATTCATATCATAACAAAAATAAACACCGGTATTCGGTATGAACCGGTATACCGCCCAGCACTAGTAGAAAGCTTACCATGTTACGGGAAGGCAATGTATATAACATTTACAATATATAACATTTCACTGAGCAAACATGCTATCTCCATCTCTGTGATATCTATTATAGAATTTCATCTCTTCCAACCTGATTGCATAAGAAAATGACATTTTTAATGAGGTGTTGAGCAACATTTTTTACATTTACATTTAATCATTTATCAGACACTTTTATCCAAAGCAACTTAAAAATAAGGACAATAGAAGCAAACTACAGACCAATGAGAGAACAGCAGTAACAAGGCCGTGGACGTCTCATAGTCCTAGCACATTACACTTATCTGCTGTTTTATTATTATTATTACATAATAGAATAGAACAGAATAGAATAGGCAAGTGCTAGTATTAGTGTCAGTGCTGGCAAAAAAGATGTGTCTTTAGATGTTTTTTGAAAATGCCTAAAGACTCGCTGTTCGAATTGAGATCGGGAGGTCCACATTCCACAGCCGGGCCTGTCCAGGAAAAGTCCGTGAGAGTGGCTTTTCTTCCTCTTTGGTAGGCACAACAAGGCGCTGTCCCTATTGCCGAAACGCAACTTCTGGAGGGCGCATAAGTCTGAACTAGTGAGTTTAGGTATATTGGTGCAGTGCCAGTGGTGGTCTTGTAGGCAAGCATCAGTACCTTGAATTTGATGCGAGCGGCTACTGGTAGCCAGTGTAACCTGATGAGGAGAGGAGTAACGTGAGCTTTTTTTGGCTCATTGAAGACTACTCTCGCTGCTGCATTCTGGATCAGTTGCAGAGGCTTGATAGTGCATGCGGGAAGGCTCGCCAAGAGAGCATTACAATAGTCCAGTCTGGAGAGAACAAGAGCTTGGACAAGGAGTTGTGCAGCTTGCTCTGATAGGAAGGGTCTAATCTTCCTAATGTTGTATAAGGCAAATCTGCAGGACCGGGCCGTTGTAGCAATGTGGTCGGTGAAGCTTAACTGATCAATCGATCACAACTCCTAGGTTTCTGGCTGTCCTGGAAGGAGTTATGGTTGATGAAACCAGCTGTATAGAGCAGCTGTGATGAAACGATGGGTTTGCTGGAACCACAAGCAGTTCTGTCTTAGTAAGGTTGAGTTGAAGGTGATGGTCCTTCATCCAGCTAGAAATATATCTCAGACAGGCTGCAATGCGAGCAGCTACATCTGGTTGGAATGAGAAGTAGATTTGAGTGTCATCAGCATAGCAGTGATAAGAAAAGTCATACTTCTGAATGACAGATCCTAATGATGACATGTAGATGGAGAAGAGAAGTGGTCCAAGCACTGAGCCTTGAGGAACCCCAGTAGCAAGAAGTTCCCTTACCCCTCCAAGACACCCTGAAGGACCTACCTGAGAGGTAAGACTTGATCCACTGGAGTGTGGTTCCTGAGATGTCCATCTTCATGAGGTTGGTGTAGCATCTGGACCAATCAAACACACAATTTTTCATTTGGTTTAACAAATCAGTTATTCATTAGATTAACAAATCATCACAGTCCCCTCACCCAATAAACATACTGGATGCCAGGATGTCTGCAACGACACAGGCCCCCCGGGTCCCCATGGCAACTAATGCTGATATCACTGGTTTTATGACCCACAGGAATGAGAGTAGGGAAAATTACTACCTTTTTATAGGAAGAGACACAATGCACAGTAGAAATGGACTTTTCTCAAATTAATCCATAGGAAAACCTTTCTTTGAATGAACACACATATCCTTCAGATCATCGTGTATGTTGTCTTTGAGATTTTATACTGTTTTATGCAGGCTTATGATGGAAACAGTCATTCCTGTCATTTTACCTATATGTAATCCTACCATGTTTAGTATCTATGAATTCGTCTTCTGATGACCTAAACTAATCTAGAGTGTATATTATATGTTGGTACATAGGCAATATATTAGTGTTCTGAGAATCTTTAGTATTTTCGATTCAAGTTCCAGATACTAAGTTCTATGTTTCCACACAAAGAGTCATAAAACTCCCCAGTATGTCCAAACTCCCACTTGGGATTGCCATCTTTCTCATTGGATTATTATGTGAACTTTCAGGTGGATGCAATAGTTAAACTAAAAAACTTTAGTAAACAGTACTTAAGAGCATCTAGTTTGTTGGATTAAATCCCACTATGTGCCCTAATAACTCTAGACCAATAGGTGGCGGAAGTGCACCAATAGGTGGCGGAAGGTTGGTTTAAACAAAACATCACCAGAAGAAGACAACGAACTGAACTCAGAGTCAGATCGTGTTTGAAATGTGGCAGCAACATTAGGTAAGTTGTTGGTGATATACTTATAAACTATATTGTCACAGTGTGTGCTATCGTTTTTGAGGAAAAGAAAAGGCAGATTTTATTAGTTTTTACTGACGAGTAATACTGTAACCGTCAGTTAGCGTACTAACTTTAGCTAGCCAGTGGCTTACAAGCTAGATTACAAGCATCGATCTTCCTCTTTACTGTTAGTTATAACATGAAATAAACGTGAGTAAGCATCATAAAGTATGTTGAGCGATACAGTACAACTTAATGAAATTTATCATGTCTTATGTAATCCGTTTTTTTAGCATTTAATGTTTGAACAAATGTCATGAAAGCAAGTTATCATCACAACCACTGTTTAAATGATTATATTTCAGAATTTTTTGGAGTAGAAACTTCATTTAAAATAGTTTTTAAATGTGCGTCAATGCCCAGCACTAATTATAACCATTTTCTTGTCATAGTCTATGTGCTCTTTTTTTGGGGACTTAAACTCATGCAGTGGAAGTGGAAGTTCTACTTGTTTATTGAGTGAAAAGAGAGCTCAACTGCTGAAAAACTTATTAAAATATGGAAGCTATGGAATATGAAAATTCTCCAATTCCATGTTTCCACATAGTATATGCTTGTTCACATAGGTGTGCTTAATGAAAAATCATACTTTGCAGTTTTGTGAAACCCTGCACAGAATAAGTAGATATTCATTATATGTTATGCTGAATGCTTGTGCTTTGAGTGATATTAAATATGAGTTTTTTTAATAATTGTACAGACATCTGACATCAATGGGCGATGAACAGCAGTTCTCCACGGCCTTCCACTCTTCCTTGAAAAGGACCTTACTGATTTTACAAGACATGTTTTGTAAGTAATTTTGTCTGTTATATTTGGTTATTTAGTGTAATGCAGAAAATTCTTGAGACCTGGCAAGAAAAAATCAGGACACAGAAACAATATAAGATAGAAAGGAATAAAGAAAGGGAAAAAAAAAAACTTCTAAGGAAAAAAGGAAAGGGAATGTAATAATAAAAGAACAGAGTTGGAAAGAAGAGAAAAAAATACTTACAAGGGTATTTCACTCAAAAATGAAAATTCTGGGCTCATTTACTTGCCCTCATGTCTTTCCAAACCTATAACCTTTGTTAATTTTTCGGAACACATATTAAGATATTTTTGATGAAATCCGATAGCTTTCTGACCCTGCATAGACAGCATTGCAACTACCACGTTCAAGACCCAGAAAGAAAGAAAGAAAGGACATCGTTCACAAGAGTACCACAACACATACGTGTGATGCTGCTGACACAGGAGCCAGCGTTCTGACGTAGAACACGCATGCACTGTGCCTTGTTTACAAGCATTCTCAGATTTCATCAAAAATATCTTCATTTGTGTTTCCGAAGATGAATGAAGATCTTACTGGATTGGAACGACATGTGGGTGAGTCATTAATGACAGAATTTTAATTTGTGGATGAACCCTTTTTAAATAAGAGTAAGAAAAATAATGTGAAGAAGGAAATTAGGTAACAAGGAGTCTGACAATTTAGATGAAGGAAGAGTAAAGGAAACAACACAAAGAGGAAAGAAGTCAGAAAGGAAGGATAGAAAAGAATAAAGGTAAGTAAGTGAAAGATATATAAAAATCAAAAAGGAGGTTTGAAAGAAATGAAGAAATCAGATAAGCAAGAGAACAAAACAAAGAGTCTAATATATGAGTGATAGAGACGTGAAAACCACTCGTTTAAGACATGGCCTATGAGCGTGCTCTCTTGATCATGGTTTTGTGGTCAGTCTTTAGAAATCACACAAAAGAGAATATATATGTCATTATTGAACCAAAATGCTGTTGCTGTTTTTTTTGTGTTTTTTTTTACACTTTTCAAATGTCAAAGCAGTTTCAGATAGATTATTGTATAGTTGGCATATGTCATTTTGTCTTGTCTTTTTGTACAACAGATTGAATGTCTTTTTTTTTTTTTTCTGGGATCCACTGCTGTGCTCAGTTTGGAAAGGCCTTTATATCTAAACATAATAAACAGATATTAATTTGTTTGCAAATGTTTAACCTGAATATGTACTCTTAAAATGTAATTACTTATTTTTGTCATATTGTATTCTTGTTTCTAGGACTATGATGAAGAAGAGATGTCAGTCGGCCTATTGAGCGTGATCCCTGAGCTGAGGACTCTAGAGCCATACCTAACTCACTGCATTTAATGCCATGTCTACTGCAATCATTTTGGAAGGTACAATTATATTGGATGATCTGGAAAATCCTCCCAAAGATATGCCTGCTCTTTGGACTTGGATTTATGCTATGAATTATAGTATCCTCCAGGACTGGGACCCTTGATTTCATTCAATGGCTGAATCTAGAATGCAATCTCTGAAAAATCTTCTGATGTAGAAAGATGTCATTGTGGCGTGATGGAGCATTTTTCAGTGTAATTGTTCATGATTGATCATTATTGATTTAGAAAAAGGTAATTCTAGAAAATGGTAAATCTAGATTTACAAGGTGTCATAAAAGGGATGTTGATGTTTGGGTTTTTTTCTATTTATTTCCTGAGTGCAGTATGTGCAATTTTTCATAGTGTTAAATTGTTTATTTGATAGCATGCCTAAAAAATAATGACTTTAAGTAACATTGTTTTAAACAAATAAATGCCCTATTGTGCTAACAATCTGTTTTCTGTCTTTGTATTAACAACTTTTAAGTTTTGAGTACAGCTTACTTGAGAAATTTAAGGCAATCTGTTTCCACACATTTGTCTAGTAATGTGAACAAAGCAGACTTGTTAAGAGAACTGTTTTGTTTGAGTTCTGTGCACTAAGCTTAACTTACATCTCTAAGTTGGCTGAACTTGTCAAATTGAGTTGGCAACACTCAAGTTTTCTGGTAACCTCTACATATACACAAGTTACCTATACAAAGTTACAGTAAGTTTTATTAACTCAAAAATGATAAACTAATTTGCTTGAGAAATTTGAGGCAATCAGTTTCCACAGGTTTTCCAAGTAAGTTCAACTAATGACTTTTTACAGTGTAAGAGCATCAGTGAGGTCAGGTACTGATGTTGGGTGATGGGGTCTGGTTTTCACTCTGTGTTCCAAATCATCTCAAAAGTGTTGAGTGGGGTTGTGCTATGGCCTTTGTTCAGGCCAGTCAAGTTGTTCCATATCAGACTCGCTAAATCTTTTCTTTATGGACTGTGCTTTGTGCTCAGCGAGGCATTGTCATTCTGAAATAGAAAAGGCTCTGCAAACTGTTGCAACAACATTGGAAGTTTTTCTCTAAAATGTCATTGTATACAGTAGATTTGTCTTCACTGGAAATATATACGAATGGCCAAAACTGTTAATTATAGGGCTGGGTAAAAAATATCGATATCTTGATATTTAATCGATTCTCATTTTTACGGAACGATATCGATTCTTAAATCCCAAGAATCGATTATTCTAGCCTGTTTTCAGTTAATGGACGGAACATTGAAGGTTACATCCCATCCAATAAATCGCAATAAGCGTTGTGCTTTGGTACTGTTAATATGAAACAAAGTCTCGGATTTCAAATTCTGTCCATTGTATTGCAGTATTCAAACAATAAATGTCGTTTTGGCGCTGTTTAATGTGGAGTGACAGATTGCTGTAGCACCTCTGTACAACAGACGGCAGCGCGAGGTGCATGTGAACTGATCATCTCCTCCACATTAATACCAGTTTCAGCACAAAATAAACATGACTAAACATCCGAAGGTAAGTTAAAGAAAGAGTACAAATTTACAATCCTTATCATGTCTCATGTAATCTCTCAATTAGTGTTTCAGTCGCGCAAAGACGTCAATATAACAGCTTGTAAACAATGTCACATAACGTCACATTTACCTCAGAAAAAAAAAAACATATTCGGTGACCATAAACTCATTAGTCAGATAGAAAAATAAACTGTAGAGAGGGGCATTTTGCTTAATATATGCACCATATAACATATTCATTATATTTTTTACTGTTCTTCAATGTTTAATTTATGTTTTATCTATGTGTAGGAATAAAAAAAAAAAAAAAGAAATCCATCAAGTTTTTATGACAGCCACCATTTAAATGTTTATATTTCAAAAAACGATTTTAAGTAGAAATATTATTATGTAATTATAACTTTATTATTGTAAAAACTTCATTAATTTTAACCTTCAATATTATAGTAATGTAGTACCAACTGACTGTCATGTATATTTTACAGCATTAGTGGAGAGTTTTTTTTTTTTCTTGAGAAAATTTGGCATGTACTGTACCTGATATACAGTATATCCAAAATAATCAATATTGAATCGAATCGAATCGAATTGGTAATCAAATCGAATCGCAAGCTTGTGAATGAGAATCGAATCGAATCGTGAAATTTGTGTCAAAACCCAGCCCTAGTTAATTACAAAGTGTTCCTATAATTCAGACCTTGTAGTGTTGCTGACTACTGTAGGTTTTGGAACAGAATATGTAGTATAGACAAATATTATGAGATTAAAAAGACATGAGACAAGACACCATGTCCATATGCTCCAAAATAAATTTTACAAGATAACATAATTATTCAAACATCACACAATAATTATTAATTTTAAAAAAAAATTGAGAAACAATACCAAAATTAAATTGATATTTCACCCAGAAATTCAAATTGTGTCACCATTTACTTGCCCTCAAGTTGTTCCAAACCCAAAAGACTTTTTCATCTTCAACACACAAATAAAGATATTTTTAATGAAACCTGAGAGCTTTCTATGCCTGTATTGAAAGACAGACATTTTAAAATGTTCATAAACACATTGTAAACATAATCCATCTATGATCTTCTTAAGCTCAATTACAGAGTTCTGGCATGAAACTACAGATGGCGCAGTCCGATAGGTCTAACTCAATCTGACCTAATGACATCATTATCACATGGCACAGCTGATTGGTTCTCTCCTTGTATTAGTAGCCAATGAGCTCGCTGCTCAACATTCAAATATATGACTAGTGCCTGCCATAGCAATGTGTATGTGCGTTGCCGTTGATCAATCATTATATCGGAATAAATGTCTGTTCATCAGATAAAGTAATCATGTCTCTTTGGAAGACTTAAATATGCTCAATTCTTATGGATTGTTTAAAATGTCTTTTCATTCACTTTTGAAGTTTCAAAGTTTTGGTAGAATGGAATTTTAATGGAGGGACAGAAATTTGTCACGTTCATTAAAAGCAAATTTTGTGTTTTAAAGATGAATAAAAGTCTCATGGGTTTGGACTACCGTGTGGGTACGTAAATGATGAGATAATTTTCATTTTGTGAACTACACCTTTTTAAAAAAAAAATAGCTGGAGACCAGGACTTGTCAAGCTTAAAAAATGAGAAAAAAGCTCCATTAAAACATGATAAAAGTAGTCAATAAAATTTGAGCACTGCATTACAATTCATCTGAAGCCATATGTTAGCTTGGTGTGAGAAACAGACCACTGTTATTCAGTGAACATAGTGCTTAACAGTTGTTTTCAGTGTTAGTGTTTCAGATAAACAGACAGCATTCCAATAGACCTGTTTAAAACTATCTATTGCTCTACTGAAAACTTGCAAAAATGATGAAATCTTCTTGCCCTGTCAAATTCAATCCATCTAAATCTGGACACACCAGTTACAAAGTGTTCCATATTTACTATAACTATAAAACATAAACCTCACAGCTGAAATCAGTCTCACAGGATTATATTTTACTGGAGTTATGGGTTTCTGAAAGTCTGTCGTCTCAATTTGGCTCTTCCCCTGGCTGTAGCAGGCAGGTTCTGCTGTCCACATTAAACCATTGTTTATTTCCCATCAGGCCTCTGGATCTTCCTTTGGAATATATTAATAATTGATCAAGTACATATCTCTCAGTCGTTTGAGCCACATCAATTGCTGACTTTGCAATTCCGAACAACTCTCCCATGGAAAAGTTTCTCATGGTTCTCTCCTGCTTGTAACAAAGCATCAATTTTCATTTGGGGTCACTTCCTTCTAATAGCAGTCCGAAGTTTAAGAGGGATGCTTGGGAAAACAACAAAACAGCAGTTGGCAGTCAGAACTTCTCAATTTGAGTCAAAGTACTGTATGATTTATGTAAGCTGACAAAGGAATATGTTACAATACAAACAAAAGTGAATAAGCTTATCAGATGTTGTTCTACAGACACCACCAAGTCTAGAAGATAAAGAAGGTTCAATTATCAAGCCCTATCCATTAAAAATAACCTTTAAAGGACTTCAACCTCATCCAATATACTCTTTCTCTGAAACAAAAACGAGTGCATAGAGTTGCTGATGCAGAGAAAACAGGAAGGTAAGGGAGGGAGAGAGGGACAGATCCGTCACCTCATTATTTTTCAGACTGGAAGAAGAAGGTTATAAGACAATAGTTTTGCTATTCACCACACTGACAGGGAGGGGGCAAGCGAAACAAGTCAGAAGCGCAACTCCTGCTTAGAGCGAGGTTTAGGTTGATCGGTACGGAGGCTCCTGAGGGGGGAAGGTGGATGGGAGGGAAGGAGAAGCGGAGCCGCCAACAGGATGTTTTGAGCGGAGGAGCCCCACTGAGCTCAGAGACAGCAGCTGTCAATCAAAGGCTCATTAGACTCCGAGAAGGCGGCACAGGGGCACTCAAATAACAAATAAGAGCAAGACAGGCCACTGCCAGAGCCAGCCTGAGTGATGTGTGTGTGAATCGACATGACACGCATTCACAATCTCAAGCACAGTTCATTTCACTCCCAGCCACAGACCACCAAAATTCATGTGATTTTTCCCCCCCTGCATTTAATTTGAAATAGAGACGAATAGATAATAAGAACACCAAGTCTCTTGGCTGAAATCAGATGCATTTTCAATAGTTTTTGGATGTCAGGCCTGAAAAATTAGATACAACATGTCCTGATACTGCTGATAATGATGCATTTACACTATACAGCATATATACCTAAAAGTTAACAAAAAATCAAACCTAACTATTTGTCTTAAAGGGTTAGTTCACTCAAAACTTCTGCCATTAATTACTCACCCTCATGTTGTTCCAAACCCGTAAGACCTTCGCTTATCTTCCAAACACAAATTGAGATATTTTTGATGAAATCCGAGAGCTTTCTGACACTGTATAGACAGCAATGCAACTGACATGTTCAAGGCCCAGAAATGTTGTAAGGACATCGTTAAAATAGTCCATGTGACATCAAGCTCTCGGATTTCATCAGAAATTATGTTCTGAAGATGAACAAAAGTCTTACGGGTTTGGAATAACATGTGAGTGAATAAATTAATGACAGAATTTAAATTTTTGGGTAAACTATCCCTCTAATGCATATTCATAGTATTTCATCTAAATGTAAAAACTTAATCTACCAAAACGACTTTCCTTTTCAGCTGATGTCATTATTTTTTGACCCTTCAAATTAACTGTAATATACAGATAACCATTTAAAAAAATGCTGTTTCACGTTAGTATATAGTGCTTTGTCATGTCATATGACTATAAATAGTACACACAAGAATATAAATAAACATGCAAATGAAACTAATGAAATCATTAATATTTATAGATTGCAAAAACAGACAAAACAGACAGTATACAGTATATTATAATGTTACAGTATGTAATTATAACATTGTAATAATAATGTAATAACATGAACCCATTATTATATTATATCATATCATATCATATCACATCACATAAAGTATATGGGGCAAATGAATACTTAGCGGGCACACTATGTAGGTTATTAAAACAAAGCAGCAGCATCTCGCTCATGCTGTCTACCTTTAATCGGGGCAATTCATGTATTCCCAATACAAATACAAAAATGTATTCCCACCTGTCTGTGAAGAGTAATGTGCATTTAAGCAGGGTCCTGCTCAGCCGTCGCTTGGAATACACTAACCGTTGGCCAATTGTTTGCCACTTAACCTGCCCACTTGTTGTTTGTTTTCATTAAGAGGTAACTGTTTATCATACATAATTTATTGCTTAATGAAAGGGGTTTCATTAATTCATCATGCCTGGATATGCATTATTCAATTTGGAATTATGCATCTTTAAGGGGGATATATAAATATATAGTCTTGCTAAGGCAAAAGGTATTTCCGTTGCACATGACTGGTTTCTTAATCACGGCGATGATGAGTGGCTAACCGTTGGAATCTGAGGCGTAAACAAATGTGAATGCTAATCTAAAGGCAGCACTCTCACATGCAGAGGCCTCTCACTTTCATTTAATTATTCACCTCCGCATTTATGTGTTCATTAATTTAAGGCCAATTCTGAATGGCTGCTTATTGCCGTCTTATGAGTGTGAGGCACAATTACGAAACGTGTAATTGAAAACAGTTGTTTTTGCACGTAATTATGTCATGACACGCAACTCTTTGTACTTACGAGAATTGCATTTTATGGTACACTTGTTAGGTTGTGTTAAAAATGCATAGTAGGATTAGTAGTAGAAAGGTTCATTACAGTATATGGTGTGGATTCCCATATTTACATGTTATCTAATTAATGAAATACTGTATAATGTTAAGGAAACCACATATTACATACTTGATTAATACTAATGAACATAACTATACGTTTTAATCATAAAAACAAAAAAATACTAAAATTGTAAAAAAAATTACATCAATTTATTTAAACTAAAAAATATTTAAAATAGAGGTGATTTCTGTTAGCATGGTGTAAACTTTTAAAATGCCTTTTTTATGTGACAATAATAGGGCTGCACGATTAATCGAAATGGAATCGAGATCACGATTCGACAGAAGATGCGATTGTCATGCGTATCTTTCAGTGAAGCACGGTTCTGTGATCAGCAGTAAATCTCCATCCAAAGGCCAGAGGGCGCTCTCACGCTGAAACTCCAAATACGCCTCGCAGAAGAAACCCAGAAAATGTCTATCGCTGCAGCTGAATAAACAGAAGATTCAACTGCTTTCATTGATTCAACATGACTAATAAACACACGACTACGGCAATATACGGTTTAACTGAGTATTTCTTATTATAATTTTCATTAAAATAAAGTATATTTATAATGCAATGCCTTTATTACTGCTTAAATACTATGAAATATGTTGCGTGCCTTATTCTGTGTAAGAAGCCACATCATCTCACAGAAGGATTTATTTCAAACACTCGACTGACGTTATGAAGTGAGTTTGGAGTAAAAATATGTTATTAAATGTGATATTTTCACATGCTTTCAGATGGAGCAGCATTTACTTCACAGAGCCGTAGTTCACTGAGAAGCTATGCAAACAGCTGTCATTATCGCAAACGATTTCTTCGATTTTAGAAACGCGCAATAAAATCCTGTTCACCTGGGGTGTCTTGCCTTAAAATTATGTGATAAGAACATTTCACTTATCTATGGATGTTTGGATAAAATGATGAAATCCTCTGAAGGATGTAAGCCTCTATATCTGTTATTCCACGCGGTTATTGTTTGTTCTTCCTGTGGGAAGTAGAGGGGAAAAGCAGAAAAATCACACTGTCTTGGAAATCTATTGCATTATTGAAGGGAGAATTTAAAAAGAAATCTATGGTATGTGTGCTGTCTTATTGTCTTGACAGTTGTGACAAATTACAGTGCTCTGGAGAGACAATGAGAATTTCTCCTAAAGTTGGAGTACATTAGAGAGACTCATAAACTGCAATATATTTTCCTCCCTCTTTGTGGCTCTGAGGAATTTGTCACGAGAAGAAGAGAGAAGTTGAGGATGATGATGGCGACTGCAAATAAGAGCTGAAATCATGTCTTTTTGAGCCGGTAATGTGTCACAAACGGTGATGTGGAGCAGAGGAATCTTTTCATCTCAAGTTCTTATGTACTCAAACATGGGGCTTGCATCAAAGAGAAATCTCATAAATGTTGAAATGTGCACTCTCAAATCTGTGGAAACACATCCATTAACAGTGACCTTTGTAAAATCCGGCTTTGCCAAGTGCCAGACTTTTATCATCCTTATAAAACTCAGTGATGGTCCGTAGACCATCGCCAAATCCTAGCCTCAGTGAAATAATTGAGTCAAGCCTTTTATCGCAGCCTTTTGTGAAATACAGATGGAGAAGAACTGAGATGACTTAGTTTTGAAATTAAATATTTTGTCCATCAAAAATAAAGCTAAAGCTGTACATGACTAAAATTTGTTATTAAAAGTTTCCTTGTAGCTGGCGACTGTGCCTCTGAGACTTTGACAAGTCTCACTGCAACGACCTAAAAGGATGTTTTTGGCTCTTTGTTATGAGCCTGACCTGCACTTCTTAGAATATATCAAGGCTCTCTGTATTTCACGTGTTCTGTGCCTTCTCCTGTTCATGAAACAGTATAAAAAACTTGTTCGATGATTCAGTTTCGTGTCATGACCTAAAATTGACATTGGACATCAAATGACAACCCAAAAATTGTACCAAAAAAGTACAAAATATCATCGAACACATTGCAATATGGAAGCATTATCAAGAAGCATTTTATAGATCCAAAAATATGAAAAATCATTCAAATATTAACTGGCTATATAGGAAAAGTATTGTTTTTTTTTATTCATAAACAAGCAAATTGGTTTATCAGCCTAAATGTGCAGTCACATTTACGATGGTTCAAAAAAATTTCCCTAGGAATCCTTTTTGGGAATTTCGTGTGAGAGAGCGAAAGATTTCCCACATGATGAACATGAAGTTGGTCATGTGAATTCACCACACTGACCAACAGAAAGCTGCATGATTAGAAAGTGACTTCTATGTGAGCCATGCTTCATACATCGCTAAAGTACTAAAAATAAACAAAAATTATTTGCCCATAAAATTTTGCTAATGTGACTGCACTTTTAAATGGAACCATCACTGGGCCAAACATCGAAGTTGCATCAACTTCATGTCCATGTTGAGCGACAAGCAATAAAATCATCTCTTATTTTGACACTGTGCAATTTGACAAAAGAAAAAAAACAAATGACAAGTAATAGGACAAAACAACTACTGCAGAGCAAATAAATAAGAACTGATATACAAGCATTGTATAAAGTAATCAAATGTATAAACACACTGCATATTCTTCACTGTTTTAATTAAATATATATTTCTTCTAATTAAAGTAACAAAAGTGATTTATTCAATAGCAGTGATAGATTTTCTCTCTTTTGTTGTTTGATTAATATGAATAACAGACAGCAGGAATATAGACTGCTGTTACTTTAAGAGCTGCCCGGATCCAATATACTGTTACACGTGTTTTCTTTCTCAGCTGTTCGCTTTCACTTAAGTCCTAAATTACTGTGTTTACGAGGATACTTGCAAAGACGGGCATTTTGACACATACAAGTGTGCGTATTTAACCGTTCAAGGCCTATAAAGTGGCAAAAATTACTCTATGAGCACCGTCTTCACGTGTGTGCATCTGAGAGCGCTCAGAAACAGTCTCTCAGACAGTGCACGCATATAGCGAAATGAGTTCTCTTTCGCTGCTGATTGGATTTCAACAACGTAAAATCACTTGTTTTTAAACCGTAATGCTTAAAAGCACATGCAAATGATAAGTTTTCGTGACCACATAGCACAGCAACGTCACGGGAGTGGGCAAACAGAGAGAGAAGAAGACAGTTCAAAATCTCTACCAGTTGACAAATTTCTACCGGTTAATCGTGTCTCCCCTATCATATCGTATATCGCCCACCCCTATCAAATTATATTAATCAAAATATTGTATTATGTATTATGCTGCAAAGAAGTTTCATCTGGACACCTTTATGATAATCTCACCTAAGTCCCAAACAATTCACATTGATTAAAATCATGAGCATTTCCCGACAGCAGTTGAGCCATTGAGCAGATGATCTTTATTAGTAGCCGACTGGTCATCAGCGCATTGGAATGTTCTGTAAACACGTCCAGTCCAGGGCGACAACTTTAAACACAGGCTGATTCCACGCCAACCTAGTTTAAGTCACAAAATAATTACAGTGTGTTTAATTTCAAGCTCCTGGACACCAAAGCACTGCCACTCTGTTTATTAAACCCAGACCATATCCGCGTAATCTTTTTATTGTTTTTTTTTTCCTTTTTGTTTTTCTTCATCTCTTTTTCTTGCACAACTGGACTTGCCACTGTTTATTGCGATAAGTCCTGCTAATGAACAAATGACCTGTCACCTGAAGCACTTAGAGCAGGGTGTTAAACTCTGGTTATAAAAACCTCTTCCAGCTCTATTGATTTACTGCCAGGGTTTGATTGTACCCTAGGGGTAGGAGGCCTGCACGGGCCAACACTGCTCTTACTGTTTTACAGTCTATACAGCAAACAAATAAATCTTCCACTTATTAATTCACTCCCGCTCCTCTCTGCCCACTGATAATGGTCTAGAAAAAAATTGGGAGCAGATTCATATTGGGCTCCTGTAGCTTGATGCATCGTGTCTTGCAATGCCCGCTCACATTAGATTATCCAGAGCAGACAACTTCCACCTCTCTCCGAAGATTTCATTAGTGCTCCGGCGGACGCATAAGGAAGTGATTTGGAGTGGGCTTCGACTGTTTTCACGAGCGACGGTCATTACTTTTGAAGTCCTGCTAGGCACGTTTACAAGGTCCCCGCAGCACTAACTGGATGCGTCCTCGACATTTAGGGAGAGATTACACCTTGTTCTTAGCATAACAAAAACCAAAAGAGCGGGCCGTCCAGCAGTCAGCTGACTTTTACGAAGGGGAAGACATGATAAACATTGATAAAGCAGGATGCACCACTGAGAGCATCACCTCAAGAGATACAATGGCGAGCCCAATGTTGACGGTGCTGCAGAAAATTGGACAAACTTCCATATAAAATTGATTCGTCTGATAATGACTGACCTTAGACACGATTCCAGACTGCTTTGCTTTGTTGAGAATAGCATCAAGAATGGTGTGACAAACAGTAGGTTTTACAGTGTAACTCATGCTGCAGAAGGGCAATTAATTCTACTTAATGTAACTAAAGGACGCAAAAGCTTTGCTCTAAACTAGCCAATTACTGCTTTAGGGTAATCAAGTGTTTTTGTGCCATCCGTTACTTTGACCTAGTTTTCCCCTACTATCAATTGCACTCCCTTTTTGACAAAAGGTGTTTCGTCCCCGTAATACCAAATAATGCCACGATGCCAGGAGTGACGCTATCCCCTCTATAAACAGTCCATCTACGCCATTGAGACGTGATTCAAAATTGGGTTTTCACCACCTTCTGAACATGTGCTAGCTCTCCTTTTATCCTCAGAATCAGTAGGGCGTTCTTGCTATCTATTGATGGGTCACCATTGGGTTTTGAAAATTACAATTTGGAAAAGTTTTCAACTTTCAACTAAGACTAAAAAATGTCTTATGGAAGCCATTTAAGTCAAAAGTAAAGTACCCATACTCCATTTTTTATATCATTGTCATTACCATTACTTTTCGCCGATTCTTGCGCCCCTCTACTACGACTTCAATTTCCTTTATGTATTTTGTAAAATGTTTGACTATGCCATATTTATGATTAAATTTATTTTTCTGATTTTAGGGATGCAGTGCACCACATGCATTCACTGTTGTAAAAGAGACGTACTCTATCCTTTATAGTAAGACTTAAACTTTTCCACCACAGTCCGGAGGATAATGACAACCACTTGACCCTTTTACAACCACAAGTTTTTTCAAATATTAATAAGCAGTTGTGTTTTTTCTATCATTAGGAAAAAAATTAATTGTCAAACTAATTAAGGGTTTCTTTTCAAGAATGTCTTTCTCTGTTCTGCCAGGTCAAAAAACAGATTCAGTTGACTGCATATGTCTAAGAACTGCTTTCTGCTTCCCTGATTAGCATGGAAGCTAAACCAGCAGTATATTAGCAACAAAATTAAGCTAAAGCCCAAGCCACTCTTAGACTGAGGCTCTTCTTCACTGAATTATGTATATGCAACAGTAATTGTGTTTGAAAACAGCAAACATAAAGTTTGCATAATGACCCCAAACCACATAGAGGATTATAATAACATTAATTATTTCCAATGCATGCTAGTGTGTGATAGGAGCTTAAAGCCTCTGTTGCGGGATGTCTCCTCCTCTCACATTTATCTTCATCATCTAGTTAATGGCCTCTCCAATCTACCGCCATTATCCATTCTTTTTATTCCTGCCATCCTTACAGGTCACATAATGCTACATTACGTACCATTCATTTAAACTAATTGCAGTTTCAGAATTTCTAACCTTTCAGGAAATCCATGGCAAACCTAAAATTGGGTGCCGAGTACAAAAAGGCAAAAAAATCAAAAATAAATAAATCAAAAATCAAAACCAAATTGAATGATGATTTGAAATTTCTTACGCACTGACTCAAGTAAAATGCAGTTCTGTCTATTGGTATTCATGTTGCATTATAAGAAAAAAAAAAACGCTTTCAAGTGTTGCTTCATTCACTTCGACATTACATTAATATAGCTTCTACATTGAACTGATCTAATTATAGCCTACAAGATTCAACACTGAATTAATCTAATTATGCAGCATTAAAGAACAAATCTCATTGGATATGTTTTTAATTAGAAATAAAACACTTCTAATACTGTAAAATATTTGTCCTGTTTCGGACATCAGGAGGAATAAAATAAAGATTAATTTAAATAATAAAAAAAACACACAATGTAACTGCAAATAATAAAATGCATACATAAAAAGATATAATATAATACCAAATAACTTTGCATACTGTTGGACTTATGTGCACTTACTGTAAGATATTGCAAATGTGCAGATATTTGAAGTGTTGTAGACATTTTTTCAGACAGCAAGGAGAAAAATAAAATAAAATAATTAAACAATGCAAATGATATGACATGAGATGATATGATATATATTGGATATGGTTGGGTCTAAGTGCAGTTATCAGAATCAGAATCAGAAAGAGCTTTATTGCCAAGTATGTTTGCACATACAAGGAACTTGATATTAGTATCCCAAACTTCCATACACTGAGACACCACACACACAGATATGACAAGTGGATGGAATAAAATCCACAGCAGTAAATATAGAACCCAAAAAAAAGAAAACGAAAAAAAATAATTGTATGTACAAGGTGTGCATAGATGGAATGGATATAATAAAATTAATAATGGTAGGGATGTACTAGGTTTAGGGTGAAATAAGTATAAGTATTGCAACCATACTGTACATTTGTATTGCATAATGGGATAATATTTAACTGTTCATGAGGTAGATTGCCTGGTGAAAGAAACTGTTCTTGTGCCTGGCTATCCTGGTATTCGGTGCTCTGTAACGCAGACCAGATGGCAAAAGTTCAAAAAGGAAATAACTTGGATGTGAGAGATCCAGAGTGATTTTCTGAGCCCTTTTCCTCACTCTGGATGTATACAGTTCTTGGAGGGTAGGCAGGGGAGCACCAATAATCATTTCAGCAGTCCGAACCATTCTCTGTAGTCTTCTGATGTATGATTTTGTAGCTGAACCAAACCAGAAAGTTATTGAACTGCACAGAACAGACTCGATGACGGCTAAGTAGAACTGTTTCAGCAGCTCCTGTAGCAGGTTGAACTTCCTCAGCTGGCAAAAGAAGTACAACCTCTGCTGGGCCTTTTAACAATGGACTCAATGTGAGTGTCCCACTCAGGTCCTGAGAGATTGTGGTGCCCATGAACCTGAATGACTCCACTGTCGTTACAGTTCTGTCCATGATGGTGATTGGGGGGAGAGCAGGGGGGTTTCTCCTGAAGTCCACTATAATCTCCACAGTTTTGAGCGTGTTAAGCTCCAGGTTGTTAAGACTGCACCAGACAGCCAGCTTTTTAACCTCCTGTCTGTAAGCAGACTCGTCGCCGTCCTGGATGAGACCGATGACTGTAGTGTCCATCGGGCAGTAAGCTTCAGAGCTTGACGAGTGTTCTTTATAGGGCATTCGTTTTGTAGTAAAGTGGAGAAGAGCAGTGGGGAGAGACGCAACCCTAGGGTGCCATGCTAGGTGGTGCGTTGTTGGATGTAAATTATTACCAATCCTCACTAGCTGTGCCTATCTGTCGAAAGCTGTGTATACCATTTCAGATAGAGCTAGGGACAGAGAGCTGAGTTAATTTGGGCAGGAGGAGGTTTGGGATGATGGTGTTGAAAGCAGAGCTAAAGTCCACAAACAGGATCCTCACATAAGTCCCTGTTTTGTCCAGATGTTGCAGGATGTAGTGCAGTCCCATGTTGACTGCATCATCCACGGACCTGTTTGCTCGGTAAGCAAGCTGCAGGGGGTCTAGTAAGGGTCCAGTAGTGTCCTTCAGATAAGCCAACACCAACCTCTCAAATGTCTTCATAACCACAGACGTTAGGGCCACAGGTCTGTAGTCATTAAGTCCATTAATTTTGGGTTTCTTTGGGACGGGGGTGATGGTGGAGCTTTTGAAGCATGAGGGGACTTCGCACAGCTCCAGTGATCTGTTTAAGATCTGTGTGAAGATGGGGGGCAGTTGGTCAGCACAGGATTTCAGACAGGCCGTTGTAACACCGTCTGGGCCTGGTGCTTTCCTTCTCTTGTTCTTTCTGAAGACCTGGCGCACATCATCTTCACTGATCTGGAGTGCTGGAGGGGGTGGAGAGGGGGGTTGCAGGAGGTGTTGGTGGTTGTGTGGAGAGATGTTCAGAGCGGGTGTGGGGTGTTAGACTGGGAGTTTCAAATCTACAGTAAAACTCATTCAGGTCTTCAGCAAGTTGTTGATTGGCCTCAGTGCTGGGGGATGGTGTCTTGTAGTTGGTGATGTCCTTCAGGCCTTTCCACACTGATGCAGGCTCATTCGCAGAAAACTGGTGTTCTAGTTTTTTAGCGTAGTTCCTCTTGGCCACTCTAATCTCCTTATTCAGTGTGTTTCTGGCCTGATTGTACAAGACTCTGTCCCCCCTTTTGTAGGCGTCCTCTTTGGCCTGACGAAGATGACGAAGACGAAGTTATGGTAATCTATATGGGTTTAAGAACATTATTCTTTGTCCAAATCTAAAATGTTGGTGAACATCAGTGCACTACAAGAACGGTGTATGAATATTAGCTCAAGTAAAGGCATGCAACAAAGCTGCAGAGCAGCTAGTACTTTATCCCTCAGATATGAAGCATATATTTGCCTACAAAACTAATGTATATTCTTTCCATGATGTTTAACCTAATACACCCTTCAGCTCTTGTACAATACAGTATAGGTTTAAAAGCAACAAAGCAATGTCAGACGAACAAAAGACCTCCTTGATATTCATAGCAAACATTTATCTTGTCTGTCTCTCCTTTCCAGAGGGGAAGATGTGACAGAGAGCACATGCTACCTGTCACAGCATACGGTGAACTCCCTGAGCGTGGCCTGAGAGCCATGTGACATCTCACGGTGTCTCCCAGTCCCAGCACATCAGGCAGCAGAGATGTGAGGGTGACAGCGAACTTGACACACCATGTACAGCTGCTAGGGGCAAATCACTACACTGTCGAGATCCTTCTTCCTCCAGCTTCCTGCCAGAGGTCTCTGACCTGTACTCGAAACACTAAACTCTCTGTCCAGTCTCCATCTGATAGTCTGAGGAGGCTCGAACCACAGTGAAGCAATTATAATTCTACAGGGAATGAAACACAAATGCACCGCTGTTGCTTTCTAGCTCTGCATAACTAGTACCAGGTGTGTACATGCTGAGCAATTCCTTAAAACATCGGCCTGGGCTCTGTTTAGCTGTTTGAGTCAGCAGGGTTGTGGCCTCCCCTGGCTCGGGAATATGACCATAACAGCCTTTTGTAATCATTTAGTCATGAGGTAGTGTCAGTCAAACAGAATCACCTCCACTAGCCAAGATGCTTTTCATGTAGAAACCATACTACAGCGTTTGAAGAGCTTGGACACTCATCAGAGCTGAAATTTCAAAGCTCAAACACATCTGCTGGTGGAAAGAGGATCTAATAAAGCAGCTTGCAGTAACATGATCAAATTATGTCTTCTGCAGATGTATTTATCTCCACTCATAGCAGTGGGATGCATATTTAGGTCAATGACATGATGCTTATGACGATCTATTAATTTATTCAAAAAGTGCAATGCATACTGTACATGCAATAGAGCTTTTTGTAGCTCAAACAGTGTAGCGCAGCGTTAACAATGGCAAGGTAATGGGTTCAGCTCCCAAAAGTTCTGTGAATATAATAAAATTAGCTTGACAATGCTACAAAAACAACAAAAAAATCATCATCAAAATCATCCCATCTAACAGGGAATGTTCTCAGAACTTTGGTTAATATTCTGGCAAGGTTCTCTCAAAGTCTTAAACAAACATTCCTCAAGTTATGTCAACAGAATGTTTGTTCAAAGTCGTCTGGTCTTTCATAATATTCTTAAAACATTAGCACACAAAAAAAATACATTTTATACATCATAGATACATCATGGAAAACTTTTTTTCTGAAATGTCTTAGTTGGACATTCAACATTTTTTAGCTTCTTAAGTGTAACTACTTGTTTCAGAGTGTTCAGAGAACATTTAAAAGTTATGTTCCCATAATGCTTGCAATACGATAAAATGGACTGTTCCTTTAACATTCACATACCCAAAAAAACAGAGATTCTCAAACTAAAAAAAGGGACATTTTGAACATTCAGGAATAACATTATCATAAATTAATGGGAATGTTACCAAAGTATTCGGTAACACTTTAGAATACTGTTCCGTCATTAATGAGGAGCAAATGAGTATGCCTATTCGAGTAATATATAACTACAAAAATCTCTAATTAAAGAATTAGCAAGTGCTTAGTCCAGGGCAGTAGTTCACTATTAGCTAATCAATAACTACTATTTTCCATACCTCCCAGAGAACTTCTAAGACCTAAAACAAGAAGACGAAAAAAAAGAACTTTTGTAAAATTCATTTGGTTGCCATCCTGTATATATATATTTTTTTTTTTTTTAATCACATAATTAGAATTATAATTATTATATTGTTTAAAAATATATTGTTATTTATGGTATGTATATAGATATCTATTATATATATAAATTTAATATATTATTCAATATGTCATATTCCTGGGCGGAAAAGTGTAACAAACTAACATTTTTTCGAATCAATAGGTAATGTTTTTGCCGTTTTTGCCTTTATTACGATTAGAAAGTGTAGAGTAGACAGGAAGCGAAGTTGGAGAGAGAGATAGAGATTAGGGTGGGATTAGGAAAGGTCCTCGAGTCGGAATTCGAACTCTCGGCACCAGTAACGCAACGATGTTATGTCGGTGCACTGCCCACTAGCCAATCGGCTTGTTAATTTGATTACGCCACATGACATTTTTTTCAGTAAATTTGTCTTGAAACATTTCTAAAATACATAATTCCCCACATGGATTGCAAGCTTAACTGCAAAACAAGACTCATATATTGGCCGTGCAACTCTCAAAAGCATATGAACATGCCTGGCAGATGCACAATTCCCCCAGATGCCTGCTGCTTATTGTTATCAGAGCTACAACTGGTCCTGGCACAGGCACAGCGGATGAATCTATCCATACAGGGCTCATGGTGTAGAAACCCCCTGGCCTGAAGCTTATTGGGGGGCCTTTAGCCAAAATCATATTTTAGGCTGTCTATAATATGCGGGGCAAACGATAAGGTTTTCAGGCTTGGCTTTGCATAGCCAAGTTTGCATTTAAAGGCCCTTAAGTAATCTGCAGGCTTATTTAAACCTCAATAAGACACAAGGCAGGGAAAAAAACAGATCCACTTCCAGTGTTTTCCCATGGTAGCACAAATCCTCCCTCTGATCAGCTGGTGCACGCTGTGCCCTGGCATACGCAGCGCTTCTTTATTATCAATGTCTTTTAATTGACTGAGAATTATTTTTCCACAGCATTCAAATAAAACCTCAGCACTGGGATGAGAAGTTGGAGCCCAAGAAATTTCAAAGCATAAACATACACAAAATATGCATTTTAAAGACAAAGGCCAAAAGAGACGTCGAGTTGCTTTAATAAATCAAAGGCTTAGAGGACGGGTTTTCACACTGGCATTACTGATGTTTGGTTGCAGTGCAGCTTTTCACACATACAAATGCATCTGGTGACAACAGCACAACAGAATGTGTTATCAGGTCATTGAAAAGCATTTTCTCTTGTGGCTATGATCCACACAATAGAATGAATTATTTTATGAGGCTTTTCAAAAAGCCCCTATGCATCTTCACGCTTGCCATTTTAAACATTTCATTTTTTTCCCACTCTCACACAATGTAACTAATCAATGTACACCGTTCTACTGCAACACATGCATATAGATAAAATCGTCTCTGTTTGTCTGCTCGGCTAGTTCTGCTTCCCATCTTGAAGATATTTTCAGACGGCTCCTGTATGTTGCTTCCTATATATCCAGAAGGTATCTGAAAGATTAAATCCCACCGTTCTGTCTGAATGTATGTAATTTCGTCTGACAAACACCAGCCCTTCAGGGACGTTTCCTTCATTAATACTTGACAATGTTCCTGACGTTCCAGAGACCTAGAAGAGCGTTGTGCAAGTGGTGGAAAGTGACCCAGATTCAATCTTTACTCTGATGCTTTTAACACAGAGCAACACCAGTGATGCAATATTAAAACCTGAGCATTACATGGACAGCACGACCAAACGTAACAATTGGTTGCACAGAATCTAAATGGCGAATTTAATCAAAAGCATCACAGGGAATGTTTTAAAAGGACAGTGTTCTGGGGGAAGTTCTTTACATGTTTCTTCAAACTGCTCTGTGGTGGAATCAAATGGAATTTCACATCCATTCTCTTGAGTAATACGTCTGATATGTGCAACGCATGTAAATCCGTCGCAGGCACATGACATACTAGCTTACTGTGGCTGTGTATTTTTACAGTACCTCACCTATTCCAGTATATTCTGAGGCAGGGATTTTCAAACTAGTGAGCCCATTAAAATAAAAATTAAAAATGTAAAAAAATAGAAATGTATTTGTAGGTGTCACGAATTCGGTTCATGGACTTCCGTTTATTCACCACCAGATGTCACCCTTTCCATTACGTTGACTCTCGCACTACACAAACTGTTGCATAGCACCCCGGACTACATATCCCATCATTCTTTGCACAATTTGCACACTGCCCTGATTGCACTCATTGCACACAGCTGTTTCTAATCTCCTCATTCACTATATAACACCCACTCAAACCATCATTCTCTGCTGAGTATTGTTTAGCCTGTACCCCTTTCCGAGTCTCCGTGTTTTCCTTGTTTTGCCTTGCCTTGCCTGTTTTTGCGGTTTTTGATCTTTGCCTGTTTTCTTGGATTTCTCCCACTCGTCTCGCCCCTGTGATTCTGTCTGACGATCGGTGACCTACGCTAGCCCTAGAACTACTCTTGTGTTTTGCCCGCCATATACCTATCTGCCTATGTTTTGACCCTCCGTGTACCACGCCTCTTAAATCAAGCCTGCAGATATCCCATGTCTCACGTCCTTGTCAGCCCCGTTACAGAAGGTTGTCATAAGTAAGGTGAAAGCTTTCTGCGCGCGAAAGCGTGGACTTTTTTATAATATATTGTAGTTCTTAAAGGAAAAAAAAAACACTTTTGTCAAATCAAAGTCAGGTGGTGCACCAAAAACAATAAGAAATTATATCACAACGACACCCGCAGGACCTGAATGACTGCTGTGTTTGAGGGAAAACATCTCTTGAAATCCACGTATTTATTACAAAAGGCTTTGGATAATTCATCTGGGCAACTCCTCCCAAAAGAAACTAAAAATAAAATATACAAGTTAAGAAGTATAATGTACAAACAAATAATAGAAAATTTTATGTCGATTATTTAGATATACTATAATAAGTTAATGTAATAGAAGAATATACGACTATATAATAAAAAATAATTTAAATATATTATATATATTTGACTAATAGCGTAAATATTACCATTTCCATTTCATTCTGCTTTCTAAGATATGAGATTAATTGTTCTATTGAGAGATTATTAATTTTACATATTTATTTTATTCATAGCACTAGTTTTTAACAGATAAATGTGTATTAGTTTTGATAAAAATATACACATGACTACTGTACAGTAAGTGTTAATGACAGTTGAAAAATAAGTATTTTCCTGACAATTTTTTAATCACTTGCTTTATCAATGACAACATAAAATCCAATTATTAAATTTTTGAAACAACATGTAATATTTGGGGGTGTTTGCTATGAAACAGTTTGAAAACCTAGGGGTAATGTGAGGTGAGAGGTCACTGCAATGCCATAAAGAGTATATATCAGGTGTAAATTCAATGTATACACAATTTGTTAAATCAACACAAGATTTGAAATGAAACTAAAATGAATAATTATAAGCAGTGACTGTCAGGCAAAATAAAAAGCAAAACAACATCAATCTGACCTGCTTTGAATTACATTTGTAAGACTGTCTTATTAGTGGTGGTTGCTCAGCCAAGCATCACTATTACCATTGCTCACAGCTTTTATGGGTTAGGGATTTCAACAACCTAATCCTATTAAACTTTTCAAAGTAATCAGACTTACAATTTTCACCTGGCAGACAGTAAAGAGTGTGAAAAATACTGCAAATTACACTGAAAGTGGGATCTGAGCCATATCAGAGAGATCAGAATGTCAGAGACTGTTTTCTTGTGAATTGGTCCAGTAAGTAACCACTTAGCAACCATTTAGAAATGCCCTAGCAACCACCCAGAACAAGAAGACCAAATGTTTTCTTTTAACAATAATCTAAAAAGACACCACGCATTAGTGCGTGGTCTCCGTCTTGTTAATAACCTACTTTGTTGGTCAGATTAACTAACGCAATCTGAAGTTGAAAACACAATCGTTTCTCACACACTCACACACACTCGCCCACACACACACACACACACACACACACACACACACACACACACACACAGACACACACACACACACACACACAGAGAAACTGGCAGAGCTTCTAGTCGCACTTAAGTCTTTTCTTGCTCACTCTTCCATGCTGTAAGCTCTCTACGCACTAAACAACCATTAGGAGCATCTAAATGGCTGACTGCTCCACAGAACTCTGCCCACAGGGGTACAGACAGGTGACACTTGACGAGAACGTAATTGCTGCAGTTGTGTTGCTGACTGACAAGGTGGACTACTTCACAGAGGCAATAAAATATGCTTGAGATACCAAAGGCAATACTTTAGTGACACTGTGTGGCTCTCTTTTTTGTGGGACATTTATTTCCCTTTTGAAAGACAGATTGTTAAATGCACACACTGCTATCTAGCTACAGTTTTGGAATCCTTTTTTTTTTAAGGTTTGCACTTTTGCTTTATTATACATATGGTGGGTGAGAGAGACAGGGAAAAGTTGTGTTGCAGGCAGGGCTCAAACCTGCATTACCTGAATGAGCACCAAGGCTCAACTTATTAAGAAAATGTGCAACTAGCATCGCACGGCTTATGGAATCCTGTCAGAAATGGGTTCAGAGGCAATTCAATTATTATCTAAAAAGTCAAAGACATATTACCTAAAAATCTGCATAAAACAAAATAAAATTTTTCTTATTATGTATTTTTATTTTTATTATTTCTTATCAGCAATTAATTATGTCAGCATGTCATGGCTATTTGCATGAAAATAATATAGTTTAAAACAATAATACAGCAATATTAATTAAAGAATGTACAGCACTCAAAATGTACAAATGAGAGATATTAATTTATACAATACAATTAACCTTTTGTTATTTTTAATAAATATATATATAATTATATAAATATTTATATTTTTTATTCAGCCAGATACATTAATTGACCAAAAGATTTATATTCAAATAATTTGCTTTGGTGTAACATTTTTTTCATCCGCAAACAATGCTCCTTCAACAAAAATATTGCCAGCACAACTGTTTTCACACGGATGATAACTGTTTAATAAATGGTGATTCTTAAACACCAAATCAGATAATATTAGAAATGGTCTTGGAAGGTGAATCACAGAAGAGGAAAAAATTTATATGCGTGTCTAAATGAGACCAACCCACATTCCCCAACAAGTTGACACTGTACAAATTGTGAGATAAAAGATGGAATGATTTACAAATCGCAGAAACGCTATTTTATTACTAGAATAGTGGATAAACCCATATCAAATGTTTGAAGTGAGACTTTTAAATGTCCGGCCACGTAGGGCCTAAGTTTGATTTCATGAGAGCTACTCATTCCAAAAAAGTTGGGACAGGTAGAAATAAGTGGCCGGAAAAGTTAAATGTACATATACGGAACAGCTGGAGGACCAATTTGCACCTTATTAGATCTAAAAAGAGAAAATATGGCAACATGATTGGGTATAAAAAGAACCTCTTAGAGTGGCAGTGTCTCTCAGAAGTCAAGATTGGCAGAGGATCACCAATTCCCCCAATCATGCGGCGAAAAATAGTGGAGCAATATCAGAAAGGAGTTTCTCATAGAAAAATTGCAAAGAGTTTGAAGTTATCATCATCTACAATGCATAATATCATCCGAAGATTCAGAGAATCTGGAACAATCTCTGTGCGTAAGGGTCATTGCCGGAAAACCATACTGGATGCTCGTGATCTTCGGCCCCTTAGACGGCACTGCATCACATACAAGAATGCTACTGTAATGGAAATCACAACATGGGCTCAGTAATACTTCCAGAAAACATTGTCGGTGAACCCAATCCACCGTGCCATTCGCCGTTGCCGGCTAAAACTCTATAAGTCAAAAAAGAGCCATATCTAAGCATGATCCAGAAGCGCAGGCGTTTTCTCTCGGCCAAGGCTCATTTAAAATGGACTGTGGGAAAGTGGAAAACTGTTCTAAGGTCAGACGAATCAAAATTTGAATTTCTTTTTGGAAAACTGGGACGCCATATCATCCGGACTAAAGAGGACAACCCAAGTTGTTATCAGAGCTCAGTTCAGAAGCCTGCATCTCTGATGTACGGGGTTGCATGAGGGCGTGTGGCATGGGCAGCTTACACATCTGTAAAGGCACCATCAATGCTGAAAGGTAGATCCAAGTTCTAGAACAACATATGCTCCCATGCAGATGTCGTCTCTTTCAGGGAAGACTTTGCATTTTCCAACATGACAATGCCATACCACATACTGCATCAATTACAACATTATGGCTGCGTAGAAGAAGGATCTGGGTATTGAAATGGCCAGCCTGCAGTCCAGATTTTTCACCCATAGAAAACATTTGGCGCTTCATAAAGAGGAAGATGCGACAAAGACGACCTAAAACAGTTGAGCAACTAGAAGCCTGTATAAGACAAGAATGGGACAACATTCCTATACCTAAACTTGAGCAACTTGTCACCTCAGTCCCCAGACGTTTGCAGACTATAAAAAGAAGAGGGGATGCCACACAATGTCAACATGGCCTTGTCTCAGCTTTTTTGAGATGTTGATGCCATGAAATTTAAAATCAACTTTTTTTTCCCTTAAAATTATACATTTTCTGTTTAAACATTTGATTTGTCATCTATGTTGTATTCTGAATAAATATTGAAATTTGAAACTTCCACATCTTTGCATTCTGTTTTTATTCACAATTTGGACAGTGTCCCAACTTTTTTGGAATCGTGTTTGTACACAAAACAAAATTATAAACGCAACACGTTGGGTGTTGCCACCCCGAGATTGTCAGCGCTGAACGCAAAGATCTAAGACTTTTTCTATTCCACACAAAGGCACTTCTCTCAAAGGTGTTCACAGCTAGTCTAATCTGGGTTAGTGACACGTCTCCTTTGGCCGAGATAACCATCCACCTCACATGGTGGCAATATAAGAAGCTGATTAGACAGCAGTTCTGCACTCTGCCTTAGGTTTGGGCAATAATAAAAGGTCACTCTAAATGGTCAGTTTTATTCACACAGCACAATGCCCACAGATTTCGCAAGTTCGAGGGGAGCGTGCAATTGGGCATTGCGACGTGCAGCATGTCCACCAGCGCTGTTGCCCGGAGATTGAAATGTTCATTTCTCCACCATAAATCATTCTCCAAAGGCTTTCAGAGAAGTTGCAGTACATCCACGCGACCGGCCTCACAACCGCAGACCAACTGTAAACATACCAGGGCCCAGGCATGTCCAACCAGCACATCTTCCCTCCAAGATCGTCTGAGCCAGCCGACCCGGACACTTTGACACATATCTTTTGCATAACCACAGAATTTCTGGCACAACTTGGGCAATAAACCGGTCTCATGGAGAGCTCCTCTGTATGCCTCGTTGTCCCTCATCGGGTCTCGCACTGACTTGCAGTTCGGGGCAGGTCGACCGACTTAGTGGGCAAATGCTGCGACACGGATGGCGTCTGGCACGGTTTGAGATGTGTTCTCTTCACGTGATCCCGGTGTTTACTGTGACAGGAGGATGGCCGACCAGCGTGTATGCGATTGTGTGGATACGTTTTCATGATAATCAACCGTGTGATCCGAGTGCCCCAGGGTGGTGCTGGGGATATGTATGGCATGAGTATGTTCGGGGACAATTCACACAGGTGCAATTTATTGATGGCATTTTGAATGCACAGAGATACCGTGACGAGATCCTGAGGCCCATTGTTGTGCCATTCATCCACGACCATCACCTCATGTTGCAAGGATCGGTACACAATTCCTGGAAGCTGAAAACAACCCAGTTCTTGCATGACCAGCATACTCACCAGACATGTCACAAATTGAGCATGTTTGGGATGCTCTGGATCGGCGTTTACGACAGCGTGTTCCAGTTCCTGCCAATATCCAGCAACTTCGCACAGCCATTGAAGAGGAGTGGACCAACATTCCACAGGCCACAATCAACAACCTGATCAACTCAATGCGAAGGAGATGTGTTGCACTGCGTGAGGCGAAGTGGGGTGCCCACCAGATACGCCTGGTTTTTCGGACCCCCCAAACAGATGAAAACATGCCATTTTAGATGGCCTGTATTGTGGCCAGCCTAAGCACACCTTCTCTGTCCTCATCTAATTCCACACCTTAAAGTGGATGGATTATCTCGGCAAAGGAGAATTGCTCACTAACACAGATTTAGACAGAAAACAATATTGTGAACAATATTTGAGAGAAATAGACATTTTGTGTACATAGAAAAAGTCTTAGATCTTTGAGTTCAGCTCATGAAAAATGGGGGCAAAAACAAAAGTGTTGCGTTTATAATTTTGTTCAGTGTGTGTTTACAGTTGTCAAATTTCATCATATTATTATTTTAATTGTATTTTCCATCAAATAAATGCTTCTTAACACACTTTTGAACAGTATAGTGTATACAATTATAAATTAAAATGTACTTTAGAAACAAAAATCATTGCATTTTTATGTTTTCTGCAAAGATACAAATTCTAATGAATAAGAAAAACAATCTAACATCCTAGAGAACTGCATGTAAGGCTTTCAAACTCTTCAAGGTATTTTGGTTTGGGATTTGTACCATTGTGCACCAAAAGAATTAGAGATTTCCCTTTGAGGTCACACCAGGTGAACAAGCTCAGTGAATTCGGTGCTCTCGCTGTGAGCAAAGCACAACTCTACGTTTTCCTCTCATCAGGTGTGCGATTTGGGATTCAGGTCATGGAGCGCCGTCCCAGATGTGTGCTCTGAGTGACAGATCAGAACAGCGACATTCAGTGAAACATGCGTTTAAACATACACGCCACGCTCTCTAACTCTGCTGATTAAAGAAAAAATGATTGTGTCGGAAGGCTGTCAGAATAACACAACAGAAATATTTTGGGAAGAGGTTCTCCTCCCCTACCAAAACTAGTAACGCAAGGTTTATCTTGCCTGCAATTGCTTTGGCAAACAATATCACTCAGGAATATAGTGGAATTTGGAGCGAGAACGCAAAAACACTGGGTGATTTCCATCTCTGTATTTTATATTGCCACTTTATAGTGATATCAGTGATAACGTAGCAATATAGCTGCCTCCCGAGAAGCTAAAAAAGCAGCTTTTACAATGGGTGGGAAAGGGGGTATTTTCACTTGTAATTGGGGTAGCTTTCATCTTGGCTGACAAGGGGAGCAGCAAGAAAGGGAGAGAACCAAGTGGGAGCTATCACTTCCCCTATTTCCTGGCCCCAGACAAAGCCAGCCAACCCACTGAAGATGATGTATTTCTGATCAAAGAGCTAGAGAGTTGTCAGCAGCTCCGGCTAGCTCAGCAACCTGATTGCTCCTGGATAGATTTGTCCCTTTGATCAGAGAATATTCTGACTGCAGGCACTGTTTATGCACTGAGACGAGAGGAGGAGGAGGAGGAGGAGGAGGCAAGAGAAGAATCCAACATTATGAGGCGAGGGGAACAGATAGCATGTGAGATAGCGATGCACACTTAAGGTAGCTTGCCTAGGGACTGGTGTCTGCTTATATTTGTTATAATTAGTTGGCAGCTAATTAGATACTGCTCTCTAACACATCCTCACATATCCTGAGCACCAGCTCTTATTTCCTTTTCCGTCACGGTTCGGATCCTGGGTCAGCATGTTTTCACTGTAAACACTGAGTATTGCAAGTCATACAAGTTTGAACCATGTGGATCGGGACCATAGTGTGGAGATTCATTTAAATAAAGACAGATAAGAGGAATTAAACTACTTAAAACAACAATGGAACAGATAAGATATGTAAATGGAGTGCTTAGCTATTACCTAGCATAAGCAAGATGAGGGCTGAGGCGGCCTATAGACAGATCTTCCTAAGCCTTGCCAACGAAATGCCATGACCGCACAAAGTATTGAAGGATTTTAGTAAATTAATTGATGAATGTGGTAAAAATTGTTAAAGTTAACTTAGCATCCCCTCTGTGCATGGATTGAAGTGTAACTCCATTAAAGTCACGTCGCAATTCAATAATGTTTACACAGTTGTTAATAAACCATGGGACATTTCCGTACTAAAAACTTACTCTTAATTTACTGTACACTATAAACGACCATCCATATCCGAGAGCATTTTTGCCACTAGCACCGTTCAAAATGGGAGGCTTTGGTTAATTTGTTGTTTTTCATGTTTTTTAGAATTTTTATGTGCCAACACATCAAGCTGCAGAGGAAACATTAATACTATAAATATGATTACAATTTAAATTATTGTTTTCTATTTTAATATATTTTATAAACTAATTTATTCCTGATGTCAAAGCTGATTTTCAGCAGCCATTACTCCGTGTTCATGTCAGGAGTATCTTTCAGAAATCCTATAATATGCTGACTGGTGCTAAAGAAACAATTACTTATTATCACTAATGAAACACTTGTGGCGGCTGTAACAGTATTGAATGGCTCTTTGCTGGGGGAATAAACAACCTGAATCCCTACAACTTATAATGGAGATAGTGTTTTTTTCCGGATTCACCTTTCCGATTATTGACACTAATCCAGTAAACAAGTGTATTTTGGGTCACTTTCTTTTGATGTCTCAATGTCTCCAGCTATTAAACCACTCTTAACTATATGTTGCCTCAAAAATTTCAATTCACTTTTCCCTATTGCTGCTATATTACTCATTAGTAAGGTATTTTGCCATCAAGGAATTGGGTAGGATTAGGGATTAGAAAATATGGCCCTTCATAATAGGGCGTAGTAATACAATCAACAACCTAATAGGTTTTATAATAGCATGGCTAATAGCAACTAGTTATACGAAAAATTGGTCCCGATAACGAAGTGTAACCTATTATTATTTTTATTTTTTTGTCCCTTTCTTACATACTGTATATAGCCACTCTTTTCACTGTTATTGGTATCGGCATTACTGGTCAACTGCTACAACAACTAATCCAATTTGGTTCTTGCATGCAAAATTACCTGGCAAATTGGGCAAAGGGTTAACCAGTGTAGTGTAGCGAATTTAGCTCAACGACAGGAAATATGAATAATTAACCATAACTAGTTATAATTAACTATTCATATTTTTAGATTCGCTGTAGATATTTAGCTGACCTCTCTGTCAACTGTCTTTTCAATTCTAAGAACTTTAATTTCCTGTTTAAGGGAAATAACTTTCTTACTGTACCATTCTATAAGCTTGTAACGTAAATCTGCATGATTAGTGACTCCGGTTATGAGCAAACACTGAACACGTCAAGTGTGATACAAGTAAGGTTTTATTAACTACATAAACACTTAAACTAGTCTAACATACTACATAAACACTTAAACTGGTCTAACATACACATACACACACCCACATACAGTTGGTATAGGAAAGGGTTAAGTTTAACTCAGCATAGAAAGAGGCATAAAGAATAAATTTTATGGAACCATTTGCATAGACATCCTATCTAAGACCTGAGGGAAAACGTCAGATTCTTATTTCAAACACACTTTTGTAAAAAGGTGTAACTGATACTTAATTTATCAATTAATAAGACTAAGTTGGCTACGTGCGATTCTGTATGAAAAAGATTCCTGATGCAATCTTTAAGGCCCCAAGATCTTGCTGAAGTTGGTTGATGAGAAAGAACCAGTTCTGAGTCAGAAAATCTTGATTGAAATGGAAAGGACAAAGCCGAAGAAAGGCCTGGCACAATGCTCTGGTATCCTGAAGCGTTTTCTCACATATTCATCTTAGCATCTGACCGAACCACAGACTGGGCGGGTCACATGGTGTGTCAACTTTAAGGTCAGAGAAGATCCCCGCCACTCAAGATGGGCTTATCCAATGAGAAAAGACGGAATCCCAAGTGGGCGTTTTGAGATGCACCGTGGAGTTATTACGCCTTGTGTGAAACATGTTACTTTAGTATCTGTAACGTGAATTGACAAGTACTAAAGTTCTCAAAGGGCACTAATATATTGCCTATTTAGCCACAAATAATATACATGCCCTGTTTATATCATCAGAAGCAATTCAGAGAGTCTAACACTATCTTGTCAGGTTAGACGAATGGAGGTTATATCGTACGCATGAATAAATATTCTATAATACAACAATTAACAGACCGCAATAATTGAGCGCAATGGCCTGAAGAATTGTGTTCGGTCAATGAAAAGTTTTACCCTAGTGGATAATTAGAGAATAGTCCATTTCTCTGGGCATTGTGTGTTTTTCTTATGAGGAAAATGCAGGGAGTTTATCCACTGCATTCCTTTTAGGCCATAAAACCGGTGATATCAGCATTGGTTACCATGGAACAATAGGCTGTTCGGGGCCTTTCTGAGGATGTTAGGTGCGTTCGGGGAAGGGCCTAAACCCTCGTAATTAGCCCTTTGGGTTAGGTGAGTGGGCAATTAGATTATTATTTTTTAAATATACAAAAAGTTGTGTGTCGATGCGGTCGCAGATTAGCTACAGTACGTCTGGACCACTCAACACACAATTAATTTGTTAGCTGATTATAAACAAAGCCTGTAATCACACCCAGACCCGAACAGGCCCCTGGTTCCCTACCGCTGACCCAGATACTTTAACAATCTAAAGGAGTGAGCAGAACGCTCAACTCATTTGCCAGAAGCAAGAAAGTAGAACTGACTTTCGACTAATAAAGATGGCGATAGGAACCTTTCTTATGATGAACGTGTAACCTTCAGTCATGGTGTTGTTGTCCTTTGTAGTTTTAGACTATTTACATGCTTATGAGGCCCATTCCTGGCATCCTTTCCTAGATGTAAATTCCTAGCTTGTTTAGTATCTATGAATTCGCTTTCTGATGATCTAAACAAGATTGTATGTTATATGTTGGTACATAGGCAATATTTTAGTGTCCTGAGAATCTTTAGTAATTTTCGATTCAAGTCCAGTTGCAAATTACCATGCTTAGAGACAAGGGTCATAAAGCCCTCCAGCAATTGCAACCTCCCGCTCTGAATTTCTGCCTTTCTCATTGGACAAACCCACCTTGAGAGGCGGGGATTGCTCCAACCTTAAAGGGCCCCCGCGTCCAGGAACCAGGCCCATCGTTGGTTGTTGAAATTTCTGAGAGAGATTGAGTAAAAAACCACTCCAGGTACATCCGAGTTTTGTACCAGGGCTTTCGGGGGACCTCGACCGTTCCATTTCACAGCGAAGAGATCCGGTCTGACTCACACTGTTGCTTTTCCCTCAACCACTTCAGCAAAGATCTTGGGTTCTTACGATTGCATCAGAATCTCTTTTCAGCCAGACGAGACTCCAATTACAAACTTGTCCTTAGTACTGGATACATGGTAAAGTTCATTTGCAACCTTTTTACCAAAGGTTGTTAACTAACGAATCTGACGTTTCCTGCAGAGCGTAGATGCGCTGAATATTCAAATGTAGTACAATACGCATGTTCTTTTTTCGCTTCTCTTTTAAAGTTTGCTTTTAACCCTTTCCTACACAAACTGGGAGTGGTGTGGGTTGATGTGTTAGTAGTATTTATACTAGTTAAGTGTTGTCTTTAGTTAATAAAACCGACTTGTATGCACACTTGAACTGTTTATGGTGTTGCTTATAACTGAAGTTCACTTAATCATGAGATTTAGCTACAAGCTTTTGGAGAATTGTACCGTAAGAAGTTATTCCCTTAACCAGAAATTAACGTTCTTAGAATTGACAAGACAGTTGACCCTGAGAGGTCAAGTAAATACTTACAGAGGATCTAAATATTTATATTTAATTATAACTAGTTATGATTAATTATTCATATTTCCTCATGAGCTGATTCGTTACACCAGTTTTGCATTTTGAAAACATAACACTTTATATCTTCATTGATCAGGTAGGCCAGTGTAGCAACAGTCATCTCTTCTCAGAGCCCATGAAGGGAAGAGATTACTAATTATTAACATTAATTAGCCAAGAGTCTTGTTAACTCTTTCTCAGTGTTCATGTTGTTCTAAATTGACACGGGCAGTATGGCTAACCACAGTAAGACAGCCTTACATATGTTCTGCTCTGGACAGTCAGTCCTTATGGTTGCATCTGTCTGCATGGGCCAAACGGCATGTTGTAAAAACATACACAATCTCTTTAGCATAACAATTTACATAGACATTATTAATCAAACTTTGGCATAATCACTGTCCCCAGAGGCAGCACTGCTGCAACAGCTACTTTTAAAGGGAAAAAGGCAACAACAAAAAAGTTAGCATTTCCTGAAGTGAATACGAGTGCTTGCAATTAAATTTTTTTTGTAAAAATGATAGTTTGAAGAGTACTTTGATACTTCAAACCAAAATACAGATAAACAAGGGAGAAAGAATAAGTTATATGCAACATAAAAATAAGAAAAAATACCAAATAACCATTTAGTATGCAAATACATGTCAAGTAAAAAAAAAAACAATTCAATTTCAGTAAACAAATTTTTTTATGACATCAATGCAATTAAATTTGAATGATAAATCATTCTGTCAGTGATAAGGTACATTTACACCAAGATTAGTGTCTACACCAATGATTGATAATGTTCTGTTTATTGTAAGCGAACAGTTTTGTCTTCTGCCACTTTAAATGCTTAAGCTCTTTAAAGTGAGTGGACTGATTATCTGTCAGTGTATTATCACTATCACTAGGAAAAAAGAATCAATCTGAAAGTTGCTCTAACAATATTGTTGCTGTGTGTTGTTATTATAGCCGTGGTGTAGAGTTATTCTTATAGAACTACATTGATCAGAGTTAGTTATTATTGCAGTTATCATCTTTGGTGTGAACAGGCCATTAGGCTAGTAAATTGTAGAGTTTTGCAAACTTTAGTCTAAATCATTTATTTTAAAAATTACAAATAGTGAAGACTGGATTTATCAATAAAACGCAGCTTGAGTCTCCATGCTATGCATAGTTAAATTAAATAGCAGAAAAGTGTGCAGAAGAATAAAAGTGAAATCACTGAAAAAAGTGGAAGAAATCAGGCTTTTGAAATGCTTTTATATATATATGACACAAAAACAGATTGAGTTCACACCTGCAACCACTTTTTTTTTTTTTGTCTAGCATGTAAAATATCTCAAAACGTAGATATGCTGCTGCCTATGCAGTCTCAAGAAACTTCAGGATGCAAAAGGGATCTTTTTTTTTTACTCGTCTTCCTTCATTACTGGTAGCTTGATACTATTTTTAGCATTATGCCATGCTAGCAATAAGGACGGTGATTATGTAAGTCCTGCTTAGCATATGTGACGGCTGGATTTGGGTCAAACAGCGATGCAGAATCCAGGTCATTTCTGACAACTGATGAAACCCAAACTCATCGGTGCTGTTGTAATGATGTATTTATGAGTAGGAAGGGATCTCTGGGTAGAGGGGGCCGAGCAAAATGCTCTCGGTAATGACAGATTCCTTCCTCTAGCATGTGTTAGCATGTTTTCCAGTCCTCTCTGCCTCTGTTGGTTCTTCTCTGCTTTACCTGCCAGCCAAACCTTTCATATCCCTGTGCAGGAGGGGTTAAATGATGCATTATTAATATATGAATCACTCCTCAGAAAAGAAAACATGTATGATTTACCCACAGGGCAATTCTCAAACAGCTGATCTGTGTATCAAAAGACTACACAGTCTTCGATCCAGGGCCATTTTGTACTGAGATTTATAGACTTTTTTGTGATTGATATGTTGAGTCTTTCATAAATATAACATCTGATGAGAGCCTGTTTCCCACAATACACAGGATTAAGGCTGATATATGACTGGACGATACATAGGGGTCAATGAAAAGAACAAAAAAAAAGAGTGCCCATGATTAAAAAATAGGGGGGGGGGGGTATACAAAGAAAAGGGAGCGAGCATATTGGGATCAAAGGCAAATAAGTGTGATTCATTCAAACTAAGAGCATAATAGTAATAACAATAAAAAAAGGGGAACAGCCTAATTACAGTTTTCATTCTGTGGTTGCATATGTTGAACAAACCATTTTGAAAAATGTTACTTTAATACCTGAAAACTGAGCAACGCACCTGTGGTCATTATGGACCTATTGAACTTGACGTCTGCAAAACCAAAACATCTATTGTGGCCAGTTTTTTTAAAAATATTATTTGAATTTTGCTGTAACACAGAGGCAGTGGCGATAGGATCCATGTGCAGCTTTATTAGATCACAGCAGGGCATACATGCCTAAATCGTCAACGAGTGTGCAGACACACGAAGGTGGGCAGAATCGTAAAGCCGAGTTCGTTCTAGGGGTCTCTGAGGCAGCGGCAGACAAAGACATGGCTAGAAACAACAGGCATGCGGTCAGAATAAGGTATCAGCAAGCAGTCGTACTCGGGAATCAAATCCGGTATAAAACCGGGAATTCAACTCAGGGAAACCGCTCAGAAATGTCTGCTTGGCAAAACAAGACTTCGCAAGGAGAGCAGGGACGGCACAGTATAAATAGACCGAGTAGATGGGGAACACCTGTGCAGGTGATTAGTCTCTGGCAAGGTGCATTGTGGGAATTGGAGTCTGAGGGGATATTAGTACTACGGTGATGGTTCCCTCTGGTGGTGATCAGAGGGAGCCACAGAGGCTGAATTTGTGAAGGAGCCCCCCCTGTTTGCGGCTCCTGACGCACAGAGGCAGACGACGCCGGTTCTTCATGCAGTCTCGGGTGCAGTTTTATGCCGGTGGTGGGTGTCTCTGTGAAGTCTGTGTAATTGAGGATCCAGATATCCTACTGCATTGACCCAGTGACCGTTCCTCTGGACCGTTAAACCCCTCCCAGTCCACTAGTACTGGATCATGGTCTTCCCACCGGCGACGAAGTCCAGGATTTTCTCAAAACTCGTAAGCCCTCTTCCGACCATCTAGGTGATGGTGGGGACTCTCTGGTCACGCAGCCTTCCTCCGGCCGTACCGCCCTCTCGGACCCCCGCAGCGGGCTTGCAGTAACTCACATGGAAAGTGGTTGAGATAGCAGATAATGTGCAGGTAAAGCCCCATGGGAATGAAACAGGGTTATTTGTCTGATAATTTTGAAGGGTACACCCCGACCATATTACGGGAAGTATTTAGCATTGCGAGGTAACCATAGGAGTAAGAGTCGGCGATGTTACGACCCAGACCCACGGACAGGCTGATATTGGGGTTTGGCGCGCCGATGTCGTTAGCTTTGTTCCCTTGTTCAGTGTTACTGCCTCTCGAGATGAATGGGACCTCCTTAAACACACGCCCTCGGCTTCGTTGTAGGGGGCGCATGAGTTCTGAGGCGGAAGTTCTGATGGTCCCCGGTCCATGGACATAATGGGGGGTTGGACCCCCACCACATTGAATGGGGTATACCTGTCGCAGGGTTGCGAGGGTTAAGGGTTCTGTGTCGATACTCGCCGCTCAGTAAGTGCGCTCAGCAGTCTGGATTGCGAATGGCAAGTAATGATCGCAGGAGAGCCAATGAGGGTTCTTGGTTAGGCGTTCCACCTGACCGTTGGCAAGCTGTGGGTGATACCCGATTAACTGACATTGAGTTTACTGTCGGCAGAAACGACCAGACTTGGGGGGAGGTGACTGGGACCCCGATCAGATACCACGTTTCAGTAAGGCAGTAAATTCCTTACTACCTAGTTTGCAGAGCGCACCTTCGTGGCTGTCTCAAGAGCAGTGTGTATTTGGGTAAGAATACTGGCGGCAGCCTTGGAAAAACGATCGATAACTAGAGCGAATGGCGTGTGACCCTGTGAGTGCAGTGACTTTTATGAAGTCGATGACTCTTGGTGACCAGGTCATGTGTGGAATGGGTAAGTGGTTGTAGAGACCCAGGCAGTTGATGCCGGGGATTTGTGTGTCTTGCAGTTGGCCATTCTCGATGACAACATTGTCATCTCTTGGAATTGTCACCAGAATCGATTATTGATAACTGAGGAGATAGGCTAGCTATATAACCTGTGTGTCCGATCCGGGAGTTGAAATGAACGAGCTGAATGACCTCTTTGCCGTAGAATCTCTAGCGGTACATATGTGAGATTAGGTGGGGTCTTGGCTGGAGGTGGTTCGGTGCCCTGGGTGTCTGTGATCTCTGTCATTATGTCCCATTGAATGGGTGCGAGAATGATGGTAGATGGAATGATGGATTCCTGACTGGGAGACATTGTGGATGATTCATAGAGTCGAGATAGGGCATTCGCCTTAGTGTTTTGAGATCCTGGACGGTAAGTTATTGTGAAGTCGAATCTGGTGAAGAATAGGGACCATCTTGCCTGTCTATGATTGAGTCTTTTGGCTGATTTCAGATATTCCAGATTGCGGTGATCGGTGAGTACAATAAAGGGGTGTTTGGCACCCTCGAGCCAGTGACGCCACTCCTCAAAGGCGACCTTCATGGCCAGAAGTTTTCGACTGCCCACATCGTAATTCTGCTCAGTGGAATTAAGTTTACGGGAATAAAAGGCGCAGGGATATAACTTAGGCGGGTTACCATGTCGTTGAGAGAGAATTGCCCCAATGCCCGTGCTGGATGCGTCCACCTCCACAATAAACTCTCGTTCTGGGTCGGGATGGTACAAGATGGGTGCTGTGGTAAATCTCTCCTTGAGGGTCTGAAAGGCTGAACGGGCTGCTGGGGACCATTTGAGGCGTCGACTACCCTTCTTTGTCATAGAAGTCATGGGAGCTGCCACTGTGCTGAAGGTGGCAGGTAGAGGCCAGTCAACCACGGCTTGTACCTTCTTGTCGTCCATGGCCCCCCCTCCTGAACTGATCACGTATCCGAGGAATGATACTGTCTCCTGATGAAACTCACACTTCTCGGCTTTGGCATATAGCTGGTGGCTGATGAGACGTTCTAAGACCGACCGGACATGCTTGACATGATCCTCGTACGAGTCTGAATAGATTAAGATGTCGTCTATGTAAACGATGACCCAGCGATTTAACATGTCTCTGAACACATCATTGATGAAGGCCTGGAACACTGAAGGACTGTTGGCAAGCCCGAACGGCATAACATAATATTCGTAGTGCCCAGTCGTGGTAGAGAAAGCAGTCTTCCATTCATCACCCTCACGGATGCGAATGAGGTTGTAAGCATAGCGCAAAGACCTCCATCCTTCTTCTTAACGAAGAAAAACCCAGCAGAGGCAGGTGATGTGGATGGTCTAATAAAACCCTTAGAGAGTTCCTCCTCAATATAGGACTTCAAAGCCTCAGTTTCAGGTTGAGATAAGGGGAAAACCCTCCCCTTGGGAGGATGTGAACCAGATTGGAGTTCGATGGCACAGTCACTCATTCTATGAGGGGATAATTGTGAAGCCTTTATCTTACTGAAGGCCTCCCTGAGATCGTGATATTCAGCAGGAATTGCGACAGGCGTGCAATTCCTCTCCTTTTTGACCGGTGAAGTGTTGAGACAATTCTGACGGCAGGACTCTGACCACTGTGTAATCTGTCCCTCGGACCATGAGATTGAGGGGTTGTGCTTCTCTAGCCAAGGCAGTCCCAGAATGATAGGTGTTTGTGGAGATTGAAATACGAAGAGACGGATAGATTCGGTGTGAAGAGCTCCAGTGCATAATTGAAGGTCCGTGGTAGTGAATTGAATTTGGCCAGTGCCCAGCGGACGGCCATCTAGAGCTGCCACTGCCAAATGAGACGTACAGGGAACAAGAGGAATATTATGAGTTTTGCAAAACTAGCATCAATGAAATTTCCTGCAGCCCCTGAATCAATCAAAGCCATAGCCTCAGTGATCTGTCCATTAACTTTTAAGATGACTGGAATCTCTAAAGCAGTGAAGGATTGCGAGGTGGCCGAGTGGGACAGGAAGCTCTCATGTGTCCAGACAGTCCGCAGTAGAAGCACAGATTTTGGCGAATACGTCTCTCTCTCTCCTCTCCTCTGAGATGAGTAAAGCCAATCTGCATAGGTTCTGTGTCAGGAAGTGGTGATGACGCACCGACTGGAGCCGCAACCGTCTGACGACGAGAGCGAAGGAGGTTATCGATCCGAATGGCCAGTTCAATGAATTGATTCAAGGATCTCCCCTCGTCTCGACAGGCTAATTCAGATTGCAGTTCCATGCTCAGACCTCTGCGAAAGTGTAGTTTGAGAAGATCCTCAGGCCAACCTTTTTGTGCGGCGAGTGGACGGAGCAAGAGAGTGTAATCCGACGCCGATGCTCTGCCCTGGCGTAACGACAACAATTGCTCACCCACCTCCTTTCCATCCGCGGGATGTTCGAACACCTCCTTGAACTGCTGGATGAAAGCCGAGAAGGAAGGAAAGACTGCCTGATTCTCATTCCACACTGCCGTAGCCCACTCCAACGCCCTTCCAGTGAGAAGCGAACAGACAAACGCGATGCGGCTATCGTCTGTGGAATACAACATGGGTTGTTGGTGAACAAACATGGAACATTGGAGTAAGAAACCTTTACATTTGGAGGGTGAGCCATCAAACTTCTCGGAAAATGCCAAACGAGGGCTGGCGATGGAGGTAGGTGTAACCGGAGCTTGAAGCGGTGGATTAGGAGGAGAGGCGTGGGCTTCGGGTGCTTGCAGACGAAGGGCTTGCAAGGTCTTTACCATCTCTTCCGTTAGCGAGGTAAGTCGGTTTAATTGTTGCTGGTGTGTGACCAGAAACGATGCTTGAGCAGATACCTCTGTGGTGAAGTGATAGAACGCTGCTGGATCAACGCTCAGAAATGTCTGCTAGGCAAAACAAGACTTCGCAAGGAGAGCAGGGACGGCACAGTATAAATAGACCGAGTAGATGGGGAACACCTGTGCAGGTGATTAGTCTCTGGCAAGGTGCATAGTGGGAATTGGAGTCCGAGGGGATATTAGTACTCCGGTGATGGTTCCCTCTGGTGGTGATCGGAGGGAGCCACAGAGGCTGAATTTGTGACATTTGCATGGAAAAAAGGACCAACATCAAGAACAACACATCTAATAGTTGTTATATATTTACGCCTCTCTAACGCACTTGAGTGCTGTTTACTCAAAATAGAGAAATAGACTTGCCCTGCGTCTGAATGCCTACTTCCCTACAAAATAGGCAAAAACTGTTTGTGAATTTTATTTAAAAAAAAAATAAAATAACAACACTCATACTACATACATTCAAACTATAGAACATACTTTTTTGTATTGTGATTTTGGACACACCTTGAATAGTTTTGAATATCCAATGTAAAGCAGTAAATGTTTTAATCCAATTTATGTGTATAAAGTGTTTTTAAAAAGTGCATGGTGCAGGTTTTTCAAGGCAAACATTAGTATATTTAGACCAAAAACACATTAGTTTGGACATGGTCTGAGAGAAAGTTTTAAATGGACCATTCCTTTAATAGTAAATCGGTTCATATTGGTAACATTTGTCCAGACAAAAGCCTTTGGAAGTATTTCATGCCTTGGGAAACTCGATATCTGCTGTGGCTTCACCCTTCAGTGCATTCGTTTTGCCCATAAACGAACATCTTTGGTGAGGATTGACTTGACTGGAGGGGGGTGGGTGGGCATCTTTTCCATCTTCCCACTTATATTGGAAGCGACGTGGTGACACAATCGACCGTAATGTGAAGCCTTTAACTTTTCTCCTCCCCCCTCAGGCTTTTAATTTCACCAGTCCATCACTGCGCCTCCTGTCCTTTCTCAAGACACATGCGGCATGTATGCTTTAAAGTGGGCTAATGTATACATTATTCATGTCCTGCCACAAAGGGTGCTCATTAAACTTTACACGGCACGCACAGAAGACAGGGCTGTATTAAATGTGTTTCTTCACCAAGAAATGCCAGGTTTCACAGACAGATCTGGTGCCGTACAACTTTTGAGAGGCTTTGATTAGCTGGAGCGGAGTGGGATGCCTTCGGTAACATTTCCCTTGTTTGGTTGACACTTGTGAACAAAAGCCATATGTGACATGATGAGTCTTGGCCATTCTGATGCGGATATTGCATGTAAACTGTAATGCTAAAAATGAATTGCCTCTGTGTAAATGCCAAAGAGGAAATCATTTGTCAGAAAGGACAAGCGGATTTGAGGCCTCGGTGCATGATAGAAATAAAAGTGTTGACACTGCAAGCTTGTGTTAAATAATGCACTGTGATGTTTGCTGAGAATGATAGCAGCTATAGCTAATATTTGTGGGGAAGCTAGCATTATAACTCTCTAAAATACAACAGCTCTAGTATTGTTATGAAAACATTCATGTGAAAATTATTAATAAACCATTGAGGTTAGGACATGATGCTGTTAATGTCAACAATATTTTGAGCTTCAATCTCTATTTATATTATTAATATTTTGAAAAAATAACTACGTATACAAAAATAAAGTCAGGTATTGTGCCCAACGAAGTCCTGTGGTGATATTATTTAATAACAAAGAACCCCAAAGACTCACAAGACTGTGTGAATGCGAGTCAATAAGTCAATAATTTTACAATATTAATAACAAGGTTAGTTCAGGTTGTAAAGTGTCACCAAAAACATAATGTTGTTAATTAATATATGTAATAAAATATGTACAAAATACTTTCAAACCTACAAAAAAATGAAAAACATTTTTTTAAATAATGTTCATAATCTTTATACACTCACAAATATTAATTACATAAGGAAAATGTTTTTGCTCGAAGGTTTACTTACAACAGTTTCAGAATACCAGTCATATCAGACAAAACAAGAAAATAATTATTGGCATATTGTTATCAGCCAGAATTTTAATACCAGTAACTGCCTAAAATATGCTTGTTTATAGTAACTTTTTGTTACATTTGGAGTTTGAGATATATATATAAATGAATACATAACAGCATGCGGGTTTGGAATGACAAACAGTACTCTAAGGTTAAGTACAGAATGACAGAATTGGCCCTTCAAAATGAAGTGACCAGATATGTAACTCTGCAAGAAGATGGCGTTCTGTATCCAGAAATAAGATATTAAATAATGCACTTTAGAGAAGAGAAAGTATACTAGGAAATTGCTTATGCAATACATGTGACCTAATGACAATATGTGACCTAGATTTCCTAAAAGCCACAGTATATATTACCTGTAAGGTTCTTTTATGACCTTCAAAAAAACTAAGATAAATAACAACGATAACTTCACAACACAGTCATCTCTCTCCTTCCATTTTTATCCAGCAAACCTGCGCCATATGTGACAACCCCTCGCCCCTTTGATCATGTATAAGTGCAGCACTTCCCCCTTCCAATACATCCCTCCCTCCGCACACATGGCTCACCTAAGCCGTCTGTCATTCAGCCCTGTAACCGCCTGCTCTGCTCACTAAATTAGATATCTCCTGAGCAAGTCTGCTGCTCGACTGAGCCTCATTGAGGAGATTGGTGGACCTCTATCTTCTGAAAGATCTTCCCCTGTTGAATAAGCAATGCAGCGTCCTTCTGGCCTGCCCAGGGCAACCCTCATCCGCGCTCTCCTCCGCTCCCCACCCCCAAAAGATTACCTTCCCAGCTACTCTCAGTCAACGCGGCCACGCTGATGCACAAAGAGTAGATGGGCTTAGCCACTGGGTGATGGATGCATTTTCATGACCATCTCTGTTATCTCTCTCGAACAGCTCCCTGACTTCATTCTTTTCCTTTTTCTGCCCCTTCTACCCTCTCCACCCCCAAGCCTTTTCTTTCGCCAAATTTTCTGAAGGTCAATCATTAATACAACTGTGCATTAGTTCCGACCTCATGACCCCTTAACCTGAAAGCCTCAAACTTGAATATTGAGCATTCGGACCCCTGTTTCAGTCCAGGCTGTATGCAGGGGGCAAGTTTTCAAGGTCAAGGACTGAATGACCTGGACGCCAAATAATGTGGAAGGGCCCCTACTCTTCAACGTCTCCATGGACACAGTTCAGCGAGGCCTCCTGCGCTGATTGGCTATACAGCGCATCTTCAAGTTAATCAATGAGCTTCACACAATGGGGAAAAAACACGGAAATCTATTAGTTACTGAAACCTTGGGCCCCACTGCTATTTCACCATTGCATCTAGGCAAAAATTAAGCAAACTAAATTGCGCACGTTTTCTAGGAAAATATAAAAGATAGATGGTCCAACTTCAGTATTAACAGGTTATAAAAAAAACTGCAGAACAATGTCTCTATGAATAAAACTGCCAAATGGGCCAATGTCACTGAATGTCCACAATAAAGAAAAGGAAAACATTTTTTAAATTAGTTTAAAACACATGTAAGTTTTTAGAAAATCATGTTTTGCATTAATTTCGCATTTTGCATTCATGTTTCATAAACTTTGAAAAACATAAAACTTTACACAATAAAAATGTCATGTGGTGTAACCATCATAAATATCATTACATTTTTGAGGGGCGGGGGTCGCTCCACATGACATTTTACATCCTGAACTAACCTTGCCTTGACAAATACATCTGAAATATCAGATATCTAAAATTAAGGGATTTATTGATTTTGTTTGTCGCATCACATGACTTGGCACACCTGAGGTTTCAAGCATTAACAAGCAGTTTTGTTAAATATATTTTGCCTAAGAAATAATAATATTAATTAAAATTACACCACTTAATAAGGTGTACTTTTTAAGTATGTTTTTTCTTCAATGTTATACCAGAACAGTTGTATCGCCCTGACATTACACCCCACAAAAATATCAAAATCAATTTTAATTCGGAAATTAAAAACATGCTCATCATAGAAGAGGTGTATTCAAGTCATTGTATGTATGAACTGCATTTTTAATGTATTTTTGAATGATTTCTTAACTCACAGAACAGCTGAATAAACGGGACCTCACAGTGAAGTTGGCAACAGACTAAACACAATAAATATAAGGTGGAAAACAAAACACTACAAATGGTTTAGCCGAGGTTGAATGTAGGTTCAAATAAAAATTCTTAATCATCTTACTGTCTAGAATACATTAGGCCAGACATAACTCTTTTCACAGCATTGGCAACATTTTGTTTTACGTGTCCTCATTCATTATTAATGAAACAATACATTGGATCCTTAATTAGTCAACCAAAAGAGACCCCACAGTGTTATATTGTGTCCTGAAACAAAGAAATATGGACCTGGGGGCTTTCATTGCTTCAGCATTTTCAAAATGAAGAGTGAACTGAGAAGTGCCATCACAATGAAGACTCAGAAACATACCAGAGCACATTCATTCTGAACAAGCTTCTTCATCACATCAATAGTGTTTGGCCCCAAACAAAACCCTCCTTCATTCCTGCAAACTCTGCATTTCAGGCCTCCCTCTCACAGCTCTGGAGTTTCACCAGAGCCTTGATGTATCACATATCTCTGTGTTTTTCCTGCATGTCCATGTCTGGGAGCCAAGGGTCAAAGGGTGAAATAAAGCAAAAGCTATTTTAAGTCTGACAGGGCCTTGAAAGTCAGAACTCACTGCTGTCCCTGCAGTGATACTTGTACTGAGGCCCCGTTCCAACAAAGGTGTGGTTTGTTACAAACTCAAAAAAAAAAAAGATACATGAGAGAGGATTATTGGGGGTTCTCTTGACCCTTAAAGCCCTTGGAGAAGAAAATGTTCTCAATTTTTACCAGCTGGACAGGTCTTGTTCACACATAAGGGAGTAAGTGTGAGTGGTGGCCATGCTCTAAAAATACGGGAATAACATATGAGTATTACTGCAGTGTGGCCATCAACATGCTTACATACAGACCATAAATCACTTATTTGTATTACACGCCATTTATGATAGTCAATATCAGCAGAGCACAACCCCCCCCCCCAACACAATGCATGCATACAGACACTGACCTTAACCAGATTAAATTTATATGCCATGTTAAATCATTTACACTTGAGTCCAAAGCAAGATTCACAATATTGCTTGAAACAGCGTTTTTTCCTATTGAAAGATAGGCTATTTTTCATTTACAGCAGGAGATCGAGAAATCTGGGCTGTGCACTGTTTGCTAAACATATCATCAAATCTTGTAAAGCCTGCTTAATATTTAAAGTCCTGGCTATCCGGGCTAATGGCACAGGGCAAGAATAAGCTATTATAAAGTCAATAGTTTTATTAAGACAAATGATGGCATGGAGAAGAGGTTATTCTGATTAGTCTGGTTCATGCTTTTTAAAGGGGCAGATGTACAATAAGCTTAGAAGAGCATCAGAAGAGTGCATTTCATCAGATTTCTCACTTTTAGTGATGTTCAACTGACAAACAAATATCTTTCAAATCAGATCTTCTAAACAATGAAATGTCAAGTCAGATGCATTGTATTGTAGGATCCTGTTTTGATTGGTCATCTGGGAATTATATAAATATAAAAAACTGCATAGTTTGCATTTCAGATTTCTCACGTTTAGTTATGCTCAATTTACGAACAAATATTTTGAGTAATCTCTTCTAAATTAGTTTGAACTGACTCACAAAGCATTTATAAACCAGTTGATGTTTGAATCATAAATCCACGTTTGGCAGGGATGAATTAATTATAGCGATAAATAACAGTATTTACTTGAACATTACTAATCTTTCATAATCATTCCTATTCATAACTTTTGGTTAAATATAGTTTAAAATACTGTATGGTTAAATTTGTTCATGTCTGCATACTGATTCACAGCCCAAATAAATCAGTGAATCATTTTAAAATAGTTCATTGAAACAAAGGCTCTGAACAAATTGATTCAAATTAATTAGAGGTTATGTTTGCAACGGAATACTAGCTTACTATGTTCTGGATACTGCACAGTACTGTATATACTGTATACTGCCTACTATTTAGATTTTTTTTTAAGTATGCAAAACAAAGAATTATGCAATGTTTAATTTGTCTCACTGGAAATGGATTGTCAAGTCAGATGAATTTCATTATGGAACACAAAACTTCCATGGTCATCTGGAAATTCCAAACATAAGTAAACAAACCATGTCTTGCAGAAACAGTAAGACTGGTATGATAGTACACTATTTCGAACACTGCTGGTTTTCCCAAACTTAAAACACTTATGCTGCTAGCAAAGTTCTAAGTAAAAACAAAGTGCAAACAGAGTCGCGAAGACACTTTGGCAGCAATAAAACTGCATTCAGATGAATAATGTGACTTTTAAATACAATAAATTAGTATTTTGACTATGTTTCATGAGTTCATCCAAACTACTGAGACTAAAAGAGCATGGATCACCCAGCTGTGTCTCCTACAGTGAGCAAGCTTGATACAGCATGTAGCCAAAGCTGTAGACCAAACAGCACATTAGCATCTCCAAAAGCTTATGATGATGTAGGCGTTAATTGCTTTGACGCCCTAAATCTGGCAATAATCCTTATTAAACTCAATTTGCATGTGATTTAAAGAGCACACAAGCACATCTGGCTACCATCAGAGGTCATCATCTGCCAGGAACGCAACCGGCTGGTAAAACATGGGGCGTTGCTTGAGAATTTCAACACAGCAATCTACAACAACATCAACATACATTTTTCCAAAACTTATTATTATTTTGCAGTATATTTAAATCAGTGGTTAACTGATTGATATAATCCAGAAGCATGATTTCTGGAAGTTATTTATAAAGAGAAAGATGTCACATGACAACACTATCCAGAGAGACGACCTCCACTGGACCATCTACTCTTGTCTTTCTTCACTTTATTTTTGCTGTTTTCCACTACTATCTTTATGCAGAGAGAGTCTTGGAGGCCCATTGCAAATCTTCAAAACAAAACAGGCCTTTCATGTCTTTCTACTTTGGTCTTTTTCCTCTAAAACACACGCTCGCATGCACTCTGACACATTGACAGGCGGCAGGAGTCAATGCTGTGGTTGACCTCCATGGCCAGTGGTTTGGTTCACTGAGTGTGAGGCTCTACAACAAAGAGTGGTGAACTCGGCAGCCCTGACCTTCCATACCTCTCCTCCTCACATCTGGCCAGCCAAGCAGGCAACACCAAAACACTGCAAATAGACATGAAACAACCCACTTTTCGCTGGCATTAGCGCAGTTTTAATTGCAGTGGGAGCAATCTGATGTACTTTAAGACAGAAGTTTTCAAACTGACGGAACAAGAGTCTATGGAGCAGTGAAGATACTATGAAATTTCATTATTTAAGAATGAACAAAAATCAATTCAAGAAGAATGTCTAAACTAAAAAATATATGCTTTAAGGTTCAAAGATACCGGGGGAAAAAACTGATTAAGGATGAGCATTTTAGTAATTGGTCTACTCAGGTACTCGACTGATAAGTCAAAAACATAATCCAATCAGAATTACATAAGCTTTCTTATGTCATGACCAATCCTCGAAGTAGGTATGGTAATAATATAGAATCATCAACTAGCATAGCTAATGCTAACAGCCTTGAAGTGGATAACAAAGTGACCTATAAGCCTACCAAAATGACCAATGCTCTGGGAAAAAAACTCTTTTGGCAGCTTTTAAGCATGTGTTGACACTATAGAAGCCTCGACAGAAATGTGCAGGAATTCCTTCTCTACCTTAAAGACAATTTTTTCCTGACCAGCAAAGAAGTATGAGGTACTCAAGGAAGGCCCACTTGTATTTAACTTGAAAACGTTTGAAAAAGACCCATCAAAGAAATGGTCAAATGATACGTTCTGTGGAATTTCAACTCAGAGAAATCTTGGTGCCTTCAACTCTACTCTGCATGTCTTACTGTTGTTTTACGTACAAATAAAAGATAAATCTGCCATAGTGCACTAAACCAGGCATTGTAACTTTGCCAAATGTAAAATAATACAGCAAAGTGGGTCTGTGGTGGATTTGCTCCCATCAGAAAATGAAATGATCCCCCTATAGGCACGGGGCCTAATTTTAAAATAAAAAAAATGACACACTTCACATTTAATAGGCATATTCAGGGCCCATATTTTCAAATAATTACTTACAATGATGAAAAACAGCATCATTAAGCCATAAAAAATGCATTAAAATAATGTTTATGCTACAACAAATAATAATAATAATAATGATGATGACTACATTATTCATAAGTGTTTTTAAATGCAACTTGGGCCATGTTCTGTATTTCTGGATCCACTGATGGCCCACATCTGCATGGCCTGTCAGTTCTCTGACGGTCTGTGTGAGGTGGATGAAAGCCATGACCAAATAAACTGACGGAGCCTAACCTTTCCCTCCATTCACCTGCTCTCCTCTCAGCCTGAACCTAAAGTCTCTCTCCGGTGTGCCTCTGTTTCGGTGCAAGAGCATTTGTATCAAATCACCCAATACACGCACTGAGAAAGACTAGACTTCGCAGACAAAATCTCTTGTACTGTCATTTGCTTGGATTCAGACCAGTGCCCGTATGACTGGATAGAAAGTGGGGAAAAAATTAAATCAGCACCCGTATTCCAATACATTTATATAACTTCTGCATTGTTTCTGGGCCAACTGGGAATGTAACTTCTGGTTACACTTGCAGAAAAAGGTACAAAAGCTGTCACACGTCTGGTACCTTTTTTTCCAAATTACTTTTTCATACATATATATATATATATATATATATATATATATACACATATACACACATATATATATATATATTATATACACATATTTTTTTTTCCCGTAAGATCCAAATGTCATTCTCCTAAGGGACAAAAAAAAAAGGTGAAAAAAAACATAAAACCCCGTTTCACAGACAAGGCTTAAGCCTAGTCCAAGACTAAAATGTAAGTCTGTGCTGTTTCAACTGAAAGAAACTTGCAATTACTGACGTTAAAATATATCAGTGTCTTTGTTTTGTCTCAAGATGCACACCAGTAATGTATTTTTTTCTAAGTTACGTTTATAAAAATGACTTAATGTCCTAATTGAACTATGGCCTAATCCTGGCTTAGTCTTAGCCCTGTCTGTGAAACCCCCGGCCTAAGTGTCTCAAACTTTAAGCTTCAATTAAAATTAAGGGTTTTTAATATGAGCTCATATATCTTTGAATTTTTCAAACCCAAAATATGCAAGCTACTCTATTCATATTATTTTTGCATCCTTTTTTTTCTAGGAATTTTACATACAAAAAAACAACAACATTACATCATTACATAAACAAGAACTCAGTGCTCTGTAAAGATCTCCTACAAGCTATGAAAGAGCCTCTTCTAAACAACAAAATCTCAAGGTTGCCATATCCTCTGCAAAGCAATGAAAGACAGAATGAGATTATCGATGTTTGCATTCTTAAGTTTAAAGCAGCTCTTCAATTATACCAACTTAATGTGTGTAGCATATGCGACGACATGCCTTAATACCTCTCTGCGACATAAAAAGTCGCCTAGTGCCATTACAGGGGATTCAGCTGCATACGACCCAGTTTACTGCTCAGCCTGCTGTTTTGCAGCATTTCAACCATTCAATTATGCTAATGCAAAGGTGTTAGTGCACAATGCTGAAAACATATCATTATTTAAGCCAACTTGGGTAAAGAGCACTACTCCTGGATCAGAGAAGCGAATGTCATTTCTCTGACGTAATGAACAAAATGCTCAGGAACACAGGGTGCTTAGTTTGAAGTAGTTTGAAAGCCTCTTGTACACCAAGTGCACGCATTCACTGTAGGGTTTTATAATGAGTTCCTCTCCTTTTTTGCTAATTCTGAAGGCACTGATAGGCACTGAATGCGGGCGAAATTGCTCTGGCAGGAGCCGATCCAGCTCTTGCCTTTCGTTCATTATTTGTTTTAGATCAGAGAGAGATGTGGAGAGTCTATAGATCACAGTGTAAGCTCTACATATGCGTCCCTCTATCTCCAAGGCACACAGACACAGAGAGAGCGCAATTTACTAAGGCTGCTCTGAAGGATCAACATCACTTCAAAGAGGCCCTGGCTGAGTGCGGTGCCGCGTACACCAATGTGGGTCTTGTAAGTGTGGGTAAACACGAGGAGATCACAAGCCCTCTAATAGCAGCCTGGCTCTGAAGAGGTCCCCACCTTCTGCCTGCCTTTTAAATGTCTTACGAGCTCGAGACACAGAAAGCCTCCGTTCTCAAGTACTTATGTGCGCCATTACTAGGAGTGCGGGCAAAATGCATGATACCGTACAACTGTTATCAAAACAAATATTTTGTTATTGTCAAAATATAAATATTATATAAATAAATTAATTTTTATTTATATTCTAATTGCATATAATAGATCTTGCTGTGAACAATTCATCCCAGGTTCTTAAAAAAAATAGTAAATGTTTACCTCGAAATGTCATAATTGGACCTTGCAGACTTCTCTGGTGGCTTATGCAGGACTTCTCCAATCACTTAGTCCACCCTTACGAGCTTACTTTTATCTGCCTCCATTTTTAAGTTCAACATCCACATCTCAACATTCAAAAAGCAACTGATCCAATTAAAAAAAAAACTTTTTTTTTTCGATAATCCGTTATACTCGGATGCAATATATATATATTGAGACACAGAGACACAGAAGCCTCCTCTCTCAAGAACTTATGTTCGCATTACTCGGAGGGCGGGCAAAATGCACGTGCAAACTCATAAGAATCATTGATGATACATTTTGCTAAACATACAGTGTGACTTAGATGAGTCAGGATCCGTTTATCACATACAGATAAATATGTACAGAAATACACAATTCAAAAGTTTGGGGTTCATGTTCTTTTTTTGTAAGGCATTAAGATTTTTATTTCAGCAAGGTAATTAAATGATTTATGGTAACTATATATAATAATTTGTTTTTCATTACAGTTTACTCTGTTTTTGATCAAGCACATTAGTATGGTAGCATAAGAAAATTATTTCAAGAGCATTAAAAGATACCAAACTTTGAACATAGTGTACAGTAATATAGTATATATAGATCTATATATATATATATATATATATAATATATATATATATACACACACACCCACACACACACACACATTAGTAGTGTATAGATACACCATACATATGGTATATTTTCTAGCCAAGGCCTGCATTTCATATGCTGGCATTAATTTTCCACCCAGACATCATCATTTCTGCAGTATAATAATCTATAGACTAAATAAAATTACGATCATATTATAGTACATTCCTCTGTCTCAGGTTTCAGTGGCAATGTATGTTTTACTTTTTTTGCATGTCTACAGAGGCCAAGCCCTGCTCTATAGGCCAGGGGAGTACAGTAGAGTAGAGATCTGTTTAGGCAAGTCTACCTATCACAAGTGATTTCCTCACTAATTAAACCATCAAACAGTGGCTTAGATGCGTATGTTGTGAGAAACACAACCCTTGCTTGGATTGATGGCTGTGGATGTGATGTTTTTTCATGGCATGCCACCTGATACGCTTGATACATCCCTGAGAGGAAGAGTAGTAAATAAAGCTCCAATTTAAAGCTAACTACTGTATATACAACCCTGAAGTTGAGAGATTGAAGTTTATATCCAGCAAAAACAATGATCTAATTACACTTGCCTTTTGTTTCTTGTGTTATCCTGAGGAGCATTTGGGAATCCTGTCAGGTTGATGCTCTCAGTTGCACTATAACCTTTTAAGAATCCAAAATGAGATGAACAACAGGCCTCAGAATGGGATGCAAAACATTCCTCCATTACATATACCAAGCTTCTCAACACCCAAAGACTCAAGAACACTGACATCTATTGGTTCAGAGGTTTAACAGCATGTGCTTAGGAAAAACACCATAATCAATCACATTAGGGGGACTTAAAAAAAAACACTTCTTTAGATCTTATGTTTTTGTGGGGGCTATTATTATTATCCACCACCCATATATGAATATCAACATAAAAAAATGCATATACACTAGATACACTGTTCAGAAGTTGTTGTTTTTTTGTTTGTATTGTTTTTTTGTTGAGTATACTTTACTTATTAAGAATGCATTCAGCTGATCAAATTTGACAGTTAGGCACCTATAATGTTACGAACATTTTTAAACAAATGTTGCTCTTTTGAACTTTCTATTCATTAAAGGTCCCTGGGGAAAAATATAACAGGGTTCACAAAAATATTAAGCTAATTTTATTTTTTTACATTGATAATAAGAAGAAATATTTATTGACCACTAAAGCCTAACGATTTCTGAAGGATTGTGTGACAGTGAAGACTGAATCGGAATAAATGACATTTTTTTTAAAAATGACAAAATAAATGCAGTGTTGGTAACCATAACATACTTTTTTTTTTTAAAACATGAAATAATCTTATAAACCAGATTTTGGAACTGTGTAACTATGTATCATATCATTTTTTTTTTTTTTTTTTTTTTTTTGTTTGATTGTTTGTTTTTTCCTTCTCAGTTAAAATGGAGCCTCCATAATCTGGCATAACATTTTACATTCATTGAAAAAAAAAAATTATGGGACTTGATTTTTTTTACTGGGACTTTTCTAGATTGTGAAAAGTGGAGCCAGCTGGTGGAAAAATAAGTGTGAATTTTCAGGTAAAAAAAAAAAAAGAATATAAGAGGTAGAGGCTAACGAGAAGTACACCAAGGACAACTGATATGCATACTTCAGATGCATCCTCAGGTGAAATAAACCAATAAAAACACTGCAGATTGGAAATTCAGGCCCATTCAGAGTGAGAAAAAGGAGAACTGACAATTACGGGTTTGTCAGAAGTTTGCTTCATTGACATTGATCTCCATCTGTGGGCTTTTTACACCAGTGGCTCGAAGTGAGGCACTAAAGCCATGGTCGTTCTTGAACATGACACCATCTATCCCTCCCTCCCAGCTGTGAGTGCCCCTCAGTGAGGGTACTGTGGCTCTGGCAAAAGCCCCACCAGATGTTCCAGCTCTCCAGGGACTGATGGCAGGGCCTCCGATGAGGATAAGCAAATTGTCATTAGAGTCATTATGGCAAACGGGACTTCATTTCCAAAGGCAGGTCACAAAGTTTGTGCTATGCTTTGTCTCACATGCCCAGAGTGGGCGTTGATGGATCTGTTGCCCGTGAAAACAGAAGGCCAAAATGTCCTCCACTGCTGTGCTGGACTCACTGTGATACTGTATAGGGCTCTGAACATAAACAAAGCAGTGATGGCCTGGAGTAGGAAAATCTGTGAATGCATTTCACACTTTCCCTTTCTCTTTCACTTACTTTGTTTGTCTTTTTCTCGTAATAGATTAGTCCTTTGCATATTAGCCTACCTCACACAGAGTCAATAACTTGTACTGTAGCTTTTTTGAAGTCAGCATGAAATAAAAATGCACCTTATCTATTTTTATTTATATTCTAATTGCATATAATAGATCTTTTTGTGAACAATTCATCCCAGGTTCTTAAAAAATAAAAATGTTTACCTTGAAATGTCATAATTGGACCTTGCAGACTTCTCTGGTGGCTTATGCAGGACTTCTCCAATCACTTAGTCCGCCCTTAAAAGCTTACTTTTATCTGCCTCCATTTTTAAGTTCAACATCCACATCTCACATTCAAAAAGCCAACTGATCCAAACAAAAAAAAAAAAAAACTTTTTTTTTTCTTTTTCGATAATCCTTATACTCGGTATTCAATTATATATATATTATATATAATAGAAAATCCAGTGGGTCATAAATATTCAGACACCCTTAAATTTTTCTCTCTTTGTTATATTTCAGCCATTTGTTAAAATCATTTAAGTGAATTTTTTTTTCCTCATTAATGTACACACAGCACCCATATTGACAGAAAAACACAGAATGTTTGACTTTTTTGCAGATTTATTAAAAAAGAAAAATTTAAATATCACATGGTCCTAAGTATTCTGTGATTCTTGCTGTGACACTCATATATTTAACTCAGGTGCTGTCCATTTCTTCTGATCATCCTTGAGATGGTTCTACACCTTCATTTGAGTCCAGCTGTGTTTGATTATACTGATTGGACTTGATTAGGAAAGCCACACACCTGTCTATATAAGACCTTACAGCTCACAGTTCATGTCAGAGCAAATGAGAATCATGAAGTCTGCCTGTGAACTGCCTGAAGAGCTCAGAGACAGTATTGTTGCAAGGCACAGATCTGGCCAAGGTTATAAAAACATTTCTGCTGCACTTAAGGTTCCTACGAGCACAGTGGCCTCCATAATCCTTAAAAAGAAGACGTTTGGGACGACCAGAACCCTTCCTAGAGCTGGCCGTCCGGCCAAACTGAGCTATCGGGGGAGAAGAGCCTTGGTGAGAGAGGTAAAGAAGAACCCAAAGATCACTGTGGCTGAGCTCCAGAGATGCAGTCGGGAGATGGGAGAAAGATGTAGAAAGTCAACCATCACTGCAGCCCTCCACCAATCGGGGCTTTATGACAGAGTGGCCCGACGGAAGCCTCTCCTCAGTGCAAGACACATTAAAGCCCGCATGGAGTTTGCTAAAAACACATGAAGTACTCCAAGATGGTGAGAAATAATATTCTCTGGTCGGATGAGGCCAAGATTTAACTTTTTGGCCTTAATTCTAAGCGTATGTGTGGAGAAAACCAGGCACTGCTCATCACCTGTCCAATACAGTCCCAACAGTGAAGCATGGTGGCAGCATCATGCTGTGGGGGTGTTTTTCAGCTGCAGGGACAGGACGACTGGTTGCAATAGAGGGAAAGATGAATGCGCCAAGTACAGGGATATCCTGGATGAAAACCTTCTCCAGAGTGCTCAGTACCTCAGACTGGGCCGAAGGGTTACCTTCCAACAAGACAATGACCCTAAGCACACAGCTAAATAATGAAGGAGTGGCTTCACAACAAATCTGTGACTGTTCTTGAACGGCCCAGCCAGAGCCCTGAATAAACCCAATTGAGCATCTCTGGAGAGACATAAAATGGCTGTCCACCAACGTTTACCAACCAACCTGACAGAACTGGAGAATGAATTCCAAGGAGATGGCAGATGATCCCCAAATCCCCGTTGTGAAAAACATTTTTGCATCTTTCCCAAAAAGACTCATGCTGTATTAGATCAAAAGGGTGCTTCTACTAAATACTGAGCAAAGGGTCTGAACTTAGGACCATGTGATATTTCATTTTTCTTTTTTAATAAATCTGCAAATGTCAACAATTCTGTTGTTTTCTGTCAATATGGGGTGCTGTGTGTACATTAATGAGGGAAAAAAATTTACTTAAATGATTTTAGCAAATGGCTGCAAAAAAACAAAGAGTGAAAAATTTAAGGGGGACTGAATACTTTCCATACCCACTGTATCGTATATATAATTTAAAAGTATATAACTATATTCGGAATATGATTTTTTTATGTGTTTATGTTTCAATACAAGTTTAATACATGCACTTTTGCTTTCAGACTTTGGTTATATAGACCTTTGAAGGCAGCAGATGTCACTTTAACATTGACCGAAGTTAAGGCTGCTCTGTGCCTGCTCAAAATTCTGTGTAAAGATGTAATGCCACATAAAAGCCAGACTAAATTAAACCAGCTCTGACCCACCTCAGCCCTTACTATAAAAGCATACAGTTGTATTTGCTGTGTAAGTGCATAAATGCCACATCTGAGCAGCATTAAACAGTCTGTCTAAAGACACCTAAATGCCATTTCAGGAGCACTTTCGTTGCCGTGTAAATATGGCAATATGTTGCTGTCTAGAATTTGGAACAGCTTTCAAATCTGGAGCCAGATTTGACCACAAAGGTGAAGTTGCATTTAGGTGCATTTATACACTGTTTAATGCTGCTCAGAGGTGGCATAAATACATTTACACAGCAATTACAACTGTATACTTTGATACTAGGGACTGAGATGGGTCAGAAATTAAATCAGCTTTTATGCAGCATTGCATCCCTACACTGAATTTTGAGTAGGCACAGAGCAGCCTTAATTTGAATGTGTAAAGATGCCTTATGATGTCTTACAATCCTGTCCAGGTAGGCAGCTCACTAGGGTTTGATAGAGAACTGATTCACCTCTGAACCCTGCTCACCACCAAAACCACACACTTTCTTTCTCAGACTACTTTAATCTCCTTTTAAGCAGTTTGTTGTTGGTTGACAATAGGTTTTTTGTGTGTGTGTGTGTGTGTGTGTGTGTGTGTGTGTGGTAGGGGTGGGAAGCATAAATCTCAACTTTGTTAGGTGTTATCAGCACAACTCCTCTTTTGTCCTCCTCTGCTCCATCACTCTGCAATCTCTGCATTTATTATCAAAGCACAGCAGATAAGAACAAACACAGAGCAGTTTGTCGCCACCTGACATGGTTTCCATTGGAGGAGATGAGAGGAATACTTATCTTGTGGGCTAGATTAGATAAAAAAGAGAATATTCCTAGAGGAGATCAATAATGGTTATTCAGTCCAGAGTTCTACCATTGAAAGCAATGACACTGTCCCAAGCCACTGCTGGGATATTGATTTCAATTTATTTTTAACTTAGTGATTGATATGGGACAAGCTGATAGAAAGGTATTGGTTGGATAATTACTAACATCTATTAATTGGAGGATGAGATGGAGCACTCAGTTTTTATTTAGCATAACAGCAAATCCAGATGGCCCAGTCAATATGATGCAATTTAGGTGCTCTCACAAGTTTTTGTTTAATTAAAGAAAAAGTTGCTTGAGAAATTTACATTTGAAAGGAGACTAGAATCAGGATAAAATAAAAATCAGCATCTTCTGCCATTTTATCACAGCTTATTATGACATATACTATTGTTTAAAAGTTTGACTTTTAATGGATGTGAAATGTCTAATGCTCACCAAAGCTGTAATTATTTGATCAAAAAGACAGCAAAACAAAAAAAATTAGATTTCTGTTTTATTTATTTTAAATGTAATTTATCCCTGTGATAGGCTGAATACATCTGAATTTCTCCTGTTGTTCTCCATGAGGGGGGAATGAGTTTGTTTAAAGATTCATGATATTCTTGTTTACAGATTTATTTTAGGATAAATCATATTCCATGCACCTACACCAAAATTCACATTAACTATTTGTTTGTTCTTTTTGTGATGTATTTGGGCAGGTGAGTAGAGGAGCAGCAACAGATGGTGTTTATGAAGATAATCACCGACAGCCTCATCTGAATGCGTGTCAGACCAACACTTGCTATTTGTGGAGAGAGAAACAGGTAACCATGACTGCTTTGACTGCAGTACATCAGGGACTTGGATAATCACTCCACCCAGCATCATTTTGCATCAGTCAGATTCGGAGTGAAGCAATCGAGGAGCGATTGGTTCTTGAATGCGAGCATACAGTCGCGCCATTAAAAATAGAAGGTAAAGATCTGCCCTTCAGGAGCACAACTATCAAACACCTGCCTGTCAAGCAGCTAATCTCCTCGCCTCATTGGCTTTGCTCGGCTGTTAATAATTCAGTAACTGAAAGATTAATTGTTGCTCATTCAATTAACTTAGCCTCTTTTTAGTAGTTTTATCATTCTAGTAAATGCAAATGCACTCCGTGACTGAGGGGCAAAATGTGCTGCATGCTGAGTTCAGTGCAGTCTGTCACAAACAAGTCCCTTGCAGTACTGGTGACAGAACAATGAGTTCATGAATTTGTTTTGTCTGGAAATTGAAGAATTCATTATATCTTAAATGCATTTGTTAGCATTTGTTTTTACACATTAACCCTAAAGAGTCTCTCTCAACATATCACCGTGCTAAACTCTAAGCAACACAATGAAGATCTAACATACAACATTTGCGTTGATATTCTGTCAAGTTTAAAGTTTGACTTATTAATAACCTGTTGTTGTGAACTGTTCGATTTTGTAAACATTCTACAGCATATACATAGAATCTGTTACTCTATGATACAGCTACATCCCTCAGAACCCAATTGAATTCTGACATGAATGCATTAGAGTGAATCTCATGAAAACATGCCCTGGTCACATTTAACCATAAAAGAAAAAATATATATATGCATAATTATAATTGCATAAACAGAGAAAAGAGGCCTATTTTTAGGACCATTAAGATTGTGACATTATTTGCATGACAATTAGCATGATTTCTCCCCTCCAATTCCTAATACTGTAATGTGTGCAGACATTTTATTTCTGCATTTTTTGTTAATTAATGTATTTAGTATAATTCTCATTGTTTTTAAAGGTGATTCTCATTAGATACAATTTACTGTAATACAATTATTTTTATATTATATGTGAATCAGACTTGATTGAATCTGCATAAATTGGCAATACAACCAATATTAACATTAAATAATTATATAATATTTATATCGTTTTTTTATTTCTTTCTTTTGACGTCGAGATATATAATATATTCTGGACATATTCATGTCCCCAATAATTCTTCTTTTTGGACATATTCTAAAGATTTTGTGAAGGTATAATTGCAGTAACTCTGCATACATAGGATTACTAAAGGCTAAGTGTACTGCATTTTTATTTATATATATATAATATATATTTATAATTCCATGTATACTTAAAGGTGGATTTTCATTAGATTCAATTTACTGCAATACAATTTTTTTTATATTACATTTGATTTGATTGAGTCTGCATAAATTGTCAGTACAACAAATAGTATGATATTTCAATATTTACATAATTTCATATTTTGTTCTTTTAAATTTGGTGTGAAATATGTTCCTTACATATTCATATTCACATTAATTCTTCTTATTGTACATATTCTTAAAAATTGTGAGGGTTTAATTGCAGTAAAACACTCCATACACATCAATATAAAAAAAGCTAATTGTAATGCATGTTTTTATTTATTTTTATGATTCCCATCATTCTTAATGGTTATTCTCATTAGATTCAATTTACTGTAATACAATTATTTTCATATTATATTTGATTTGATTAAAGCTGCATAAATTGGCAGTTCAGCAAATATTACAATGATGTTTATATACATTGAAAAAGACACTTTGAAAATGATGGGAACATTGTAATATGGAAACTCACGCTGTGTGCAGTATGTTTTAGCATGCCTTGCTCGTCTTCAGTGCTTTAGGAATAAAGTATGCATGTTTATGATGACCTGTCAACAACACATCAGTGGCCTTTTCTGCTACCAGACAACACCCTGGGATTTTCGAGAGCAAACTTCATTTTCTTACACAGTTTGACAGCGTAATCACTTGATTGAAGAAAATCTCACTTCACTGTGGGAGATGCCTAAAATAAGGCAGCACGGCCCTCTTTCCTATCCCTCACCTATATGCAGCAGACCCAGTGGAGCCTGAGCGCCGAGGTTTTTTAGGTTGTGGCTTATTCGCTTTGGGTATTAAGTTCCAAATTCTATCCAGCTGGAGAAGGGAAACCAACTCATCTACCTCCCTTGGTTCCCCCTAAATAACATAAAAAATATGCCACACCACTCCCTGCCTCCACTCCACACACTATTCAGGGCTTAAGAAATCGTCCATCCTAGAAGGTAGAAAAGATTTGGAGGTCATACGGCTTGTACGGCTCTCATAGAGACTGAAAGCGCCAATGAAAGAATGAAAGAAAGAGACTGAACGAGGGGGAACAAGAAAGCATGGAAAAACAAGGGGATAGATTGCAGGCAGGCAGGTGCAGTCCACACGCATACGAGGTGGCGATTAGGGAGCGTGAGGCCCTGTGTGGGGCGAGGGGAACATCTGTGCCTATACAGCCCACACAAAAGAGACGGAGGGCCTCTCCACTCTCTCCATTCCCAAAGACCAGCCAGGCCTTCTCCAAATAGGCCAGTCTCAATCACACAGACTAATTTAGAGCACTCAGCCCCACAGCTCATTAGCATCTGAAAAACTGCAAGGCAGAGTGCATCATGGGTAGCTCAACAATACACTACATTTGACTATATATGCTGTGTCAAGTCTTCTTTTTCTCAGTCTGTGGTTTATTTCATTTAAGAAAAGACCTCCCCCCCCCCCACCCCCCCCCCACTTTGCAGAATTTTGGTCAACTATGGATGTACGTTACAGCACGTTTCCACAATTATTAACATTGTAAATATAGCAAAGTTTTGAAAAAAAAAAATAATATATATATAGTATACGTAACAGAAAAACTGGTTAAGCTCATGCTGAGGTTTTCAAATACAACAGTTGATGTGAGTGATGGGCAAATGTGACATCTTCCACTCTTTGACCAATGCGATTAAACACTCAATTTCCATTTACCACTATAGACATTTAACTATGAAGACTTCCACTTCGGGGGAACCCTGTAAATGTGAAAAGAGTCCATTATCTAGTTAGTTATAATGAAATTATAAAAAATAGTAAAATGAGCAATATTATTTGGAAAAAAGTGTATTGCGACTATTAATTACTCGATTTAATGAATAATAAACTAATATTACTATTATTATTGCGTATAGTTTATTCATAAAGGGGTAATAACAATGTTAAAAAGAACATTATTTTGTTTATTTGGTGTAATGCAATGTGTTTATGCGGTTTAATGTTAAAAAAACACATTATTTTCCGCATACCGTATTGATGCTTCTCTCCTTCATTAAAATGCGCCGATTTTTACAAAGCTCATCGTTCTGAAATGCACGGTGTGCTCTGATTGGCCAGCTATACAGTGCGTTGTGATTGGCCGAATACCTTAAGCATGTGATGAAATGTTACGCCCCTTACCATTTTGGAAAATATATGCACTATTAGCAATACAGTAAAATATGCCATTGTGTGCTAAACATGGCAGAAACATGCTCAAACATGCTAGCAACACTTACTAAGTGCTAAAGCATGCTATCAATGCCATCAAACAGGAAGTTGTTGTAACTCATGCATACAATGTCCAATCTGCCTCAAACTTCAAATGTTTGATTAGAGTCCTGGCCTGAAGACATCTACATGATCATATTCGGTTATAGTCATAGCACCACCTATTACTAACAGGAAGTGACTTGTTTCATACTAACTTAAACATGCAATGTCTGATCTGCCCTAAACTTCACATGTTTGATAAGAGTCCTGGCCTTAGCACATCTTAAGGCCAATATTCCGGTATTAATCATAGCGCCTCCTGCTGGCAACAGGAAATTACTTGTTTTACACTAACTTAAACATGTAATGTTCGATCTGCCCCAAACATCACATGTTTGGTAAGAATACTGGCCTGAAGACATCTACACGTCAATATTCAGTTATAATTATAGCGGGAAGTTTGGCACATATAAATTACTTTTACATATTCTTCCTATATTTTCCACTTTAAATGCATGTTGCCCACCGTTTGCTGTTTTCTTAAAGCCACCAGGTGGCGGTGAGTCCGGGTGCGAGGGCACTTTCATCGCTGCTTGCAGCTTTAATTCTCCTTGAATTTATAGAGTGTTGTAAGATTCTGTTGTGTATCACATTTAAAACCAGGGTCCATTGTATAAAACTCTGGGAAATAGATAAATCTGATTATCAGTACTGATATATGACGAGAAACACTCAACATATAGCCAGTGCAGTCCACTCGGTTTTTGACATTGAGGTACATATGTGCAGACATAACAATGCATTATGCATATATCTATGGTAATGTGTTCCAAGGGAGAACGGTTTATGTGAATAGAGGATGAATTCTCTTCTATATACGTGACCCTTAACAACTAAAACATTTAAAAACTCTTTCAAGCTACTGACCCCAGAAGCACAAAAACAAACACACATGTAATGACAATCTCAGTCCTTTACCATAAAACATACGTATACATCATTTATGTAACACAATGTTACACTGTGTATAAACTAGGGATGTAACGATTACCGGTTTGATGATAAATCATGATAAATTTCCCCACGGTTAGTATTACCGTTTCATCTTTTAATTATCATTAAAACCATATTAGATTACTTCGATTTGAACAACTCGTGATAAATAAATACTGTCCAGCATGAAGCACAGTTTTAAGTAACAGTCTCACGTGCGCACAGCATGCAGAGTAGTTTCGTTTTGAGTGAAAACAGGGCGGAAAAGCTGGGAGGTTTTAAAAGAGTGCTAAGGGAATTATACAAATGAATATATGAATGAATTAATTTTATGAATGTACCTCTGAAGGTTCTAACTGTCTTCAGAAACGAATCGATGGCATTTTGTTTTCATCTTCGCTCCATGTAATACCTAAAGGAAGTATTCTTAATCGCAATACTGCTTTGTCCACGGAGGTTACAGGAAACAGCTCTAAAGCACTATTTGGACGGGACTCGTTTTACAGGGGGTCGTGAGAGAAATTTGTGTTTCACAGACGTACTTGGTGATTTTAATCCCGTCCGAATCTGCCACCTCTGTGTTTTTCTAACACAACCTCTGTAATAATTCCAGAGCAAATTACCTACTGTTTTTCAGCGAACTCAGTGATCCTCTGAGAAAACTAATTCTGTCCGAATGCGAATGTCTGTGATTGCCGGTGTTGTGCCGAATTCTGCACCCCTGCCAGATTATGCACCCCCTCATTGAAGTCGCTACCTGATTGCCTAATCCCAACCCCAACCCCACCCCTATTCCTAAACCCTCCCCCACACCTACTCCTAAACCTACCAATACTAGGGGGTGCATAATTTGGCAGGGTGCAAATGTCGGCACTACACCGGCGATATGTTTTTCACACCGCGTTTCCTTGTGTGCTTTGGCCAATGTGAATTACCGTATATGCTCTTACCGCGCGCATGTTTGATATATTTGCTTCTCGGCAAAGAAATAATAAAAAATAACAATAATAAAAAAAAGAGCCAGATCACATAGCCTAAACTGTTAAGACTGGCTATTGTAATATCAGCATCAGTTAAGATTACTCACGCTCATTTCTGCACTCAATTACATAATGTTTTAATTACATATGTACCTTTATGAAAATTAAACATGGGTTTACTACAAAAAAAAAGTTAAACTAAAGTAACCACACATTGACATGGTTTTGCTATACTAGCCATTTAGCTTCACCATGGTTTTTGTAGTAAAAATAAATACAAATGGTAATCAATCCGAACGACTATACGCAATGCGGGCATACAGAGAGCGTGATCTCTGTGACACCCATATGATACAAAACAGGATCCTCCGAATTGGTACATGAAAATCGCAAAATCGAAACTCAAACGTAGTTTAGAAAACTAGTCCCGTCCAAATAGGGCTTTATTCAGCTTTTCCATAAGCGCCACCTGCTGTCAGCGAGTGGATTTACAGAGACTTATATTTACATTCAGCCTGTGTGCAGTTTCTGTCTGGCCAAAAACAGACAGAATTTGCATGCCCTTCTGTAAATTTTGACCGGTTGATGAAAAACAAGCTTATGTGGATTTTACACATTTAAACAATTCAGATAAGTTATCTAGAATTATTTATGGAGCAGATAAAATACATATAATCGTTTATTAATCAATTATAATTTTGACTTAACCCTTTTCTTTATTTAAAAGCTGAAATGTGAGGTTTACCATTTTATTAAACTTTTTCAAAGCTGTATTTGAACATTTACATTAGATATTTCAACATGCTATTAAACTGTTGTCAGTCAAGTTTAAATTTAAAATTTAAAATCCGAACATCATTGGTAAATGTTATTGTTTTATTGATTATGCAAACAAAAAGTCATTTTATTTGTTGTTTGTTGATTTTCAAATGTAAAACTTGGTGTAGTGATTTATGTGTCGGTACTTTTTTACTGTTGGATTGGATTTTTTTACTGTTTACTGTTTACTTTTTAATCTCCAGCACATTTTAACAATACCGTGATAATACTGATAACCATGATAATTTTGGTCACTATAATCGTGATGAGAAATTTTAATACCGTTACATCCCTAAAACTAACATACTATGCGTGAGAGCCAGTGAGACAGTGTATATGCGCAGTAGCTAACATACTGTAATGCAGAACTATTAATGATGGGACACACTAACAGCTAAAGCCAAGTAAAATAACTTAGATCTCACAGTATTGACATTTCCGCTTTTCTTTGTCTGTTGGCATGATGAAAACATATCTCACAAAACACACTGTTATGACCCCAAGATCTCCCCAATCATATTCATGGTGGGTTTCTGCGTCCGTCTTTTATTTTCTCTCGCTCGCTCTCAAAATGCGTGCATGTGTGTGTGTTCTCCAAAATATCGATATAAACTGAGCCTAATCCTTCCACTCTGATGGCTTCAATGACAGAGGCACAGAATCAGATAAGAGGTCATTGAACTGAAGCCGCCATCCCTTCATTCTGAATGAATGGGGTGCAGAGAGAGTGCACCTTCAGCATGAGCCACACTGCTCTGCTCATAATGAAAACCTAATGCATTTTGGATCCTACGGCTGACTCTTATGGGAATATTGAGCTATGATATTGTCTAGTGACATACACTGCTATAATTCGTACATCAATTGGAAACCGGCGAAAAATGAAAACATTTTCAGTGCCCATATAAACCCCCACAATGCAACAAATTTTTTTTGTATTATAGACTACAGGAGAAATTATTTTGTGATCCGTGTCTTGCGTAGATAAATGGAAATTACTGGAGATTGCTCGTTCACTGCTCGTTTGAAATGCCCTGTGATATCATCAAACACAGATAACAATAAAATGTTTCAGATTGCAGTATTAATGTAAATAAGTACAAACGACAATACTCTTACACATTTAATATAAATTATACATTAAATAAATATACTATACATTATAGTATGCAATAAATTGACTGTATATTTTTTATGTATTCTGTAAATATATAGTACAATATAAAGTACATTTAGTGTTTTTAATAACAGAGCGTCTTGGAGATGTTGCCACAGTTCTTCTGGATTTAGTCTGTCTCAGTTTGTTCTGTTTCTTCATGTCATTCCAGACAGACTGGATGATGATCAGATCAGATCAGATCTCTGTGTGCAGCACTGGCTGTTGTCAGACTCAAAAATCTCACTGGATTATTACAATTAATGGCAAAATGAATGTTTGGAAATGCAAACTGATATTTCCTACTGACACACTACAGCAAAAGATAGAAATAACTGACTTAAAACCATTTTCAGCTGGTTAAAATACTAGTGTTATAATCATTTTGGCCACCACTGTACATTAATAATATTTTATTATACTGTATTATGTCATTTTAAAAATGTACAATTAGCAAAACAATGCAATCAATAAATGTCTCTTGTGCTCACCAAAAATATAGTAAAAACAGCAATATAGTGAAATATTACAATTTAAAATAACATTTTAAATAATGTATATTTTAAAATGTCATTTATTTCTGTGATGTCAAAGTTGAATTTTCAGCAGGCTTTACTCCAGGTTTCAGTGTCCTCTTTCAGAAATCATTCAGATATACTGATTTGGTGCTTAAAAGCTGTCACCCCCCATTTTCAGCATGGAGACACAAATGACATACCCAAAACTAAAAAGTTGCTGCTCATGAGTCTTTCTTACTAGATACATAATCAACATATGTCCACAAAGCTGACACTTCAAAGTTTACTACTCAAGAATCTGAATTACTCAGACTGTTATGATAATAAAGATATATAAGCTCAAACATGCAAACAAAAATTAAAATATTAAAAACATATTTTTAAATGTATAAAAAATATGTTGCTGTAGGATATGATTTTACAAACACAATGAAGCTAAAGCCACAAGTCTACTCATGCTTCATTTGAAATTTCAGAACATAATCTCTAAAACTGTGAATTTTATGAAACATTTTCCAAGACAATGCCATGTGTGTTTTTAGAGAAGGCTAATAAAAAAAATGTATGGCCCTCTGTAAGCTCTCCTGCGTGCTGTTGCCTCATGTCTGGCCTGGCAAACTGCCCCATTCATGATTCTATTGTTGTCACGCGACGAACCTTTCACACCTCCGCCAGGTATGAGACATTATCCTCATTATTCCTTTATCATTATTCTTTAGTTTTATTCAGCCATTAGTAGCCTTTATTCTGGCATATTACAAGGTTTACCAAGACACATCGCTTCAATCCCAGTATACATTTACCGGCCTATTATCAAAGGTATTTCTAAAAAAAAATACAGCAAAACATTTTCTTACGACCTTACGTCAATTATTATGACAAAATACATCATGAAGAAGAACTGCACATGTTTTGCAGCTGCATTAGAGCTAACATTAGCATCAATAAGACAATTTATGACATTAATAGTACACTTTTACTCAAAACATACTTTAAACCACCATCGAGTGTTTGTAATTTTGCGATCTCATGTGGAATTTGGTCGTTTACTGTTGTTAAAATATGCTATTTATAGCCTTTTATATCGCTGCACAAATTAGCATTTCAGATGTACACATTATTTGTTATGAAAATACCCCAAATCTCAAGAAGGTCACATACAAACCATATACTATCGTAGTTGTGTGTTTATTATTTGGATATTTCGTGGGTACAGAGGTTTTTCTGTGTTTGCTGTGGTCAGAAATCAACGCGGAAGAGCAGGGGAGCTCGTGACAGGATGAGATGGGGCTTGTTATGAGACGCAATAAGATTGACAAGGCGAAGGACGAATCAGGCCCTGCGTTCCATTCGGAAGAGCTCATCCCTATGCCCTAATCCCTTCAAAGGGTTTACCCTCCGGAGTGAGAGCTTCGAAGGGTTGAAGGGTGTAGGGGAACAAACAACTGTTTCTTGAATTGCCCTTCTGCGTCATCATCACGTGCTTACACGGAGGCGCCGTCATCATGCAAAGTATCTGCGCAAAGGATCATGGGAGCCCGAAGTGTCCAACAGTTGTACCCTTCGAAATCCTTCATTCCGAAGGGCCCTTTGAAGTGGCCAGTTTTGAGCACTTCGGTTTGGAACGACCCTTCAATATGGCGGCCATGATTGTTTTCAACCAGGGCGATATATCCTGTTTGGAACGCACCGAGTGTTTCTGTCAGTCACAGCGCGAGCACGGAAGAGTAAACACACAGAGACAGCCCAGTGAGCAGCTAATTATCATCAGATCGCCTAAATCAGTAGAAAATGAATAGAAATTACAATTCTGTCTGAGAAATATGAAGTAAACATGGCGTAAATATATATCTATATATCTCCATGTATATGCATCTTTGGACTATAAGCCCAATATATGTACTATATATGTGAACACAAATAAACCGCTGCTGACGTGACTGAATATGAATGCATGGTGAATTTCTATTTTAAAAATGACACATTCAGATTTATTATTTTGCACTCCTGACATAAATTACTTAATTACTGTCACTGCAATAATGTTTTATCAAAACAGTAGTCAAATATAGAAGTTATAGTCTTTAATCTTTCTACTGATGCACATTTTGTCCAGATCAAGTAAGAGTGTGATGTTTAACGTGCTGTTGAAACAACAATAATCTGGGGCCGTCGCCGATCTTTGACAGCTAAGGGGTTTGAAGAAGAACATTTTTCAGTATTATCAATGCAAATTAACAAAAAAAAAAAAAAAACAACAAAAAATGTTTTTTTTTTTAATAAATAAAGAATAAAACAAACAAACAAGCTGTCCGGTTCCATACTTTTGTGGAAACAATTTTCTGGAAACCTGTAGATAGGACGTTTGAAAAAAAAAATATAATATTAATAATATATAATGATAATATATAATATATATATTATAAATTAAAATTTAAATTAAAATTATTTATAAGAAGAATGAATGGAAATATTTTCTAACCACCGTTAAATGTCTTCACTTAATACTGGTATTTTGATCAAATGAATGAATCCTGGCTGAATAAAAGTATTATTTTTTGAATAGCAGTGTATGATTAAATTAATATAAAATAATACATTCGTTCATTATGAATATGTATACATATATGTTATGCAAACATTTATGTTAGTAGCTTGTACAATGTTTAAAAATTCCAGTAACCCTACATAGGACTGTTGCCTTGAGAAAACATTTGGAAAAAATAAATATTTAAACATGAAATTAATTGTGATTAGGTTAATTTATAAAATGAGTCTTGAAACTGTGATACATCTGATGTGCTATAAACTTGTGTAAAACTGCCTAATAACCACTCCTGAGGAATTGAATAAAATAAAGATAATGTAATACTTAGGTGGTGGACAATGGCTGGTAGGTAAATCTGCTCAAATACCATGTGAAATCAACTTTACTGAGTACTATGGGACAACAGGAATGTATCATGAACATGCAAAGAATGTGTAAAAATGCAGATATCAATTTAAACTCTCAATGTTTTTGTAAATCAGCTCTACGAGACATGGCAGCTTTCATCAGTTTTAAAACAGCAGGAGATCATGCTTTTCCGTAACAAGCGCTGGCAAACCTACTGAGTTTAAGGGAAACAAGTGAGGGGGATGTCTTTAGAAATCTGATGAAAGAGTCACTTTTTTTGGCATTTTCTGCAGCTAATTCCACTGGGATGACATCAAAAGTTTAGTCATAACATTTTGGATGTGGCATGAGGCATAGCTGAAATATGCAGATGATATCATTTGGTTGTGGTTGTGAGAACCCTTACTGGGTAACATCATTTGATTTACTCATGCATGGTGTCACTCGGCATGGAGTATCACAACAAGGAACTCGGTCATGCGCTCCTTGAATGAGCGTCTGTTGCTAGGCAATTACTGGAATCAAGAGTCAGGATTTGTAAGGGGAATGCATGTTTGCTTTTAAACAAAGCATGCTGCTTTGAACATTCCAGTCATTATTGTTTATAAAAGTTCCTCTGGATCAGCTTCAGACTGATTTGTAGTGCATCTGAATTACAGCAACACTCAACTGAACAAAAAGAGCAGTTCAGGAACATTTTGTCACAATTAGAGACTATTAAAACATGTAAATCAATAAATTCATAAATAAATAAAAGAGGTACTGTATAATATTAATGTAGAAAACATTTAAAGGGGTCATATGAGGTTGCTAAAAAGAACATTATTGTGTGTAATGAAATGTGTTTATGCCGTTTAAGGTTCAAAAAACACATTATTTTCCACATACTGTACATTATTGTTTCTGCTCTATGCCCCGTCTTTCTAAAACGTGTCGATTTTTACAAAGCTCATTGGTCTGAAAAGTGAGGTGTGCACTGATTGGCCAGCTATCCAGTGCGTTGTGATTGGCCGAATACCACAAGCGCGTGACGGAAATGTTACGCCCCTTACCATATTGTGATACCCTGTCTGGCCGGAGCGACGAGACAAAAACATTAAAACCCATTATAAACGAGGCATTTGTTGCATCCAGTGGGGACAAAAATGATGGATTATAATGACTTATACTGTCTATTTAACGTGTTGCGTTGCATCGCGCCACATAAAAATAAAACCATGTCTGCATTTGTGATAGGAGAAATGACAAACAACAAGCGCTACGCTACACTGCTCAAAACTCGCGTTGATCATCAGTGGCAAATCCTTTAAATATGAAAACGTACTTACAGTCTGTGAGTCAGAACAGCCGGCATTGTAGTCCACTCTTCCAGGATCAGGAAACAGTCCACCATAAAATGCGCTGCACACATCTGAATATGTGGGTTGAACTGTTCTGGAACAGTGTTAACAACTTAACCACTGATTTCTAGTCATGACCTCTTTTGGAAGGCCAAACAAAATAATTTCGCTTTCACAACGAAACACACAGCACCAAACACACTGCGGGCTTGAGTAAGAGGCGGCCGTCGGGCTAGAGTGAGCAGAGGCCGGGGGCTAGAGTGAGCTGAGGCCGGGCTAGATTGAGCAGAGGCGGTGGGCTTGAGAACGGCACAGCCGGCATATTCACGGTGAAAGCCGATCTGGCGATCCATAGCGCGAAGTTGATGTATTTCCTCAGCGACCAGCACGGATCAGCTCCAGGCATGACGAAGCGGATATCGTCCTCTTTTGGAAGGCCAAACAAAGTAGTTTCGCAAAACACACAGTGTCTTCACGACATGGCACAGCAGCAACAACAATACTACAGCAAAAATAAAAGTTACACCTTCTTTCTTTGAACATTTGAGCGGCGTTATGCAAAATCTTCCCACACAGTGACGTAGACACGTGGGGGCGTGTTAGAACAAGCCGTTTAGGTAGGTGTGGTTGACTCTTAACTTTTATCAAGAATATCTCTTTGGATTTAAGACTTTAGTCTTTGCAACTTTACAGATCTTCTTTATGCACCAAGAGCTTGTAACACTTCAAAGAGAAAGGAAAAATTTATCATGACCCCTTTAATAGTAGACACTAAAGGGTTAGTTCACCCACAAATGAAAATTCTGGCATTAATTACTCACCCTCATGTCGTTCCAAAAACCGTAAGACCTTCGTTCATCTTCGGAACAAATGAAGATATTTTTGATGAAATCTGAGAGCTCTCGACCCTGCATAGACAGCAACGCAACTGAAATATTCCCAAGTCCAGAAACATAACAAAGAGATCTGTAAAATAATCCCTGTGACATCAGTGGTTCAACCTTAATTTTACGAAGCTACGAAAATACTTTTTGTGTGCAAAGAAAACAAAAATAACGACTTTATTCAACATCTCTTCTCCCTGAGTTACTGTCTTCTACCATTTTGGAGAGTATCACAATGCATACACACGCTTTACCCCAAGTGTAAACAACACTGATTACGCCGATTATGTTCATGCGCGCTTTCTCCCCTGAACGTAAACAACACTGATTACGTCGATTACGCTTTTGGGTACTCTCCAAAATGGTGGAAGACGTAACTCAGGGGAGAAGAATTGTTAAATAAATTATGTTACTTTTGTTTTCTTTGCGCACAAAAAGTATTCTCGTAGCTTCGCAAAATTGAAGTAGAGCCACTGATATCACATGCACTGTTTTATCGATGTCCTTACTACATTTATGGACCCTGGAACATTACAGTTGCTTTGCTGTCTAAAGGAGGGTCAGAGAGCTCTCAGATTCCATCAAAAATATCTTAATTTGTGTTCCAAAGATGAACGAAGGTCTTACGGGTTTGGAAACGACATGAGGGTGAGTAAATAAAGATGTTTTATTTTGGGGTGAACTGTCCCTTTAATTTAGATTTATCAGATTTTTTTCTTTCCTACAAGAACACACTTAAGCGCCTTACTGTCAGACTCTGGTCCATGTTTTGTGTGTGTTTTGCTCATCATGTGCTTTTCTGTATTTCCTTATTTGGTCATTTTCCTGTCCTTGTTTACTTTAATTATGATTCTGTTCAGCTGTATTCTATTAATTAGCCTTGTATTTAAGTTTCTGTCTGTTCAGTTCCTTTTTGTCTGGTCTACTCGTTACGTGGATGTGTTTCCTGCTGTCTCCTGTGTTTATGTACCCTATGTTCCATGGATTAAAGACTGTTTCATATATTCCTCGTCTCCTCGCTCCTTGGTTCCGGTTATCCTCGTGAGTGTGTGTCGTGACACTTGCACTCTGAGTCCAAATTTTTTGTATGTTTTTTCGTATTCGTCATCCTTTCCTAAATGCTTGCTACAGATGCGAAAAACAAAAAAAATCGAACCCGATCCGAATTTTATGACGGAACGAAAAGTTTCGGAGGCAGTGTGTAAACGTGATTGACAACGTGGTCGTATTTATTTTTTAACGTCCGTTAAAATCATTCTCATCTTAAAATCTATTCTGTGTTCCATAAAATATTAAAGAATATATTGTCACGGTGCGTGCGGGGAGATGAAGCGAGGACTCAATCGCTGGAGAAATGGTACTTTATTTTAATAAAAATGAAACAAAAACAAACTCAAACCACCCCGAGGGGGAAAAACAGACAGGCAGAGCTAAAGCTGCACACATGCAGACACGAAACACACACAATGAGAAATGACGGATCAGCACAGGACGGCAGACACAAGGAGAATAAATAGGAACCAAATGAGGAGGCTAACGAGGGAGACACAGGTGGAGCAACTAAAACAATAACGAGGTAACAAGATGGGAGGGGCCAGACAATAGAAAGGAGAGAGCGCATGGCAACAGACAAACACAAGTCATGTGCTCCCAGAACACAGTCATCTGTTGGCCCTCCTGGGCACACCCGCTGAAGACCCCCCCCCCTTAAGGAGCGGATTCCAGACGCTCCAAGAGCAATCCCAGAGGGAGGCGGAACGGAGGTGGATCAGGGGGAGGGATGGTGGGCCAGGCCCGTGTAGTGGAAGAGGCCCTGGGGATAGAGGTAAACCAGGGTGCCAGGGCGGGGCCGGCAGGGCAGGAGGCCGGGGTGCGGCCGGCAGGGCAGGAGGCCAGGGCGGGGCCGGCAGGGCAGGAGGCCAGGGCGCGGCCGGCAGGGCAGGAGGCCAGGGCGGGGCCGGCAGGGCAGGAGGCCAGGGCGGGGCCGGCAGGGTAGGAGGCCAGGGCGGGGCCGGCAGGGTAGGAGGCCAGGGCGGGGCCGGCAGGGCAGGCAGCAAGAGCGGAGCCTGCCTCAAGAAGGGAGCTGGCAGGGCAAGCAGCTAGGGTGCAGCTGACAGAGAGCGGAACTTAAGTGGAGCCGACAGGGCGCGAAGCTTGAGCTTAGGCGGAGCCGGCAGGGCGAGGAGCATGGGCGGAGCCGGCAGGGCGAGGAGCATGGGCGGAGCCGGCAGGGCGAGGAGCTTGGGCGGCGCCGGCAGGGCGAGGCGCTTGGGCGGCGCCGGCAGAGCAAGGAGCTTGGGCGGAGCCGGCATCAGGGCAAGGAGCTTGGGCGGTGCCGGCAGGGCGAGGAGCTTGGGCGGCGCCGGCAGGGCGAGGAGCTTGGGAGGCACCGGCAGGGCACCAGGCTCTAGGAAGTCCTCCCGGCCTTGAAGAATGGAAGCCTTCTTCCTCCTCCTCTGTTTCCGAGAGGGTGGCACTGCATCTTCGTCTGCCGCCTCCGGGGGCGCTGCAACCTCTTCAGCCACCACCGGGAGCGCTGCAGCTTATCTTAACAATTATTGTTTTTTAAATTTCATTTTTCTGTCTATTGGCCGCTTCTGGGGCGCTGCCAACCTCTATTCGGGCCAAACAGGGAGCGCGAAGCTCACTCAAGCCGCCTCTGGGGGGAGCAAACCTATTCGCCACCACCGGAGCGCCTACAGCTTCATCAGCCGAATCGGGGGCGCTGCAGCCTCGTCGGCCACCTTTGGGGGCGCTGCAGCCTCTTCGGCCACCTCTTGGGGTGGCGAGGCGGACCCATTCTTCCTCCTTCCCCTCCTCCGTTTTTCTGAGAGTGTGGCACTGCAGCTTCCTCTGCCGCCTCAGGGGACGCTGCAACCTCGTCGGCCACCACCGGGAGAACTTCAGCTTCATCGGTCGTCTCTGGGGGAGCTGCCCCCTCTTCGGCCAACACTGGGGGCACGGCAGCTTCCTCGATCACCTTCGGGGGTGCTGCAGCCTTGTCGGCCATCACAGAAGGCACTGCAGCCCCCTTAGCTGGGGAAACGTGCCAAGAACTCCACAACCTTCGAAGTGCATGTTCACCCTAGCATGCTCCGGGGTAATGGGCTTATCCAGGGCCTAATTCAGCAGGTCCTTCAGCGCGCGCATTATAGCCCAGCACCTCTGCCGCATTACGGAACCAAGGGCAAAACCTCGCTCGGTCTCTACGTGGGCGGAGGGATGTCAGGGTCTCCAGCTGGAGACTAGCATGCGCTGGTAGAGGGGGTGGAGAGCGTAGAGACGGTAGCGAGTGTGAGCCAATTCTCCGCTGCGAGTCCCCATTGGCTGATCGTTCTGTCACCGGTGCGTGAGGGGAGTGAAGCGAGGACTCATCGCTTGGAGAATGGGTACTTATTTTAGTCATAAAAAATGAAAAACCCCCCCCCCCCCCCAAAACAAACTCAAACCACCCCGAGGTGGGAAAAACAGACAGGCAGGCCTAAAGGTGCACACATGCAGACACGAAACACACACTATGAGAAATGACGGATCAGCACAGGACGGCAGACACAAGGAGAATAAATAGGAACCAAATGAGGAGGCTAACGAGGGAGACACAGGTGGAGCAACTAAAACAATAATGAGGTAACAAGATGGGAGGGGCCAGACAATAGACAGGAGAGAGCACATGGCAAAAGACAAACACAACACAAGTCATGTGCTCCCAGAACACAGTCATCTGGTGGCCCTCCTGGGCACACCGGCTGAAGACTGTGACATATATAGAAATATTGCATTGAAAATGGAGGGAGAATGTGGTTGCTTTTGTACGTCACGCTTTGGTTCAAACGTTTTTCACCAACCCATCAAGATAATTCAAAACGCAGTTGGTGGGCCAAACTTTTAAATGAAACTTTTAAATCCCCTTTATCTTTCTAGTTCAAGTAAATGGGTGAATGTTGTATGACTATTTGTGCTGATAGAGGCAATCAGAAGGAGCTAGCTTGAGTGAGATGAATGTTTTGGTTTGGGCGACAGCACAAGGCACAGAAAAGGTAGCTTGGCTTTGGACGTGCAATCACTCAGCTGAGACTTTACTTACAGATCAATACATTCAAGCTGGAGGTCATCAGAGGTATTGCTGTTAGCCTGACTGCAAATGCAACACCGTCGAAGGGAGGCAACAACAAGTAGTCTATCCACCCCCTTTCAGGTGATCTACAGTCCAATTTATTTTTCCTCTCACAGTATTTCATCATATGGGTGGTCTCATAGAATGTGGCACTCATTTAAAGATCAGCCCTTTAGTTTCTACGCATCATCGGTAACTGAAAACATGCTTTTGCATCCGAACCATGAGGTGTCAGTATAAGTCACAAGGGCAAATTTAAACATTGCTTATGAGTCTAAAACCGGGACACAGTTTTTTTTTTTTTTTTTTTTAACATTTTCAATCGTCCAAAAAGGAATGGGGTTTTGAATGGGTTTTCCGTTAAATGCCTCAAATTATGTCTGTGGTTTACAAAAGCTCAAGATATTTTTACGTTTTATTTATTTATACACCACTTGTGATTTTTTTTCAAGCTTTTTAAGCTTGAAAAAGGTGAAACAAGTGGCTAAATGACATTAAACGTCTTGACGGCCAACAGATACATTTATCTACTCAAATAGGTTGAGCTTAATTTTTCTCTTTTTCCCAGACATGTCCTGGCCGAGATTTCTAAATTCCCTAAAATGTCCTGGTTTTGGCTTTGCTTTCCTATTGTTTTCATACCTGCTGAAGGTAATGACAGAAAATAGCATGCAGGCATTTATACATAATCAAACAATTGTGGCATGCAAGGTGGAATCTACAGAGAACAGTCAAAGCAATGCAATTACACATGCATTTAATGTATGATGACTATAGAGAGTGTGTCAATAGGAAAACAAACTAAACCTGGATATTTTAGAATATGCCAGGATAAGTCCAGGAAATAGAGGATGTATGGTCACCCTACCTATAATGGTGTAGTTCATCTATAGCTTTTAACTTCTGCTGATTGTATTTAGGCTTCAAATTGCATAGAAGTTGTGCTCACTTGTGAAAATGATTCGATAGACAACTATTAAAGTGTCATAAAATTGTATTTTATTTTATTATTGAAGAAGAAATAAGAGATAATCCTGAAACCCTACAAAGGACATGCAGTTTGTGAAAGAGATAGATGGAGAACCAATAATTCCTCTCAAAATAAAAACGTAAAGTTGCTTTTCTTTACAAATGCTGTCTATGGTATGCAGAAAATAACTACCCATGTAAACATGAGGGAAAGTCCTCCGTTTTTTATTATTGTTATTTTTATCTTGTATTCAGCAAAATAACAGCCTGATATGGCTTTTGGCAGCATTTTCGTTTCCCTTCCCTACTCTACATCCACTGTGTAGTTTTGTTAGCTTGGAGATATAACGCTGACAGCCTGGCCCGCCTGCACCTCATTCTGCATATTTTCTAGCTTCACTTATTAATAGGAAAGCCTGGGATTACAGGAATGATAGATGGCACCATTTTGCAGCAGAACTCCTGTTGTAAATAGAAGTGGTTCCAAAACCCTCGGGGAAGATGGAAAAGTAGGGTAACATCCAATTTGATCTTTCCAAAAAATCCTCCTGTTTCCAAGGAGAAAAATTACACAAGAGAATGATTCCAAAACACATATTCACAGAGTCAAAAGAACACACGATAACTCAAAGTCTAACAATGTTTTATGTATATACATAATTTCATGTAGCATGACCGGAAACCCTGTGTGCATTCAAATAAATCTATTTTATAACAACCATATCACAGAAGTGCATTTCTCTCTTTGTTTCAAGCTGTTCAGATGTGGGAACCAGAAATTCCCTGTCTTTTATTCTGGGCACAAACCTTTCTTTCATGATCCAGGCGGCAGTGGAAGGTCTTGACCCCACTTCCACAGCCCTCGTCTCCTCAATACCTGACGCTTGGCTTGCCTCCGCGTGGATTATTTCAACACTCCATGCAGGCACTTTGATGTAATAACTATGTGCAACTTGAAGGCAGAATGAAATCTCACCTGATGGAACACAGAGTAGACAGACAGATGCGTGGAACGTTTCAGCATCACCACAATACCTGCAACCATCATGCAATAGCCGCTTGCTTTGTTTTCAGAAAATAGCAGATCGTGCAAAGCATCATTTCCATTTCTTTCGGTCTTTGTTTTAGGACAGCTCTCAAAACAACAAAGTAATTGTGTGTAGTTTTTCATACTGAACAAGTTTAATTAACTTAATTCATGCAGTTAAGAAAAAGCATGGATGAATCTAATCACGGCAAACCGTATATCTAAATATTAGGATGTGCCACCAATACTATATTGAAGCTGCGTAGTAACTGATTACATGTAATCTGGATTATGTAACCAGATTCCAAAAATCAAGTACTCGTAATTAGATTTTATAATGCTCATAATTAGATTACAATTACTTTTTTATGGATTACACGATTTCATATTATTCAGACAATGGCATCATTTATTAAGTGTCCCTAATTTTAATGTTTCCTTTCTAAAATCTCTGTTGTTTGTCATACCATTTAGCTTTGACCATATTCACAATACTGAATGGTCATGTAAATGCCATAAAAATTATTTTGCAATCTGTGCTTCTGAAGCTCTCAAGCAATTAGACTATATATGAAACAGGGATTCCCAAATGTTTTTGTCAGCCAAACCCCTTTCACATGAAATATTTACTTGAAATATCTCTAAGGAAGTTAATATTCCTTACCTACCCAGCTCTGGTTATGGGTTAGTAGTTGTTTCAGCATTGTGTAAGCAATCAACACTATGATTGAAATTACCAATGAAATCTTTAGAATCGGCTATAGGGCGGGGTTTGTTTTTAACTGGTTTGAGGGGAAAGAAATCTCATAATATTTCATGTTAAAATTCTTAATGGTTAGCAAATCCTTGGTTAGCCCCTGCCAGTAGCTATGTAACTAGTCAGTCTGTTGACGGCCATTTAAAAGTAGCCCATTTTGGTAAAATAATTTTTCCTCCATTTTTAAATACGTTAAAAATGAATATTTAAATGCAAATATTTCAACACAATTATTTAATTATACCATAGTAGATATTTTAGTAGGCTATAGGGCTCTTAAAATGTTAAATGGACTGTTTCCCCCAGTCTGCTGTTTTTTACATATATTGTACCTGGGTCATTTTGACTGTTGCTGCCTGTATGAAAAACTTTCCAAAAACACAAAGGAAAACCTTTTCCATTTTTTGTAAATAGTTGTTGTGTACATGTACTGTACCCAAAAAAGTATGTTGTTGAATGGATATGATGTATTGTTGCTTTTCCTTTGTCTTTTTAAACATGTACGTAATAGTCTCCAGCCACCAGGACTTTTGCCATCTTATGAACTTACAATTAAACAAGAAAGTAGTGGGTTTACTGAAGGGACAAGATGACCAGATGAAGAAGGCAAGAAAAAAAGCAAAGCTTTCCTCTTGATGAAACACTGCGTTCTGACCATTTCTCCTGAAGCACTTTGAGATCAGTGTTTTTCTTTTGTCTAAAAAAAACCACATCACAGGTGACACAGAGCAAGTCCATATGTATTCCAGGGCTAAATAATACTTGACTTTTCTTCTGAGGAAACTTCTAATAGAGGTAATTCTTCAGTCAACCTCATTGGAGTCAAGAATAAACCCTGGCTTTGGTTTATTGATCCCTTACAACTATCAATACAGTAAATTAGGTAATATTGTTTGGAAATGCACAAAGAGGGTTGTGTTGTCTTTAGCAACTTCATATTTACAGCAGGCAGTTTATGTTAGCTGTCCTAGCAGGCTACACTTACACACCCTGATCTGTTGTGAGTGTCTAAGTGTCACTTACTGGTGGGCCAGATTTAGCTGATGGTGGCTACAAAAAAATGGAAGAACACAAGGTCTGAATACGATGGGCAATTCACAAAAAAATGGATTGCGACGAATGATAGCGCCAAATCCACTAAAGGAATTGACCCCAATGCAAATCACCCCAATATGTTGTGCTTAACATAATTTTTCAGTCTTGCTGATCACTTCCGAGCTCTCATGATGAGCATGATCTGGTATAGTTTACTAAGGCCACAGAATAACCATATTTTGATCCCAAACACCCGAATGGCACTTTAAATGCTTAAAGTGTGCTCAACCAGGGATTGTATTTGAATTGTAAGTCTGGTCATAATGATCTTCTTCATTATTTGATAAATTACTGCTTATACGATCAATACAAATGTACACAAATATGTAGCAGGCAACAGAGCTCATTTTTAATACAAACTATATAAGGAGCCTACCTGACAAAGAATGGAGGCATGTTGGCGCTGAAAAGAATGACAATGACTTTTGAGACTATTATAAAAAGTTTTGCGCTTAAATCAATCAGTCAATCAATCAATGATGGTGCAACTGTAAATTAGCCCATGTAGCATATTATTTTAATTGTAATAATAATAAATAACAACAATAATAATACACTATGTACCATTTAATAGTTCAGGATCTGTAGTTTTGTATTTTTTATGTTTTTGAAAGAAGCCTCTTATGCTCACCAAGGCTGTATTTAATTGATTAAAAATACAGCAAATTTCAAGTAATGGAGTTTTCAGTGTCATATGATCCTTTAGAAATCATTCTAATATGCTGATTATAAATGAATAAACAAACATTTATTATTTTTATCAATATTGAATATATTTTTGTAAACCAAACACACACTCATTGCATTTCAATTAATATTATTTATCTTTCGGTATGATATATTATTAATATATTAATTGTATTCTTACTTTCTAAGTAAACAGACCATTAGATGCTGTGTGGTTTTTTACACTTCACAGCTGTAGATTCCTAGATTAATTTGACTTAAAGATCAATAAAATTCATTTTAAACTTTATAAAATATGACTTGCTCTTGGTCTGCCATCACAGCAACTGCATTAGAAAGTTGAATTTATTGAAGTGCAGACATCTTTGCTTTGAAATCAGTTGTCTTGAAAATGATGCAGGCGCAGTATTAGGGCTCCTTAAATGGAGTCCAGAACGAGTCCTGAACAGCCAAATACCACTTGGGAAATAAACATCTTGAAATAGGCATGGGGCCAGGAAATGGATTTCATTGCAAAACTAATCAACACAGGGCCGTTTTAGAAGGGAACAATTTAGATTTGGATTGGATCTTTACTGACATTGGAGTTATCAATGTGTCTCATGCCAGCCAGTGTAATTTGATCCTCGATGTCCACACCAAAGCCTGACAGAATGTCAGCGGCTCCAGCTAAGACTTGTGCTGTGAGTTTGGCACTGTATAAAGCGGACTAACCAGAGTTAGTCATCATATCTTTCCACTGATGTGGTTTGATTGGAATTCAGATGATCTTTCACTAGAGTCATAAGCCATCTGTCAGCACATACTCAAGCTACAAACACATGTTATGTGTGAAGTTGAATTCTGTTTAGGATTCTTCACAATATAGAAACTTAAGCCATTTATTCCACTGGAAGATAAAAAAAAAAGATGCCTCTCATAAAGCCGCTGCTGCAAGCCCCAGTGAGAGTGAATCCATAAGCTGAACTGAATTTGGCAAGATCTGAGGACGTGGGCACATACATTTCTATGCCAATATATGTGTTAAACTTTAAGTCTGTCCCCTGTTACTATTTTAGAGATTTTCTCTCTGCCATCAGTTTGTCATTGCGCAGTCTCTCAGATTTTATTTTATACATTTTTGTATTCATCAAAGAATCGACTTTAGTAGAATAAGACCAATTTATTTATAATGTCATACATCAATATTAGAATAACATAAATTGATATTCAATGTACATATACGGTTTTCAAAAACATACTGTATTTGGCAGATCAACTGTTTTCAATACTGAAAATAAAAATAAATGTTTCTTGAGCATTTTAGAATGATTTCTGAAGGATAATGTGACACTAAAGACTGGAGTAATTGCAGCTGAAAATTCCGTTTAACGTCTCAGGAATAAATTACATTAAAAAAATTCAATTCAGTTCAATTAAAACTACTGAATATGCTATCTGATTATATCGTTTAACATAGTTCGGTACAAAAACAATGCTGTTTTGAACGAACAATTGTGTCTACATTAAATTTGAACAGACAAATTAAACATAATACACTCTTAAAAATAAAGGTGCTTCACGATGCCATAGAAGAACCTTTTTGTCTAAATGGTTCCATAAAGAACCTTTAACATCTGAAGAACCTTTCTGTTTCACAAAAGGTTCTTTGTGGCTAAAGAAGGTTCTTCAGATTACAAAAAGGTAAGAAAGAGATGGTTCTTTAAAGAACCTTTGACTGAATGTTTCTTTGTGGAACCAAAAATGGTTCTTCTATGGCATCGCTTGAAGAACCTTTTGAAGCACCTTTATTTTTAAGAGTGTAGGCTAACCATAAATAGACTACTAAAAACTGGAATAAACCCTAATGTATATAACCAATTTTAAAACATAGCAATGGACAGCAGTTTAACTAAATATTCCTCTATAACAAAGACCAACATACATGATCTAACCAGCACATATGGATCATGTGCATTATTTCTCCATTCAGAGTTTTTGTTGGCTGATCTCTCATTCACTTTTCTGCTTTATTTCAGCAATCACACATAATGAAAGAGTTTCATTGCATTCAGCATCTGGTCTTTTGGCAGCAGAAGTCGAACCTGAACCTCATGTTGGACTTTCCTCAAGTTGGCGTGAAAAGTGTCAGAGTTTACTGTTATCATGGCTATCACAGTTACTTTAAGCTCGTAATACTATTGATCATTCACAGACTTGGATTCGAAGACTCATTCAGACAGAACAGCATGATATTCTCATTATTCACACATTTCTGTACGTCTAAAGGAAAACTAATGTTTTTAATGGATTATTTGAGAGAAAGTGGGCTGGTGCGCACTGAAACTCCTCATGTTTTATGCTGGCTTGACAGAATATCCCATTGTACTGATCAAGAGCAGTACGTTTTTACGTGCCACATTCTAATTTTATTTATGCAGCGGCCAAGATCTCCTGATGCCAAATACCATCAAAACCAGCGGCTTTGATGCTTGAGCCAAAGCATTAAAAATACTGGAATGTGGTAGTGCCTGCTAGTGCCAGGTGTATATCACCCAGTAATTAGGCCTGAAATTAATTAAATCAGGGTATAAAATACTGTGTGAATATTAAACTAATATTTGTAATGCCAGCATCACAAGTTTCATAATGTACCAGAGCTGTCCAACCAGAGCAACTACACGAAAAACAACATTTTATGGACAGGTGTAAATCATGATTCTCAGATGATTTTTCTCCACATCAAAAAGAGCACTTCAAACCTCTTACCCTCGCAGACGATCCCTGAGAATGAAAGACACACTTTTATTGTCCGCACATGTTCTGGTGTGTCAAAGCATCCCATTTTCTTTCACCGTGTAATAAGTTGACAGTATGTTTGGCACTCAGCAGGAACAGCTCTGAGGAACATGAACATGACCTTATTATTTTCTCTCCAATGACATCATTGCTCATCTGCAAGGTGTTAATTTGAATTTGTGGAAGTTTGTGCGACTGAGCAATTTCCTTAGAATTAGTTTCACTGTTCTTATGCTCGTTTCCTCTGTTATAACAGGCTTTATCTTGAAAACAGACGATCCATCTTAACTAGAATTTGCAAAGGAAAAAGAAAAATAATTACAAAACACTAGATTTAATTGGCCTCATGTCAGTATGACAACGGAAAAACAAAATATTAATCTTTGAAGTGATGAAACGCAGATAATTACAACCTTTGTGTTGTGAAAATGTAATTGCGACATTCAACATTAAAAGCTCTCATTAATGACAACATTTGATATATTGATAGTGTGCAATTACAATACTGAACAGCCAAAAGAAAGAAAGAAAAAGAAAAAGTCTTGCCTACTTTACATGCCATGAAATAATCATTGTTTGCAGCCGTAAGGAGGACTGCCAGAATAAAACCCTTTAGAGAATGATGCTTCATCTTATGCTTACAAGTAATTCAGAGCTGTGCAGAACACAAAAAGAGAAGATCCATAAGGCACACAAAAAAGCCTAATATTCATTCTGCATTATTAAGGTGGATTTATATTAAATATTAAAAGGATCATATGCTGTTTTAATATTCATAGAATTGAACTTTTACTGAAATATTGGTGAAATGCTTTTATGTGCGCTTGGCTGGAGAGCTGATCTGATTAAATTTCATTGTTTGATCACCTTCTCGTGCTTTGAGGGTGAATGACGCTGAACTGAGTCCAGGACTCTGTTTCCAAACAAGCTGGCATTTGACCATAAATCTAAAACATTTTCTTTTTATGTTATACTATGGTTTACTGTGTATACAATCTTGTGTTAAAACATGATTTAGTCTAATTAAGCAATATGGACACGTGCTGTTTTACACAAAAGTTTGATAAATATATATATTTTTTTACATTTGTATACAACATTGCCAGCTGGCTTTGTCTATTTTTTCCCAAGAAATAGCTTGATGTTTGAGTAACACACAGTAGTGACGTTTTGATTTTGGAATGAGTTTTGATAGCTTAGGTTGAGTGAACAATTCAATGTAAGTCATATTCATGAAAAAAATTAGTTTGTGATGTCCTAAGAGTAATGTTGTCGTTATATCCTAATATCTTTTCAATGTTTAGGGTAACTAAGCCCGGAGCATGGTGTCTGTCAGTGCTCTAAAGTGAAGAATCCCGCTTCAGCTTTTTCCCATGGTCGTTTATACAGCGTTTACCCTCCCTCACTAGCTCCGCCCTTGCGCCATAGCTCGTGACCGGAAGAGAAGATGAGTCGTTTTGAGGGGGAGGGGAGGTTAACGTTTTTGATTAAAGATTACGAGGGCACATGCATTTTAAAAAATAATGAAGTGCACGGATAAATTATTTATAATAAACACTACAGTATTCCATTAAAAAATAAGAATTTTCCATTTTGATTTCATGGTGACTTTAAATATCGGCACATACTAAGAAACATCACATCTTTGAATCATGGTAGTTCCCGATGTGCTTCTTAAGCTTTAGATTCAGATTTGTGGTTTGTTAAATGAACCATTGCAATCACAAATGTAAAGAAAGGGTCTGGAGAATTTGCTGATTTTCTCTTTAAAATGTAATGAAGTACACTGTAAACCTTATAACAGTAGGCCTAATGATGATAATAATAATAACAACTTTATTTTATATAGCTCCTTTAAAAGTTGCTCTCTCAAGCAAAGCACAGGCAAAAGGCCCTGTTTTTATGTTGTAACAAGTACCAACACTAAGACTTGTGCACAACACCTCTTTATTGTAACTGCTCTAGTAAAGATCAAGAAAAAAGCCTTTTCTTTCTTTCTTTTTTTTGTGCTTATCACAAGAAGCCTTTTCTGTCAGTGTGTTCACAAAGTAACTTTGCATTCAGAAAGAGTGGACCTCTGTTTTGGGGCTTGAGAGAGTGCTCTAATTGGATTAAAGCCGGGGTTGAATCCCGCTTTATCGCTTCTTTTGTGGGTCCTTTAGAGCCGAATGAAGCTTAGGACTCACTGCTGGTCTACAGCTCTGACTGGATTACTGTGAAACACCTTGACCAATTAGAACAAGGGCAGGTATCATGCTGGTTCTTTTCCAAAAAAAATTGGGATTGCTCTTGGCATCTGACTAATACGCCCTCATTAACTGACAGTGACTCTCATTTGGCACAGAGCAAACTCTTTTGTTCTTTATTCCCTCCTAAAGGTAACGTGATCTGCCTTACCTTGACCTCTCCTCCACTGAGAGCTAATCAGACTCACCTGTGTGCTCTCCCCAGCGGCTGAGAGCGCTAACTCAGCAACACCTGATAAGGTTTCGATCCCTCAGGTAAATACCAAAGGCCAAGGACCATCCTCAAGATAGTCTTGCAGGCTGAGTGAAGCTTGTGGGACGCAGCGAGAAGAGCTGTAGTTCTGCTCTCTTGTCCATGAACGACCCTGGGGGAAAAAACATTAGATATGCTGTCTAACATACATACTGTTGTCTACTGTAACTGAAAGGAACTAGTATGGGTTACTGATGAAGAATGAAACCCAATGGTGGAATCTACGGTGGCCGAGAGAGCTCAACACGCTGCAAATGAAAAAACACATGCAAATAGAAAAAGCCCCTGCAAATTAAGAAAACATCTTCAATTTGACGACACATGTGTTGCAAATGCTCACAACACAACCAAATAAAGAAACGCGCTGCAAAAACAGAAACGCGCTGCAAATGCTCACAACACAACCAAATAAAGAAACGCTCTGTAAAAACAGAAACGCGCTGCAAATGCTCACAACACAACCAAATAAAGAAACGCGCTGCAAAAACAGAAATGCGCTGCAAATGCTCACAACACAACCAAATAAAAGAAACATGCTGCAAAACAGAAACACGCTGCAAGGCTCACACAAAACAAATAAGAAACGTCGCTGTAAAAACAGAAACGCGCTGGCAAAACGCTCACAACCACACCAAATAAGAAAATGCGCTGTAAAAACAGAAAGCGCTGCCAACTGTCACCAAACACACCAAGTAAGAAACCGCGCTGCAAAAACAGACCGCGCTGTTGCACATACAGAACGCCACTGCAAAGTGCTAACAACAAAACCACATAAAGAAACGCACTGCAAACACCAGAAAACACGTGCAAATGCTCACACCCACCAAACCAAAATAAAGAACACGCGCCACCTACTCACAACCAAAACCAAATAAAAATGCCCTGCAAATACAGAAAGCACTACAAATGCTAACAAAAAACCAAATAAAGGAGAATGCACTGCAAATAAAGAAACGAACTACAATGCTAACAACACAACCAAATAAAGAAACGCATGCAAAAAAGCACACGCAAATATGCTCCCAAACAAAAACAAATACAGAAGCAAAACACCTGCAAATACCACAACACAACCAAATAAGAATGCACTGCAAATACAGAAACGCAGAAAATGCTAACAACAAAACCAAATAAAGAAAAGCACGGCAAAAAAACAGAAACATTGCGCAAACGCTCACAAAACAAACCCAAAATAAAGAACCGCTGCAAATACAGCAACGCACTACAAAATGCTAACAAACACAACCAAAAAAGAAACGCAATGCAAAACAGAAAATGCGGCAAATGCTCCACACAAACAATAAAGAAAACGCGGTTGCACATACTCACAACACAACCAAATAAAGAAACGCACTGCAAAAACAGAAACATGCTGCAAATGCTCACAACACAAACAAATAAAGAAAAGCGCTGCAACTACTCCTAACATAAAACAAATAAGAAACGTGCTGCAAATAGGCACAGACCACATCGGAAATATTTAAGGGAACTGCAAAGTGACGAATATTGCTGGGACATATTTATCAATGTTTGATCTGAAAGGTGAGATTTTTGTTTATTTTAACATCCTGATCATACTATTCCTTTGCGTCTTCTTTTTTTTTGTGGAAATTATTAGCCTAAATAAGCTGACGAAATACACAATTACTGTAACTGTGAATGCATGTAAGATGGCTAACTTACTTTACAACTTCCCTACAAAAATTCACCATATGGTTTTACTTTATAAAATATTTATTAATAAATAAATAAATATAGTAACATAATAAATAGAAAAACAAGACAATGGTTACTATTGTTAAACCATGGTAACCACAATTTAACCATGGATTTACTACACTAACCATAGTTACACTTTGTTACTGTTGCAACGTGCGGAGCAATGAGGATACTGACAACACGCCAACAGACAAGACAGAGCAAGTTACTTTTGGTATGAAACAAAGTCTCAACTTTAAATGTTGTCATTTTTAAATAAATTCAAACAATAAATACCATTTTGTGATAGATCGCTATAGCACCTCAGTTCAAGCGGCACGTGAAATTATCATCTCTTCCCTTTGTAGCGTCTCGACCAATCTGACACACTAATTTATATTTGATTTAACAAATCAATTATTCATTAGTTTAACAAATCGTCACAGTCCCCTCATTCAAGATACTGGATGCCAGGGCTTCGCTTGAACACGATCCCCCACCTTGATCACCATGACAAATAATCATGATATCACTGGTTTTATGGACTAAAGGAATGCGGGCAGAGAAACTTCCTCATTTTCCTCATAAGAAAGACACGTAATGCCCAGAGAAATGGACTGTTCTATAATTAATTCATAGGAAAACCTTTATTTGAATGAACACACATATACTTCAGATCATTGTGTATATTATTACTGTTCTTGTATATTGTCTTTTGAATTGTATGCTGTTGATCATGTTAAATAGCCAATAGTTAATATAACCTTACATATAGCTTGTTTAGTATCTATGACTTCGCCTTCTTATGATCGAAACAAGCATGTATATTATATGCTGATACCTATGCCACATATTGATGTTCTAAGAATCTGTACTAATTCGTGCCTCAACACACCAGCGAATTACATATGCAAAATACCAGGCTTACAGACAAAGAGTCATAAAAATCCCCAGTAATTCCAACCTCCCGCTTGGGATTTCAGTCTTCCTCATTGGACGAACCCATCTTGAAAGGCGTGAATCTCTGCAGGCTTTAAAAGGCCACACTCCATGTGACCCGCCCCAGTCGGTGGTTCGGTCAGAAGCAAAGATGAAGATGTGAGAAACGCTTCAGGATACCAAAGCATCTGTGCCAGGCCTTTTCTTCGGCCTAGTCCTTTCAATTCATCAAGTGACACTGACTCAAACTAGTTCTTTTCATCGACCCGAATTCAGCAACGATCAACGGGAAGCTTTAAGAGTTGCATTAGGAATCTATTCAGACCGCCGAGACTCGCTAAGTATCAAACATAGTCTTATTAATTGATACATTACGTATCAGTCACACCTTTTTACAAAGGTGTATTTGAACTCAGAATCTGACGTATCCCTGAAGGCTTTGATCTGTTGAATATACATGCAAAGTGTTCCATAAAATCCATTCTTTATGCCTCTTTCTATGCTGAGTTAAACTTTAACCCTTTCCTATACCAACTGTATGTGTGTGTGTGTATGTGTATGTTATCGAGGACCAGTTTATGTGGTTATGTAGTAGTGTTAGACTAGTTTAGGGTTTTGTGGTTTAAAAACCTTACTTGTATCACACTTGACTTTGTTCATTGTTTGCTCATAACTGGATTTACTTAATCATGCAGATTTATGCTACATGCTATGTGTAGTATTGTACAGTAAGAAAGTTGTTTTCCTTAACCAGGAAATTAATGTTCTTATAATTGACAGACAGTTGACCCTGAGAGTTTAGCTAAATATCTACAGCGGATTTAAAATATGAATAGTTAATCATAACTATTTATGGTTAATTATTCATATTTCCCATGAGCAAATTCGCTAGATGGGTGGAGAGAATGCGGGCATGATAAAACGAAAGTTATGTGTTTAAACACTGGCAACTTAAAAGTGTGTGATTGATAGCCCAGGTTAAAATAGGACGAGACTTCAGATGCCCGGTGTCCCTATTTTGCTGGCTTGTTGAGATGCAGATAAAATGGGGGTTTGAATTGGTACCGCTATTATAATTGTGAGAGTCTTTATGTATTTCATGCTTAATGGCATCAGAGTAAGGTTAATCTGATTTTAGCAAAGAAACCCTATTTTCAGTATTAAAGCATAAATCTGTCTTTACAAAGCGTAAGTCTGAATCTCAGCTAAGCGGCATGTCCAAACTGTACCATAATGTAATAGGCTTTAGTGAAGAAATCACAAAATTGAAGTATTGTTTAAATTGTTTCTTTGAAAAAGAAATCTCAGTACAGTTATATCAAAGTAGATTTGAGTGTTGCTCCTCTTTCCACAGCATAAAGGCCTTATAGTTTATAAATAGATTGAAGCAATTCATCTACACTTAGACTGTATATATATAAGCCGAGCAACATGGTGGTCATTACTGTGTTTCACTCGATGAGTGAAATTAAAGGTGTAATACTGTCCTTTAGTACTCATATGTGAGGCAAACATAACGACATATATGTTTAAACCGGTTTTAACTTACAGGAAACACGTTTTGTAATTCTTTAAACAAATGCAAGAAGTTTATTGTTACATTAGAGACGCACTCTCAACGAAGTGCTTAGGTAATGCAACAAGTCTTGAGGGCTGAAAGCACCACGTTCTAAAACTAGGACTGTTTAACATAGACAGACATTAAAACTGCGTTAATTACACTGGCATACATTGGTTACCGTGACAACAACTTGTAACAGGAAGTGCTAACTTCACATAGCACAAAACACAATGTTGTAAACAAACCATGAAGCAGCCAAGCTAACACGACTTAGCATAGTTTCAACTTAGGCTAAGCTACCAAATAGCTTTAACAATTAGGGGGTAACACTCTTTAATTGAAGCTCTTAAATACACGCGTGTGTGCAGTGTGAAGTAATTTGAAATTAACCTAATCCCTGGTTTCTTATTTTCATTTTTACTTCTTTTTCTTCTTTTTCTATGTTTCTCAATCTTTAATTCGTCTCAGCGAATTTAACTTTCTTAGATGTATCCTTCCTGAATGCTTTTGCTTAGTTACTAGTTAATTAAATCGAAATTTAATTACATTTGAACTGTCTATCTAGAGATGAATCATTAGGTTATTGGGTGTTTTTAGTGGCACAGTGAATAACGCGCTACGGAGGGAGGGGCACACATAGGGCAAGGCCTCAGCATGGGAGCTGAACACGCAGCAGCCGTGACCAGACATGGTGTGTTGCCCAAAACAAATCAGTTAATCACGAGTGCTACTGATTGGTCCTAATATCAGATTGATTACCCTGTTCTAATAATAGAAGTCAGCTAATTTTAAAACAAGTTAATGTTATGCCCCCCTTGATGTCTCTCGAACCTCAAAAGGAACAAGAGATCATTGTCATTTTTGAATTTGTGATTTAAACATAAATCAGATAATCGAATAGAAATGCTCTCCTTGCCTGATGGCTGTGCCCTTTCTATTCATACCCAGAGATTAAGCTGTTGGGGAACCGTCAGAAATGCTGAGTGCTAATTGACCTATCGTGACAAGTATATAAATCATAATCAAATCATGTTTAGTCCTTGTCAGCAAAAATATGTGACCCAAAAACTATTGTAGCATTCACACTATGTTTTATCTGGTAGTGTCTTAGCGTACTCTCAAAAACCAGTGTGTCAACGGTGCAGATGCCCAGAATAACTGCAGAAGGCCAGACCAGAAGAGGGCGGCAGGCGTCGTGAGGGAACAGCCACTGTACCCGGAACGGACGACCACCTATGGACGAAAGAGGCATGAAACAGCGGAGAGGGGGGCCCAGATAAGGACTCCGGGCGCGAGGTGCTGGTACAAAAGCTGCCCAAGTCGATCTTCAGGCCCACACCCTCTGGGTCGCACCAGGAGGTAACTGATCTCAAGCCAACAGATCAAAGCGGTTAGCCACAAGGACCCCAGCAAAAGGAGTTACCGGAGGCAATCACTCGATTTAAACGGCTCTGACAGCGGCTGACGCCGCGCCCTGGCCCCGCGTGCCGCAACGGAATGGGAAAGGACACACCCACACACATACTATTCAAGCAGCATAATTCTGAGCGGCGAGACAAGTTGCAGAATGAGAATCTATCCAGCAGATGAAACACACTCAAGACAAATTCATGGTCTGAAGAGGACTCAGGGACTCTTATAGGCTGCAAAAGGTCTCTCGCAGTGGGAGAGACACCCTACTCCCTCATCCTCACTCAGCAGTGCAAACTCCATCAGGTGCACCAAGCTTCGAAGGGGGGAGCCAGCACTTTCTGCGTAACAACTCAGCAGACAGAACCATAAAACCTCTAGCAACCACAGAGAGGAGGGGGTCCCTCCCAAGCATCCCTGCAGCAGCGCATGATTCGACCCCCAGAAAAGCTTGACAAGCTAACCAGGAAAATAATAGTTCCTACTTTATGCAGGACGAGGAGTAATTTAGAACGGTGGCGTCGTTTTAAAAATTGCTTGCAAGCAGACCCAATAATCAAACTTATGTGTCAGTCTCATANGGAAACACCCACACAAAATTACTATTAAAGCAGCAAGTTCTGAGCTCTTAGACAAAGTTGCCAAAATTGAGACTCTGATCCAGCAGCTGAACAAAACTCAAGACAAGCTTGACATGTTCCGAAAAGAACTCGGTGACTCCTACAGGCTGCGAAAGGAGACGCAGTGGGAGAAACACCCTACTCCCGCATCCTCACTCAGCAGTGCAAAACTACCTCAGGTGCACGAAGCTACGAAAGGAGGAGCCAGCACTTTCTGCTTAACAACTCAGCAGACAGACCCATAATACATCCAGCAACCACAGAGAGGAGGGGGTCCCTTCAAAGCATCCCTGCAGCAGCGCATGATGCGACCCCCAGAAACTTTGACAAGCTAACCCGAAAACAATAGTTTCCTCTTATGCAGTACGAGCAGTAATTAGAACGGTGGAGTCGTTTTAAACATTGCTTGCAAGCAGACCCAATAAGCAACCTTATGTGTCTGTTTCATAAGTCAGTAACTTCTTCTCCATGCGCATACCAATTCCTGATCAAAACCAGATAAAATTATAATTTGAATGCACCTTCCTACGAGCAGTAAGAAGTTTTAAGTGCTATAATGTGTTTAAATCGTACGATAAGAAACTACCCTGACTTTAGCGAAGAAATCCTAATTTTTTGTGTTAGTGGAGCATAGGTCTTTCTCCTGACGACGAAACCTCAGGATTAGAAGCTCATATAAATGGTACCAGAATAAAAAGCGGTCTGATTTTGGGCGAAGAAATCCACTTCTTCAGTACTGTGTAGGTGATCTGCGCCCTGGTTCTCATCACCCTGCTACACGGCCCCCTTATTAGTGTATGGCTCCTGGCTATCCATATGATCGCACACCCCTCACCGGCAAAACATTTAAGCCCTGACACACACCGACCCTTACCGAACCTGCACGCCGCACAGGTTCTGATAATAACTAGCTAACATAGCGTGCCGGGTTTCCCCCGGCGTATTAGCACGTTCAGGATAATGTTTTTTAAATACGTCCCGATAAGAACCTAATCCGCTTTTAACGGCGAGAACTCCCAATCTTGTTGTTAGTGGTAGGCATAGTCTCTTTTCTTGACGCGCCCCCTCGATAGCCAGCTCCTAATGGTAACCGAATGAATCGGTTGATCTGGGCGAGAAATCTTTTCAGTCGTACTGTGAGTTGATGAGCTGCTATATCCCATTATAATTTAAGGCTTATATGTCGTTCGTCATTGTTTTTCCTTCTGCTCGTATTTGATGCACATTTTTTAAAACGTACAACTAATGGTGTATTTCGGTGTCACGTCCGCATCCCCCTATTGTGTGAAGTGCAATGTGCTTGTTGTGCCAGTACCTGCATGAATTCTGTTCTACGGGCCATGCATGCGTTCCCCCCCACTGCCACCCCGCGCTATCAGCAGTGCCGCCTACTCAGTTCCCGCCCATCGCCCACGACGCCACAAGTGTAGACCGCGGACATGGGTTGAACCGTGACCCGGCAGTGGTGAGCGACTTTCCGGTTATGACAACCCGCCCTCCTTCCCCGTGGGTTCCCACAAGACTTGCGGGATACACACCTACCGCTAACCTCTAAGCTCAGCCCTTCCGTAGTAGTGTGCTGACTAACCCTCGAATAGCGTACTGTCATTTCTCCACCCTCGTCTTGATCTCTCTTCTTCCTCATCTCTCGGTTTTTGACTTTCTTCTCTTTTAATTTCGTCCCATTTGGTTTGCAAAATTTGTCCCAATCCAGCCGTCAATGGATCCTGTCCACGAGAATCATCGAGATTTCCTAATAACCCATCCCCTGTTATTTTTTTTTCTTTCTTCATGTGCTTCCTTTTCTTTGTTCTACTCGTTGTGCACTCTTTAATCATCACTAGGCCCTCTTTATCTTCTTATACTTTTTCTGTGTTTTGTGTTTACCTGTTTAACCTATGTTAGTATTCACATCACAGTCGTTGTGGTCTCGGAACGTAAGTCGTGGCCCAAATTTGTTTCTCTAGCGGTATAAGGTTAGTAATCATCCTGTTCTTCTTCTCGCCCGGCCGGCTTATAGGGCAGGCCAGCTCCATTAAAAACACAAGTGCCTCTAGGTACATAAAACTAGCCCACCCCAATTCCACACATGTTTTTTTTTGCCCCGGCTTGTGGGTCGCTGTTTCGCTCACCGCTAACCTAGGGATGAAGTCTAGCAGATCAAACAAGTGAAAGTCGCCTTCTCGAAACAAAACAATCGGTCAACAATGTTTTTTTGAGCCATTTTACCTATTCCACCGTCCGAGACCTTTCGCTCCTCTGAGGCCGCACCCAAAGCACCATTCGAAGCATCTTTTTAGCGTGTAACTTTTTTTCTTCATTTCTGACTAATACGCCCTCACGCCCACGCGTCTCTCCAGCAGCTGTGTTCTTCCCACACCCGTCATGCACCCCGATCTCCGCGCCCACCAACACACCCCCAGAAACATATTACTCTTGTGTTCCACAGCACACAGACAACACTACACGTCACTTACAGCGACACCTCACCCTCCTACCTAACCTATGTTAGTTAACCACAAAGGAAGCCTTCGCACTACCTAGCCCTTGGCCTCTCTACCTACACGTCGCGCCTGCCCCCCCCCCGCCATTTTAGCTCGATCTGATCCTGACATACCTCCGCGTCACGCTACCCCCCTCGCCATTTGACCTCTCTCCCGGTTCTCCCTCTCTCGCACCGGGACACCGTTCCCACACATGCTGTGACAGGAGCTCCCGCCAGCCATTCCACAGACACAAGCCTTGCGCAGTCACAAGGACCACCGGCACATAGACTAAGTTATGGAGCACCTGCGCTCTCCCTCCCAAAGCAGCAACGATTCCTGCCATGGCCCCCACATAAGGAAAGGAACCAGGCGAGCCTGGACACCTCCCGTAAACCCACACCTGCGAACATTTGACCAGCATCATCCTCTCCTCGGCCACACCCTCAAGGGCCTCAGACAGGAAATATACGAGCTGAAACTGCAAGTCACATAATTCTACAGAGAACTGACACCTGCTCAAAGAGAAAAAGCACAGAGCGTATGCAAAGATCCTCACAGAATGGTGCGACAGAAGGAAAACACCAGTCTTCACAGAGGCTCTAACAGGTGCTAGACACCAAGCGCCGCTGGAAAAAGCAAAAAAGCACATCACTTCGTACAGACTTGAAAAGAGAAATGTTCACCAAAGTCACTTTAAAACAAAATATGTGGAACTAAATGAGAGAGACACTACATCTTAGGCCTTACAAGGCCACCTGTATACAGACAGAGCTGAGGTCCAAACCTTGACTCAGCAATTAGAGAGGAGCTTGACATGGTTCAGAAAGATTTTAAATAGTCCTACCGACTGCGCATAGACTTATGCAAAAGACAGCCGGCTGAACATCACTTTGCCAGCAGTGCAAGCCCTCCACGCCTTTGCACAGCTACGAAAGGGGGGAAAGGGTGCCGAAGCCTTCTGCTTGACACTTTACAAGTCAGCTCCTTGAAAACCTCTGCAGCTGCAACAGAAAAAAAATTTTTCAGGCGAACCGAAGAAACGCAACGAGGTGAATTAAGTGTCACAAATTAACTGAAATATGCTTGCAGACAACAAGGCGAACAGATAGGGAAAAAACGAAACAGAACTTCCCCTGGCCAGCAAGCCCACCCCCTCAGCCAAGAGTCTGAACCTGGGATTGTTCGTGGCGGGTTGTGGTTGGGTGCGGGGGTCGGGAGCCGGGGTGGCGTGTCGTTCGTTTGGGGGGGGGGGCGGTTGTGGGGGGCGAGCGGGGGCGAGGCGAGGGGGGCGGGTGGGGGGAGGGTGGGGGGCGGTGAGGGGGGTGGGGCGAGAGCCCACTGTTCACACGTCACCAACCAGCAACCACAAGGGGGTGGGGCAGGGACCCTTCCAAAGGATCACTGCAGACACACACACCGTATGACCCCACAGACCCCAACGAGCTGGACAGAAACAATACATCTGGCAACCTAAATACTCTCAGAACCAGAGTCTGAACACGGACTGATCGCAGCCCCAGACACCAAGCAGGGCCGGCGAGAAACTCCCCATGCTTACTACCACAGACTTTGACCAACTTACTCCAAAGCTCACAATTACCATGGGATGGCGGAGGACACCAGCTGCAAGAAGGCAACTAGGCATTAGGGCCTGCCGCACAATGCCTAAATAACAGCTGCGTAACCTGACACAGAAGTCCTTTAACAAGCAGCAAGGCCTCCACTAAAGGAGTTTGTCAAACCCCACTGATTCTGAAATTCACAACTCAGAATCCAAAGCGGGCAACAGAAGGCACCCAGCATTGCCACAATACAAAACCCTTCTACAGAAAGCCCCTAGACAGAAGAGGACAGAGCCATCACCATGGCAACAGACCAGGTTCCAGACCAACCACTGGGAAAAACCATGGAAAAAGGCATCCTCATCCTGAAAACACCACGGTATATCCAACAGCAGTCCACCACAACACCCTCCTCCACACAACGGAGGCTACACAAGGACAGCTGGACCCGCCTACTTCTGGGTTACAGGAATTGCTGACACTCGCAAAAGAGCTCCTTGTACAAAACTCAACTGAGGAGTACTGAGGAGGACAAACTTCTGACTCCTTGCCTGACTTAACACAGCATCAGACCCCTCCAAGGGGAGGAGCATCCCTTGAAACCGGTCAACACCCCAGAAGCAGCCAGACAACGTTTGATTGAGCAACGGGCCCACATGCCCAAAAGCGAAAGCTCTACCAACACAACTCAGGCAAGCTCAAGTCGTGCCGCCACAAGAGCCAAGCGACACCGCAAACATCAGATTTCTAGGGACGTTCGGGCAGAACAGAGAGCTAACAACCACCTGCGGCTCTCCTGCCATCATCACTAGGTCAATCTGAAACTCTCTGCACACTACAAAAACTCCATAACAATTACCTGCAATCCCTAGAACCACCTGCACTCTCACCAGTGAGAATCTAACCCGGCTGTTCCACATCGTGGATACCACAGATAGCCTACTGGCTAACAACAACAACAAAAAAACATCCTACCCGGACTAACTCACTTCAGGATGACAGGTGACACAGCATCGACACCTGCTGCATAAGCTCGAGGACCCACACCTTGCTACAGCCTACATCACAACAGCACACCACCAGACAGCATCCAACAAGGCACCAACAGCCAAAAACCACCACTAGCTCCCAGCCGTGAGTGCCAGGTGTGAGTTCGATTGTTCTGCACCTTGACATCGCTAGTTGTTGTCTATTCTACGGACAACAACGCTCGAAAGGGGGAAAATATGTAGCGTCTCGACCAATCTGAAACACTAATTTTAATTTGATTTAACAAATCAAATATTCATTAGATTAACAAATCGTCACAGTCCCCTCACTCAATATACTGGATGTCAGGGCTTCGGCTGAACACCATCCCCCACCTTGATCACCATGACAACTAATCATGATATCACTGGTTTTATGGCCTAAAAGGAATGTAGGGGAGAAACTCCCTCATTTTACTCATGAGAAAGACACACAATGCCCAGAGAAATGGACTGTTCTCTAATTAAATCATAGGAAAACCTTTCTTTGAATGAAAACACATATCCTTCAGATCATTGTGTATACCATTACTGTTCTTGTATATTGCCTGTTGTAGTGTATGCTGTTTTATTCGTGTTATCATAGACCACTAGTTAATATAACCTCACCTATTTCATGTCTAGTATCTATGAATTCGCCTTCTTATGATCGAAACAAGTGTGTATATTATATGCTGATACCTATGCAACATATTGATGTTCTAAGAATCTGTACTAATTCGTGCCTCAACACTCCAACGAATTACATATGCAAAATACCCAGGCTAAAGGACAAAGAGTCATAAAATCCCCAGTATTCCCAACCCTCCCGATTGGGATTTCAGCCCTTATAGGGCGCGAAGCCCATCTTGAGAGGCGTGGATCTCTGCAGGCTTTAAAAGGCCACATTCCATGTGACCCGCCTCTGTCGGTGGTTCAGTCAGAAGCAAAGATGATGTGAGAAAACGCTTCAGGATACCAAAAGCATCTGTGCCAGGCCTCTCTTCGGCCTAGTCCTTTCCATTCATCAAGTAACACTGACTCAAACTGGCTCTTTTCATCGACCCGAATTCAGCAAAGATCAACGGGAAGCTTTAAGATTTGCATCAGGAATCTCTTTAAGACCGCCGAGACTCGCTAAGTATCAAAATTAGTCTTATTAATTAGGTATCATTTTGCACCTTTTTACAAAGGTGTGTTTGAACTCAGAATCTGACGTATCCCTGAAGGCTTTGATCTGTTGAATATACATGCAAAGTGTTCCATAAAATCCATTCTTTATGCCTCTTTCTATGCTGAGTTAAACTTTAACCCTTTCCTATACCAACTGTGTGTGTGTGTGTGTGTGTATGTGTATGTTAGACCAGTTTATGTGTTTATGTAGTATGTTAGACTAGTTTAGGTGTTTATGTGGTTAATAAAACGTTACTTGTATCACACTTGACGTGTTCAGTGTTTACTCATGACCGGAGTCAATGATCATGCAGATTTACGTTACAAGCTTATAGAATGGTACAGTAAGAAAGTTATTTCCCTTAACCAGGAAATTAACATTCTTAGAATTGACAAGACAGTTGACCCTGAGTGGTCAGCTAAATATCTACAGTGGATCTAAAATATGAATAACTAATTATAACTAGTTATGGTTAATTATTCATATTTCTGTTGTGAGCTAAAAGTCGCTACATCCCCTTTAGTTATAGTACAAAATAAACTTTAATGAACATCAGAAGTTATCTTGTTTCAACCACAGAAAGACGTCAATACACACAGATTTCATGTTCAAGTCCACCAACGGTAATCTACTCTCCTGTCTGCAACATTGCATATTATTTAAGTCATATCTTACTATGGTTGAAATTGTAAGAATAGTAGTGCGCTATTCCGAATTCAACCAATATTTTCTAACTTTGGTTTGCTGCTGCTAGAGCACATAAATCACACGTTTCACCTTTAAGAGTGAGGGGAGACCGGACTGACAAGGACAATTTGCAATACTGTACATTACCAGTACAATATTCTCCTGAGAGGTGTTTCTTGGCCTATTTTTCACAAAACAATAATGATAATGACTTTCTTCTGATTTTGAGATGTTAAATAGTTATGATTTTGCCAAAGGTCAATAATAACACAACTGCTGACATTCTCATTTGGTACAATATAAATTGTTAAACATTGATCTATGGTTTAATATTTGCCATCTAATAGGCATGACAAAGCTTTCTTTTTTTTTTCTTTTGACAGAGAACCCTAGTGTTCTGACATGCAAGTGATTATTTAAATAAGGAGTGACAGTAAATGCATATATGAGCATAGAAAATGGGGTTTAGCCAGTTGAGATGAATTGCTAGATTAGGAGTCACAATGGGAGCGAATGAGAGAGAACATGAATAATATCAATGCAGAATTAGGGAGATGCACCCATTAAAGTAGTTATGAGGTTACATAAGAAAGCTAATTTACAATATGGCTGCCAGAGAAATTGAATACAGAGGAAATAGTAAATTATGATGCCAAGAGACGCCCAAAGGTGAATGCATTTGCTTGGTGAAAGAAATGAAACAACTTCATCCTGCTGTTTAATATGAGAACATATCCGCAATATATACAGATGAGAAAGCTAACGGGGAATGTGTTGTATTAAAAAAGATGCTAATCGCACTGCATTATAAAACTCAATGTCTCCGTCTGTGTCTAACACAGTCTTAATGTTGCATTAAATTCTGAAAAGTGCTGTTTTACTCAACAATTAAAATTGTAAGTGTATTAAACGTAATGGATTTCCCATAATGCATTGCCAAATGAATAAGAGGTCAGATCAGGGGAACTCTGAGTCACTTTCTATTAAGATGAAAGAGAAGACATGCTTTGGCCATAGTACCCACAATCCCACCTGCTTCTCTGCTCAGAAGCTGTTATTTTGTCATCGAGCCATGGTATCCCAGCATTCCCTAATGAGATTAGATGGCCACTAATGAGCGCTACAGTGGGTAAAATCAGCTGTGTTGCGAAGGTCAAAAATTTCACCAGATTGTGCTGTTGGACTTCAAGAATCATTAACTAATAACAAACAAATGATTTATGAGGGAAGCTGAATTTTTGTTGGCCTTTAGGCAGGGTTTCCCTTTCTTCATCCTATTTTAATGAGCATGAAAACATGGAAGTGATACTAAGACCTGGTACAATAACATGCAATGAGCTGTATTGAAGAAACATTCTATTTTTTTGGCTCATGTTCACATGGCATACATTCAGATAGACTAGTTCAGGTCTGGATTCACCTTGAGTAAGTAAATGTTTAACTATATAAGGCAAACACGTTACCTGTGAGAATAAAGAACTTCTATTATCCTGTTTTTTTATGGTGGGACATATAATATTTGCTTTTCCAGGCTGATCCTTCCAGTTTGTCGACTGGTCTGTAGTGACTGTGTGTACATTGTCGATGTGAGGTCATACCATTTTTACAACGGAATGGAAATGCAATGAACCATTGACCTATATTGGATTCAAGACGAGAATTCATCTTGGATTTTCCCCTGCTCAAACATTCATGTTTAACCCACACTGACCTTTCATCAAGAAAAATTAATTTTCTTTATTTGCCACAGGGAAAAAGTTGCATTGCTGTTAAAATGTTTAAACAAGCATCAGCATTTTCTTATATTGACATGCATTTTTGATTTGGAAAGAGTCTCACATTATATGTAATCCCCTGTTAACCAGTAACCTCACAGTGCAATTTCAGTGAGATATAATCAACATGCAAATTGCTAAGTGGGCAGAACTATCATTTTTGTTAAGTGTGCATATTAGCAAGGCAAATATTGCTTGGCGCAGTGTTTCAAAAGAAAGCATCCAATACATCTTCCTATCAGAGCTGAATGATACTTGTCACAGCAACTGTTGCTGTGACTAGATTACTTTAATAAATAAAAAAAAATAGGTTCACACTTGACAAAATCTAAATTTCACAAATAATCAAAATCAAATAACCAGGCCTATAACAAAAAATTAACAAAATTAAACTAAACTCAAATAACTAAGACAAGTGCCAAACAAACTAAAAACTAACTCCAAATGACACAACAGAACCACATTTATGCAATCGGACTAGCCCAAATTACACAAAAAAAGGGGGGAAACAAAAATCCCAAACTACAAAGTACAACAACAAAACACATAAACTACTTCAATGAAACCAAACCAAATACCATTAAAGAAATAAAGCACTAAAAAAACAATCCTAAGCTCAACCATCCCCGTTCTCCCCACCATTTATCTGTCTGTTGGTGCTGGCAAGGGGAACTAAAGAATTGTGTAGGCAGCGCAACGATCCTTTAGACCAGTGTTTCCCAAACTTTTTTTAGTCACGGCACCCTTTGGAAATTTTAACAAACTTGTGGCACCCTACAAAATTAATTTTGTCACAATATTTGAATTTCTAACTTCGATATGATCATTTGAAAAGTATAGATATTCGGTACAACAGGGAAGAACTGCAGAATATAATGTCATACAGATATTTTTAATAATATTAAAAAATATTGTCCATCAATGGTGGCAATCAGTAGGCTAATTTCTAATGAAGAGACCAATTTATATGACAGATTTTAATGTAGGCTTTTATACATATGTAAACATTATTTAATTACCATTATAACTAGCTATCTCACAAATTTGTGCTCACTCAGTGTTTTTTTTTAGTTACAGGAGGGGTAGGTAATTTGGCAGGAGCCACGAGGATAGCTTGATTTCAACTTTGGAAATGACTAAAAAATGACAAGCTAGTCAGTAATAAAATAAGAACAAATAAAGAAATTAATAATGATAGATTTAAATTAAAAAAAAATGACGACAGGCCTCAAATTACCCAATAAATAGCTTGAGTTTTTCAGGTTGAGCAAAACAATAGGGTTAAGATATTTTTTAAAAAATATTTTTACCAATATACAAAGGTTTAGTTCATAGAAAGCTTTTATTATCAGAGGACACGTGAGCATAACATAGCGGTTAGAAGATCAATGAATGAGAGGGCAGCGTTTACCAGAGTTGCCCATTTACCACACTTTGTTACAACACAGTAGGGCTATTGCAGACAGAAACAATACTGTACTACATCGATGTTTCCTGTCGGCTCAATTTTTGAGTGGACTTTGCTGTTCCGATGAGCATGAACGGTATACGAGTGGAGCGACTGAGCAGAGCGCACACACACAGAGCGGGATAATACGCAGAGCGTCACACCACGTGAAAGTGAAACCTGAGCGGTGAAATAATTTTCGGCAGCCGAAATTTCGGTGCATCTCTTATTATTGGCGACATCAGAAATTGATATTATACAATAGATGCTTTTTTTGAACATGTTAGCAATTTAAAAATATTAAAAAAATTTTTTTTACACGGCACCCGGTGGGAAACACTGCTTTAGACCCAGCACCAGAAGCTCGGGAACCTCTGCAAATCTCCACAGAGCCCACCGCACGGTAACCTCAACTCAAAGAAAGAAAACTGATAATAAACAAAAATAGACAGAACAGCGAACTAAATTGTGGGCAATTAGTTACATGTACTTTATCAAGAAAGATTTAAAGTGGAAATAACTGAGTCTGTCTTATTGAGATAAATCTACATTAAATTAATAAAATTAATCCAAACATAAGAAGAGACAATGTGTGTGTGTGTGTGTGTGGTGGGGTGTGGTGTGTGTGTGTGTGTGTGTGTGGTGGTGTGTGTGTGTATGTATGTGGGTGTATCCACATTACCGCTCACTGATGTGTGGCCACACCGTGGGCCATCACAGAGATATTATCAAATCGTGAGATTTTGATATCGTTACAGCACTATTATTTATATATATTTATATCGTCTGTGGAAGGCGTAGGACCATGAAATGGTCAATCATGTCCATAGCAAGTAATTTTCGTGTTAAGTTTTGGCCCCGATAGCCTTCCCATAGGGTTAGCCTCTGGTTTGTCTGTGCGTGTTCATGTGTTTTGGAGGCGTGGCTTTGGAGAGTGATTTTCAGGGAGGATGGGATCTTATGCTTTGGCTTTTCAGAAACAGAAAAAAGCATGGCCAAAATCACTGTATAGTCTGCAGTCTGAAGAAAATTTAAATGGTGTGTTGACTAGTGATTCAACTTATTTATTCTTGAGTCTGATGTTTGAATGCTTCTTCAAGCGCGTGCATTTTTTAACAGACTCAACTTCACTGTGTGTATTCATTTAGCTCCATGTTCAATGCATCCCATGAAACAATATTCTCAATATTATTAACTCGTCGTTATCTTTAGGTCACGTCCCAAAACCAATCAAAGCTGGCGGTTATTAAGCCTCTTATAAAGAAACCACAACTAGATCCTAGTGAAATGGCAAATTACAGACCCAACTCAAATCTTCCTTTTATGTCTAAAAATTTAGAAAAAGTTGTGTCTGCTCAATAGTGCTCCTTCCTGCAAAAAAAATATCTCTATGAAGAATTTTCAGGTTTCAGGCCCCACCATAGCACAAAAACTGAACTTGTTAAAATTACAAATGACTTGCTTCTTGCGTCAGACCCAAGGCGGCATCTCTTTGCTAGTTTTTATTATCTAGTGTGCTGCGTGTTGACACTTAGCTCAGACATACGCATAGGATCTTATTACAAAACTATACAGGTATTCAAGGGCACGCTTTAAGATGGTTTAGATCCTACCTGTCCGAGCACTACCACCTTGTTCATTTAAATGGGGAGTCATCTCAATTATCACAGTAAAATATGGAGTGCCACAAGGATCTGTCCTAGGGTCCTCTGCTATTTTCAATATACATATTACCCCTTGGTAATATTATTAGAAAACAAGGGATTAGTTTCCACTGTTATGCTGAAGATACTCAACTATATATCACAACAAGACCAGATGAAACTTCTAAAATATCTAAGCAAACAGAGTGTGTTAATAATTTAAAAGATTGGATGACCAATAATTTTCTCCTATTAAATTTGATTAAAACAGAGATATTACTTATTGGACCAAAAAAAATGCACATTATTAATCTTTAGCTTGGGTTAAACAAATCAAATTTGCTTGATTGGAACAGCAGCTACGCTAATTATGTCTCTATTTATTTCTCTGTTTTTGCCCTAGGATTTACACAAGCTTCAGTCTGGATCCAGAACACCTGAGAAGAGATGATGACGACCCCTCAGAGGACCTCAGATGATGCCAACCCTGAAACAACATACAGAACTACCAAATGTTGCTGTAAGTTTGATTGCATCATATAATAATTGTTGTTAATATTGTTCATCGTCTGTTTGATTACATCTTAAATTGTTTTTCCGTACATTTCTGCTATATGTACATTTACTGACATAGTCACCATTGATAAGCTACTACTAAATATTGTAGAGACATAATTTTCTGTAAAGTTGAATTCAGTGTGTAAAGCAATTCAATCCCTCCTTTGAATGGATTGAATTGCTTTACACACTGAGGAAGGCTTTGAGCCGAAACGTTTGTGTATTTTCCCATCAGTAATGAATGTAAAATAAAAGAAAAAAGAAGATTGTTCTCGTGAGTACGGATCATAATTTCCTATACTAAGTAACTCAACAGATTGACGCACCAAAATTACTTTTAAAAATTAAAAGATCAAGTAACGCAAGAGCGCAGTGCAAACAACGTTGTTAAACTGTAAAGTTGCTTTGCAATGATTTGTATCGTGAAAAGCGCTATACAAATAAACTTGAATTAAAATTGCTGCAACCACTGGACGCGGGCCTTTAAGATGTGTTTCACAGGGCTGCCAAGACTTACAACTAGCTTTTCCTCTCACTTAGAGAACTTTGACGTATGGGTTATGCCAGGTTTTGTGAAGCTAATGAAAGTATTAACCTCGGAGAGGAAAGGGGAGGTAGTTTGATGCATTCAGATTGGCAATAGCCAATATTTCACCAAGACAGGCATTACCAATGAATAATTAAGTGTTTAATATAATGTTCGTGAAGAGAGGGAGATAAAGGAGGGCAGCGGGGAAAGGGAAATGATTAAACTGTAATTGATTATACTTAAAACCAATGCACTATTACAGAGTTCTTGATAGCAAAAGTGTTTGTGTGTGTTTGTGTTCAGAAAAATGGCTTTTTGATGGCACTGTCAGTGCAGTTGCAGTCATTAGCTTTGAGAACTCTTCTATGATGGAATTCAGAGGCCTGGCATGTTGAGATCATGAAAATTTAAGAGGGAAATTTATACCAGAGGGACTGGCGCCCTGGCAGTGACTCGTGAATGCCCGAGGACACATGTTTTCACAGGGTGCAACATCAGACTGATGTGGCTGGTGATAAATAGTTAAGAAACTAGGGTTGTTTGCACTCTGACGCTTCTGAGAGTCATCTCACACTTGAAAATGCAGTTTGGAGATAAGATGAATTCATATTAAATTACGAGCATGGACTAAATCAGTGTAGTGTGCCGTTACAGGTGGTACTAGCAAATTAATTTTTTTTTTCAAGAGATACAATACCCATGTTTACAAAGCTTTGTGTGTAATTTTAAAACTTACAATTTGAACCTTCCAATTTGAAAAAGGAAGGAAGAAGTTGATACATTTTCTGGAACACATTATCAGAAACAGATGTCATGTCCCCGAATATTAAAAATTAATGCTGGATGTTAAACATTTCAAGAATGTTAGATTATAATTTTGATCTTCAACATATTATGTCACGTATGCAGTTTAGTAAAGGATATTTCATTCATTAAGAAAATAAAATGTTGTCTTACATTAAACATCAGCTTCGACTTCTGTGATTTTACATGGTAATTTAAAACATATGTGGCCTATTACAGTTAAACCAGTCTAAAAATATCGACAGGTTCCCTGCTAGGAATCAGTCCACAGTCTCAGAGAATATACGTCCTCATACAGACAGAGGTTAGCAATTTCCATACCTCAATTTACTGACCTATGGCTTCCTGTCTTGCATATATGTCCTTCTTGTTAACCAGCTGACAGATTTTCATGCATATTCATAGATGCATATGGTCTGCCAGAACGAAAGCCGTCTCGTCTCCTCAGATTCCGCCCTGTAGCAATGTATGAAGACACTTCATTAATGGATGCACCAAAAGAAGCATCGTCTTCTTTTTCTAGCATTTGTGTTTGCATAAATTCCAAAGGCTGATGACCAATGCGTTGCTTAATCATTATTTTTGTTGTTTTAAATGCAATATTTTTTAAAACAACATATATTACCCTGAGAGTTATTTGACATGACATGCATTTAGAAAATATATTATGCTTTTTTTTTTATCTCACTAAATTTTTATTTATTCTAAGAACAAAAAAGAAAAAAAATCTAAATATCTTATGCAACATTGATTTTAATGTAAACTGATCTTGTTTAAGGATGTTTTGATATTTTTAGTGAAAAAAATAAACAATTCCCTCGAACACAGAGGAAAAAGACATGACAGGTAACAGCTGGGCTGAATGGAAAGCACATGTGAGAATGCCATTCTGCTAAGACATGTTACTTTATTTCCTCAGGGCTAATCAGACGTAGTACATAATCATTCAATAAAGACGGGGCAAGATGCCGCAAACTAATTGCGCTGTTGTATTTTTGGAATCCAGGGCTGTCTGGGACTTAAAGTGAACATGCTGAGAGGCATAGAAAGATGTGTTTATCCACAAGTGTTTACCCTGTGATGACTGATAACTGATAATGAACGGGCTGCGCATGGGCTGCTTGATATGCACAAACAGCCTTAATGTATATCAGGTTGTTAATGCTGTCAGCACTGATAATTTAAGCAATCTTTTGATGTTATACTAGTATATGATGTCTTCTGAGTACAAGAAATGAATGTAAGATGTTCACAAAAAAACTGTACATCGCTTAATATTAGCAAGCATTTTAAAGGTGCAGTAACATTAGTCAAGTAGCATTGCATGAAGCACCGTTGGTCACTTTCAAATTAAGCAGCTTTATATTGGCAAACAGCAAATTTGTGTATTCAACTGACCTGAATATAATGCAAAATCATGCACAAATCCATAACTGCATTCTTCTGTGGAACACAACAGGAGAAATTTAAATACTCTAGTCACTCTTGTCCTTACAATTACAATAAATCTGGAGCAAAGCTTAAAAAAAAAACATGCAAAGCACTGTAAAAGTATCATTAAAGACATTCATATTATTTGTGCATTATGTTTCAAGTTGTCGAAAGCCATAATTCCGTTTTGTACAGAGCCCCTAAAGGGCCAGTGGAGCTAAAAAATATAGTTCTATGATGAGAAACTTTGTGTTTACATGCAAAAAAATTGCGCTATCATACAAAGCGTTTGCGTTCCCCCAAGAAACTTGGGTTCACTTGAAAATAATTCAAAAGTTGTGCGAGCCAGTGTTATTTTGGCATCATTGAGATTCTATTATAGTTTTTGTTAATATTTAGAATTAGATTTTATTTTTAGATTTTCTGTTTTCATCGTTTTAGTTACAGTTTTAGTTATTTTGCTGTTTTGTCATTTTATTAGCTTTTATTATTTTATATATATAGTTTTTATTCATTTTTATTTCCATTTGAGTTTGTCATTTTAGCACTGTTGCCTTGTCAAACGCTGAAATCAAATAACGTTTATGTTAATTTGATCTATTTCAGTTAACATTCTTTTATTTTAAGAACAAAATGTTTGTTAGGTTTAGTATTAGTAACACTAATAACCCTCTTATGAGAACACAAAGTTTAAAAGGGGAACACAAAACATTGTAAGAGTATTGTGTGATGATGAAACAGTTCAAATTGTATTATTTCGTCAAAACATGCCTTAGTTTTATTTATTTATTTTTTATTTTTCATACAATCATTTTGACATGACATCACAATACATTTTTGGTCACACTTTATTTTAGGGTCCAGTTCCCATGGTTAACTAACTATGAACTACTTTTGCCTCAGTAAACTCCTAATTACTGCTTATTAATAGTTAGTAGGGTAGTTGTTAAGTTTAGGTATTGGGTAGGTTTAAGGATGTAGAATATGGTCAGCGGCATATGTGCTTTCTAAGTAGCCTACTAATAAACAGCCAATATGTTTATAATTGGCATGCTAATAAGCAAAGAGGTAATAGTGAGAATTGGTCTCTTATATTAAAGTGTTACCACATTTTGTTTTTTTACAGGTAAATATAAAAGTTTCAACCTATACAATCAGGGCTGGATTTACTCATAAGGCATTCTAGGATGTGCCCATGCTGGCCGTCCAGGGGGGGGCCCAAACCAATGAAGGATAATAATTAGGTTTTGTTCTACTTGGGATACCTAAAACCCGTAAAAGAACCAAAACCCAGAAGACAATGAGCAAATAACTATACAAATAGGGGTAAATTAAAAATAAAAATGCCAACTATTTCTGTCTCAACTTTTTTTATGTACCGGCAAATCACATTCTTTCTCCCGTCTCTCTCCAGACCACACACACCGTACAGACATGCCTCGCGCGTCGCGCTCACCACAACGCGGAGTCAGGGACAGGAAATTTGTTGTAAGAGCTGAGCGATGCCACCCGCGAATTTATCAATAAAATAGTTTCACAGCTGAAAAGCTACATGACATTTCTAAGTAGCGAGGTTCTTGAAGCAGTTCAACTTAAAGATTCGCTATTAGTAGACGTTGCTGCTGAATACTGATTGTAATAATTAAACGCAAGTGCTTATTGCGATAGAAAACACTGTAACGGTTTCCACTGATTACGAAATATTTTTGTTTGCTTGGGTGGTAAAATTAGGCCTATTATATTAATAGGGAAGGGGGCCCAAAAATTAGTTTTGCCTATGTCACAAAAAGAGGTAAATACGGCCGTATACAATAAACCATCAGGCTGTGGCAGTTTTCCTGTAATGTTTCCTCCATAGGACTAGCTCACACAGGGCCCAGGGACATGGATTTTATGGCTCTATAACTGCTTCTCTCCACTACCGAGTACCTGAGACAGTTCAACCCTGTTTGCCAAGGTTCATGATGTGTAATCGCTGTGCGCAAGGTCCACGAAAACATCTGAGAGCAAATATGGCTTGTCTCTGACATCGCCGCCTTACTTGTCTCGGACAATTCAGCATGCACTGTGCCGTGAGCTTCCTCTGCCAAACAGGTGTCCACCCCGGCTAGGCCATCATCTTGAACACGGCCCGCTCTGTAGGATTCCGGGTTAATATCACAAATAAGCATTAGAAAGATGATGAAAGGAAGGGTAGGATCCTAGGTAGATAGGGGAAAACAAGGGTGTATAGATTATACTCCATGTTGTGGTGGTAAACTGGATCATAGCTAAGCGGTTCTCGGGAAAACAAATGCTAGGATCTTCTTAGCCCTTTCTTAAAGGCTCTATCATGAAAGGTAATTGCAGTTCAAAGAAAGCACATAACGCAGTTCCAGTGCCTTCTTCAGATCTTGACATGAGGTCTGTATCGTCTCATTACACTTATTTTCCCCATCTGTAAATGGTAAATGCCATATGATTCTTAATGTCTGATGTATAAATTGGCATTAGATTACATTAAGGATGTGTAGGTAAATTATGCCATGGCAATAGATGACACCTGACCTAGGTAAATTTACACTGTGTTGGAATTCATGATCTATGCAGTAGCCCTGTGAATTTTTAAGCACCCATTTTAAATACCAACGACTGAATCGTCCAAAGCAGCCAGGGAATTGAGCTGTTGGCAGGTTGAGCTTCAGCAAGGCTGGTGTGGTTAACATGGGTGATCTTTGGAAGTGTTTTTACGGAGCTTGTTAGGTTGTTCGGTCTGTCAATACATCAAACCAAATTCTCTCGTTTCATAGGGTTCAACTTAAAAGTTATAAATCACTAAAAAAATAAATAAATGTACCCAAAGTATTGTCATTCCAAACTTATGATTACTTCTGCGAACACATATATATATATAATGATTTAATTAAATTCTGATTTTGTATTTAAGCACTTATTGTATTAAATATCATTTATTAATATTAATATTTGTTATTCGTTTAAATAATTGTAAGTCATCCAGCGGTTTCCTTGAAGGTTGGTTTAGAGCTGTTGCTTTAAAGTTTCACCTCCTCAGTTCATTGGAGTGTTTTATGATAAATTCTACATTAAGTTAAAAAGATATACACTATGTGGGTTGGGGTTGATGATGTGATTTAACATATAGGGCTCCATAATTATCTCTCTCGCATGTTTTTCAGCATCCGCGGCCTCACTTCGCTGTTAAAAGCATGCCATTTTACAAGACAGATTCCTCTGTGCCATTCTCATTAAAGAAATGATATGCCTACTTCCTAAAGAAATGTGCTATTTGTGTAAATCTCAGCTCGCATGTAGTCATAATGAAGAATGGCTATAACCTCCCGTCTAGCTTTAAAAATATATCAAAGGGTTACAAGTAGCTGTGAATTATACAGGTCACCCTGCATTGTATGAGATACAATAAAAAATAAATCAAGGCATTTCTGTTTAATCGCCACTTGCCGTAATGCAATACCTGCTTCATGGATGCTAATTTTAACTGTCATGAAATTGCATATGTTAGCTATTTACTAAATGTGAGTGTTGTGAAAACAGCATTTGAAATCTCCCAATCGCAACGTTGCAAATTCATGCCAAACGTTATCATTCAGCCGCCGGCTCTCGTGGCGAACTCGATTACCTTAAACCACTAAAGAACACAAGGAGTGATTTAGAGCGAAACATTTTCGCAAATTGTACAGGACTTCGCATTCGCTTGGCCAATAGACTGCCGTTCACCCTCCTTTCAAATCAGGCCCACTTCCAAGTTTCCAGTTATGAAAAATGCCTGGGTAGGGGACTATCATTACAGCAATCATTCCTGTCTGTTGTATCCATTTTACTTTAAATGTATCTCTAAAGCTCATACAGGCATTTCCAAAACCACTATCATTTCAGTCAGACTGTGATCTCTACTAGCAATCTGCATTTCGTTGAACGTGTGTGGAGGGAATAGAAACCAGACACCTGTCTCTCCACAGTGGGATATTAAGAAAGCGAAAAAAAAGAAAAAAAGTCATACTAAATTCTCCGACTAGCCGAGCATATCAAAGCAGTGTGCACTCAGACCTCAGATTGCAATAGGAATATCATTTTAAAAAAGGGGGACAAACCATACCTTGCAGGCTTCAGGGCCTAATAATCATCATGTCACCCATCGCTGTGGTCTGCAACGGTAATCTTACTTTCAGTTGATTGGCTGATGCAATGACAGCTTTTCCACGACTGACATGTGGACAAACACAATATGGCTATGAAACAGAGAGCTGTTAGTGAGCTGTTTGGCAGGGTAATGCTTTTTGAAATAGATCTGAACCTGAAGTTTCAAGCTAATTTTCAACTAGAAGCTTTGAAAGTCACCCAAGCTTAAACTCAAACATCTGAAGTGGTATAAATTATATCTTGAAAAGGAAAAAGAGAACGTCTTAGTGGTCAACTGCTTTCTTTTGATGTACAGAAAGAGCTCTATGTGTTAAATTGGAGACATTTGGAGATTCTTACTAGTAGGCATCTTAAAATTATAGCTGAATTTTGATAAATGGGTAGTTGATGTGAAATGCTTTTGGAAAGCTGACACATCGTGTGGTGTGACACGCTGTACTACATATGAAACTGATTCTTTAGTAATTATGATGCCTGACCTCATTTTAATTGAGAGACATGAAATATTGGTAGTTTTAAAAAATGCATTTGTCACACTGCAAGACCATATAGATGAATAGTTCAGTCAAAAATAAAATTTCTGTCATCATTGAATTGTGTTCTGTTCCTTACAGCAAACTATCATATGGTTTACATATTCTGTACATATAGACTTACATAATAATATTTTTAATACAGAGCACTTATGTTTTTTTCATCATTTTGGAGTGTCCAGGATATTCTTCAAAATATAGAAAAAAAATTACTTTGAAACTTTGAAATTGTGTGAGGGTAATTAAATAATGAAAATATATATATATATTTTTGGGTGAAATATTTCTTTAAAATGACTAATGAAGATAAAAATAATTTATTACTTTTCCCCTTACCAAATGTACACTACAGTTCAAAAGTTTGGAGTCAGTAAATTTTTATTATTATCATTGATTGATTGAAATATCTTATGTTCACCAAGCCTGCATGTATGTGACAGTAAATTACAGTAAAACCGAAATATTATGAAATATTATAATTTAAAGAACTGTTTTATATTTCATTATATTTTCAAATGCAATTTATTCCTGTGGCAAAGCTGAATTTCAGCATCATTACTCCAGTCTTCAATGTCATATGATCCTTCAGATATCAGATGCTGATTTGGTTCTCAAGAAACATTTTAAAGGGGTGGTTCACTGTTTTTTTTCCAGGATTGATTGTGTTTATGGGGTGCAGTCTAACATGTGTTAATGCTTAGTTTAAAAAAAACACATTCTTTTTTCACATAATTTACTTTTATTCCACACCTCTCTGTCCCTTCTCTGAAAAACGCACTGATAATTTACTTCTTTTATGAAGCCCCTCCCTCGGAAATAGGCGATGGGGCCGCCCCCCCCCTTTCTGATTGGTTAGCTAGCCCATTGTGTTGTGATTGGCTAAACCACCTCTAGTGCGCGTCTAAACGTCCCGACCCTCACCTCAGTGGCATGTGCTCCGGTATTGTAAACAATGGCGTTGTTTATATTGCTTATCAATTGAAGCCCGATTGAGAAGCAGAGAATATTATCGAAGAGGATCGTGCAGAACCTGTGCAAGCACGGATTTTAATGGTAGGCCTATTTTTTTTTTTTTGTTTGTTGGTTCATACTTTTAGATACGCTGTTATTTGAAAATGCTACTGCTTATGTTAGCTTTTAATATACGGTTTTACCCTGATTAAAGCTGTAATACAGGGGTCATATGATGCTATTTACAGATCTTATTTTGTGTATTTGGTGTAACTAATCATTTGACCACCTGCTTTAAAAAATTTTCAAAAACAAACACCCATTCTTTTTCAAATACTGTAGCATTTTGTAGGTCCGCGTGCCCCGCCTCTTCTCAAACACGTCTGTTTTCCCAAACAAAGCCCCCCCCTCCTTTTGAGAATCGTGCTTCCGCTGTTCAAAGTAAATATCAAGACAGTTAATAATGGCGTTAGTTTTACCATCAGTTCAAGCCCGAAAGGGCAACAGAGTCGCGTGACAGACACAGTGATGATGCAGTACACAAGCCGCGGTTAAGACAGCTGACGTGCTATGATTTCTGACAGGCAGTTCACTCTCCTGTGAAGCGACCCTGTTCCCCTCACACACACACAAACACACACGTCGCGCAGGCGCTCGACTCTTCCCTTGGCTCTGCGCAGAACTCTGCATTTGAACAGTCAATAGCTAATACTTAAACTAGTAACAAAACATACGCACATTTGCTGATTCAGAAGCACCAGATTGTCCTAGCAAAGTCCAGAATTTCCCCGTTTTTTTTTTTTTTTTTTTTTTTTAAATAGCCTTTGGGCACATCTACCTTGTACTCTTCTAGGTTAAAAAAAACTGTCATCCATAAAATGCGTTGCACAAATTCGAACATCTGGGTTGTGCTGTTCTGTTGAAAATAAATCTTAACCAATGATTCCTAATTGCATCTACTTTCGGAAGGCCAAATAAAGTGCTTTTGCTTTCGCACTGAAACACACAGCGTCTCCCTGACATGGCTGCATCAACACTAACTGCATTTACTGAAACCACACCTTCTTTCTTTGCTGCACATTTGGGCGGCATAATGCTAATATTTCCACATAGTTACTTAGACATGTGGGGGCGTGTTTAGAACGAGCCGTTTTAGGTAGGCACAGTTGACTCTTAACTTTTATAAAGAATATATCTTTGTATTTGAGACTTTAGGCGGTAACAGATCTTCTTTATGCACCAAGAGCTTGTAACACTCCAAAGAGAAAGGAAAACTTGAAATTGCATCATATGACCCCTTTAATACAGTATAGGGGCAATGTACGCGTGAAATGTGAAAATAAGTGTATAATTGTAACACTTCATTGTTGGAGCTGAGCTGAATGAGAGACAGAGAGAGAGAGAGAGAGAGATGCAGAGCGTGTGCAAAGCAGGGGGACGCAAGGAACAGTACCGAGAACCGCTGCTTTAGAACAATGATTTTTTAAACTTGTGAATCCATTAGAAGACAGAATCGGAATTTTTACCTGCACCTCTAGTTTTCTCTTCCTCTTCTTTAAAGCAACACAACATGGCCTTGTCCCCTTTGCTGCCTTTTCCCGAGGGCGGGGTTTATCAGGATTTGTGATGTCACAAACCTGGGAAGTAACTTCTTGTAGTCCCTAACAGCCATTTTTGTAGGCATTAAACTGCCAGAATTTTATAAGACGATAACTCCTTTTGCATTGAACTTTCAGCTTCGTAACTTTGCATATATTGTTTATGTTCAAACAGCAACATTACACACTAACTAACGTTAAAAAAGTGAAATTGCAATGAACCACCCCTTAACTTTAAAGTTAAAAGACAGTTGTGCTTCAATTTAATATTTCCCTGCAGAGTAAAAGTATTTCTTACCCAAAAAGTCTTAATCGCTTCGAATTTTTTGAACAGTAGTGTGTAAATGCATGTTTAAAAAAATACATATTCATTTACTGACGCAAACATTTATTGATATGTTCCTATCCAAACATAAAAAGTCATTGAGATTATGTGATTAAGCCGTAAGGGTCTCATTTAAAACAACACTCACGCTCACAAGCCCACAGTGTTCAGTCATTCCATGAATCTGTAGCTTTATCCATCTGGCTGTTTGTCATTGCCTCTCGATTAGAGAGCGTCTGTGTGCTCCCGTCACCATGCTCAAACCTGGGAATTCATAAGAAGCATTCAGAGGATAGCCAAAACATGAAGTCTACAGCCCGACAGCCAACAAAGTTCATGGACATGCTGTGAGTTTTGTGTGGCCACGTTCTCCCAAGAAACCACTAAACTAGAGGGAAATAACGACATTTTCAAGGTCTTGCTATTATATGGGAACATATCAATTTCCCCATCAATTACAGTGGAGTGGAAGCACAGGGATCCAGACGGATATGCTTAAATCTGCCTTGAATTACTCTCCGGTAACTTCCTATTTCAGCTGAATTCTGATGAGCCTGTCTGGTCATTTATTCAACAAGGCTACAGAGCACTTGTTTTGAGCCAGACCTGTCACATGAAGGAAACCTTTGATCGGGGTCCTTGTTGCTTATGACGGTCAATGCCTGCAGCATATGTAACATTTCTTTTTAATTTCTCTAATCTGATTGAGTCATAATTAGTCTCTCACAGAAGAACCAGATGATCAAGAAAATGACATTTTCCTGGTGCTTTTTTTCTTGTCTGTGGTAACTTGTTACTAGATAGTGCCTAGTTTTGAAGTGAAATGTGCAGCCAACCCCCTCTAGTGGCTGCTTGTGCATTATATGTACTGTAGCAATTCCCAAATTTAAGATGTTGTCAATCATTTACTCTTTGGATACATCAAGGAATCGAGTATGAATGCCCTCTAGGGATTGTTCTATCCTTGTCTCACTAAATCTTTGTCTAAATCTTCTCAACAATGTCCTGAATGCACGTCAGGCCATTCTCTGGGGCTATTAAGAAAGTGTGTGATTGGCTGAAAGGTCTTGCATTCCGCAATCAAGCAGGAAGTGACTGAAACTTCATCTAAAACATCAAGCCATGCTTAAAGCTGTGATGAATCCCATCTATAGTTTTGAATTAAATTTAATTCTGTTTCTCATCCATTTTAAAGACTAATGTAGCTGGATACTGATGCTGGCAACGTGTGTGGGCTGACCCAGCTCCAATTTGATCATTTTATCTGATTGTGAGGAAAACAGTTGGGTGATGGATACCATCTCATTACGATGGGAAAGTGAGAGTTTAATTTCCTGTACATGTTCCATCTTTATTAATGTCAGGAACAGCGGGTTGTCAATTGCATTAGGGCTCTGTTCTTGTGCTAGGCATTGTGCATGACACAAACAATGTCTTCACACTGAGCTTTGACAAACACACGCAAATTAGGGAATTGTGACATATTTTATCATTAGTTGTAGAAACAACTGATTTGCTTTTACTGCAAACTTCTTTCTATATTTAGATCTCAGTGGAGCTGAACACCTACGACTGACCTGAACTGAACACAGGAAATCAGAAAAACTATTATGAGGGCAATATGAGAGGTTCTTAAAATGTGACCCTGGACCACAAAACCAGTCATTAGGGTCAATTTTTCGAAATTGAGATTTATACATCATCTGAAAGCTGAATAAATAAGCTTTGGTAGGATAGGACAATATTTGATCTAGGTACAACTATTTGAAAATCTGGAATCTGAGGGTGCAAAAAATATCTAAATATTGAGAAAATCGCCTTTAAAGTTTTCCAAATAAAGTTCTTAGCAATGCATATTACTAATCAAAAATTAAGTTTTGATATATTTACGGTAGGAAATTTACAAAATATCTTCATGGAACATGATCTTTACTTAATATCCTAATGATATTTGGCATAAAAGAAAAATCGATCATTTTGACCCATGCAATGTGTTTTTGGCTATTGCTACAAATCTACCCCAGAGACTTGAGACTGGTTTTGTGGTCCAGGGTCACAAATGCATTCCAGTTTTTTAAATAATGTATTATTAGTACAGTATTTAAAATATTATTGATAAATGCTAATTGCGGATTTAAAAATAATGATCTAATCCAGAGGAGCCCAAGCTTTTTACTATATGAAGGGCCAAAAATAAACTTGATTAAAGGCCATGGGCCAAAAGTTAATGTTGTATTATATCCAACTATATAATATTCTTCAGTAGCATGTGTTTCCGTTTTTCTCCCTACTTGTGATATGTGACCCTGGACCACAAAACCAGTCATAAGTAGCACTGGTATATTTGTAGCAATAGCCAAAAATACATTGTATGGCTTAAAATATTTTTTTTTTTTTCTTTTATGCCACAAATCATTAGGATATTAAGTAAAGATCATGTTCCATGAAGATATTTTGTAAATTTCTTATCGTAAATATATCAAAACATAATTTTTGATTAGTAATATGCATTTCTAAGACCTTCATTTGGAAAACTTTAAAGGCAATTTTCTCAATATTTAGATTTTTTTGCACCCTCAGATTCCAGATTTTCAAATAGTTGTATCTCGACCAAATATTGTCCTATCCTAACAAACCATACATCAATGAAAGCTTATTTATTCAGCTTTCAGATGTATAAATCTCAATTTCAAAAAATGTATCCATATGTGATTGACTGGTTTTGTGGTCTATGACCACATATGTCAAGGCAGGCCAAATCAAAGGTCATCAAGGTCCAGATTTTGCCTGTGGGCATCTCTGATCTAATACAAATATCACAATATGAAAATAGCATAATTTTACTATTTTTAGTAGTTACTACTTTGGATAACCTCAATCTCATGAAACATAATCGAATTTAAAAAAGTAAAAAAAATATTTTTTTTATTTTAACAAAGTTTGGTACCATTAAGATACTTTTATACAGTAGTTGACATTAAACGAATAGTACGTAAAAAAAAAAAAAAAAAAAAGTTATTTTCATAGTACTCACAACATCATTCCAAATCTGTGTGGCGTATGATTTCTGCAGAAGACAAAAGAATACATTTTGTTCTGGTCACTATTTCATGCAATTACAATGAACTGGGAGGCTTTCAAGCTTAAAAAAATAACAATAAAAGTATCATAAACATGTCTTCTGAAACCATGCAATAGCTTTTGTATTGTGGGAAAACACACAACATTTAAGCCTTAACTGGCAAAAATCTAACAAAACAGTGTTACCAACAAGTAAATTTACATTGTTTTTCAAACCAAATCGTTTAAAATCACACTCAGCGAAAGCATTTTTTGTAGCGGCCATCACATGGATTCAGTTTGTTAACTGTATCAATAGCTTGAGCATGTTTGACTTACATTCCTCCCCAAGCCTGACTCTCTCACACAGAAATGCTAAATGCTAATGCTAAACATGACCTCAGTGTGCAATGCTCTGTTTTTCTTGTTTTGTGCAGACTTAAAGTGTGGCAGTATGGGATGGGATTGAGTGCATAAGAGAGCGAGAGCGTGAATGAGAAAATTAGAGAGACACAAAGAGAGAGCTGAGTAGCAGTAGTTGTTCTCCTTCACTGGCTGCCTGCAGCAGCTTGTATCAGGGGCTCAGGGGACCTGCAGAACTATACCCAGAGAGCCTGATTATTACCATGCTAAATTTATATTGATTGCTGTAGCTTAAGAGCTAAATTCAAGTTATTCCCTAGATGCAGTCACAATATATGGTCTGAAGTGATCTGGTAATCCAACTACAAGATGTGCAATGTGTTTGTCACGCAATAAACCTTAGTCTCCCTCAAAGAATCCCCAAGCTCTCAGGCGTTTTGTTCATCCATGTGCCAGATGGCAGTTGGGACGGGCCGAGGGAGGTACGTTTTCCTCGGCGCTTGAGGTGAAGTTGTAACTGCCCTCCTGCAGACACTTTTCATAACTTCTATGCATATGTTTGCCCTTGACATTATCAGCAGATTTATGAGGCCCTGAGGTAGCTAAATAGTGCTGAGATAGTGAAGACAGTGGCCTGCAGTTGTCCGTCGGCTATATTTGCACCCGTAGAGGAAGGAAAATGCTCTGTAACCGAGCCTCACAGAGCAGGCCCCCGGGGAAAGCTCCTAATTAAACAGTGATTAAATTAAGGGCCGATGTGAATGAAATGCACATTGATTGACAGGCTGCTCCTCTCGCATGCACTTTCTCCTGGGTTTAGATGGAGCATGCGGACTCGCCGATGACTTCTCTGGCTTTGGTCTCTGAAGACGTCCAATTAATCCATTTTAGCATATAAATGTGCATGATTGTGACTCTTTGAAAGTGTTTTCAACCTGTTTGGGACTGAAACCCATTAACATATCTGAAAGAAACATTTCCAGGTCATCTTTATGCATGCTTGAGGCAAGTCACACAATCAATGTGTGAAAATCACCTCTAAAATCTCATTTAGCAAAAAAAAAAAAAAAAGGTGGCCTTGAAATTGGTTTAGGAGTCAAATAAGTGCCCAGTATTCGTGGTAAACTCTCCCTTCATTTGTACACAGATTTAGCTAGATATTTCATAAAGCAAACATGCTGCTATCAAAAGTCAGAAATGTTTGCCCTTGAACAACGTTGTATAAGGGTGAGAATTAAGGTCCTGTCCAGGTGTAATATAAATTCAGATAGCTGTTTAAAGACATGGATAGCAGCTTTGTCTGAGGATAGCTGTTATTTGTGATATGACAGGTATTGAGCTCAGCAAGTGCTGACTTACAAAAAGCACGTCTGCACAGCTCATAAAAGAATAATGCCCAAGACTTATAGAGTTACATTGAAAATCGAAAATTGAAAATGGGTCACAGACAGTACACTTGTACACTTCTAGTCCTGGGCTCTCAAAGCTGGAGGAACAAATATGATTTGAGACACTATTTGGGTTCTGGAGAAAAGTATATATCAAGGTGTTTATGATTTCACACTAAAACACAAGATGTTTGTAGAACTTTAAATAAAATGGCCTTTTTTATTTGACTGAAGTTAATTTACTTAAAGTCACCTTTTGAGTGAACGTTTGAGTCGTGGCAAGATGCCATAAAAATTTGTTATTTTAATTACTTTCATTATCATTAAAAAGTTTGGGGTCAGCAAGTTTTTTTTATGAAATAAAGTAATACCTTTATTCAGCAACAATGCATTAAATTGATCAAAAGTATCTTTTTAATGTTACAAAACTTTATATTTCAATCAAATGCTGTTATTTTTAAATTATAAAATATGTACAATATAAATATTAAGCAGCAAAACTGTTTTTAACAGTGATACAAATAATAAGAAGAAATGTTTATTGAGCACCAAATCAGCATATTAGAGTGATTTCTGAAGGAACATGTGACACTGAAGACCGGCTGCTGCAAAGTAGGGCTGGGACGATCCCGATACTTGTGTGCCAATTCAATACATATTGCGATAATTGAGTATTGTGATTATATAACTATTGCGATTCGATATTACAATTTATTGTGATTTTATTTATTAAAGGACTGACACAGTGGAAAAATCCAAACCCTTCTCCAAATAACAAAACAAACCCTTAAAGAGACTGTATATGAAGAGTCATATTAACAAAAACAATGCATTACATCTTTCTTAAAGGTGGGGTAAGTGATTTCTGGTAGCCAATGTTGATATTTCAAATCACCAAAACAAACACGCCCCTACCCCAAAAGGGTCTCTTTTTTGATATTTTGATATTTTGATAGCTCCGCCCCACACATATGTATGCAACCCAGGCAACGATTATGGCGGAATCTGCTGTATTATTATCTGCTGTATTAAACATATTATCTAACTTTCAGACACACTTTGGGAGCTGACGCTTGAAACAGACAGTGGAGAAGGTTTAGACGCTCCAGGCTTATAGGGTGTGGAAATGAATGTGTCTTTAGCTGAAGGGAACGACAATACGATGAACAAACAAGCGAACATGACACACACGAGCATATTCAAGCAAAAGCCAGCATATTACTCACCTATCTTTGTCGTCGCTCAGCTCTTCTAAGTCCATCACTGTTGCACTGAGCGCTCTCTCGTCCCCATCATGAGTAGACATGCCCCTTACTGCTGATTGGCTACAAGTTTGTTTTGGTACTCGGCCCGACTCAGTTTTTTTTTTAAATACATACCCCACCTTTAACTTTTATTTCAGGAGCATACACATACACAGTGTATATTTTAAAGTACCTTGAAACATGAATCTTTCAGGTACCAAAACCCTGAACTTGCACATTAATATAATAGTCAAATGTGCAACAAAATGAGTAGGAAAAAACCCCTCTGAAATAAAATAGTGCTATGTTACTTTGCATACCGTTTTATGGCCCTTTCAGACAGGACTCCGAATGTGCTGCGCTGCGCTGGCCGCTGGGTTTATATTAGGTAGCATATTGCCTACCTACAACAAGCTACCTGACTTAAAACACACCTGACATGCCAACTTGATTTGAAATATGTCTCCACGACACAGCTTTTCTCCCGTTGTCCCTATACGGCCGCAAACTCGTATTGTACAGCTCCGGAAATTCCGACACACACTAGCTGTTCATTCATTTGCTTTCCGCGCTTGTTTGGATGCTTGTTTCTATTGGCCGCTCGGATAATCGTCACTGAGCTCAGTGGCGAAAGTTGAACAATTGAGTAGGGGTGCTCCGATTGATCGGCTACCGATCGCTATCGGCCGATAATCGCTTTGGGATGATTGATCGGTGGTCTCTAAAAAGGCCGATCTCAAAAAACCGATCTCAAGCTGATGACGCGTCTGCTGTGAGACATTTGGCACGACATGCAGAGGCGCCGTCTCTGTCTCTGTCCAGTGCGGGTACAATAATTATAATGCTGAAGGTGAGGTACAATTCATATTTCTTCATAAAGTAATTCTAAGTCTTTGAAAACCCCCCCCCCCTTATGTAGTACGTCTTTCGCAAACGCGTGAGTGAATCTAAACACCGCGCACTCTCTCTTTCTCTCTCAAAATGCACAAATTGCGTCAAATCACATCGTGTCTGCAGGGGCGTGTCTACGTGGTGGTCAGGGGTGGCACCGGCCCCCCCTGAAATTTGGCTGGCCTCCCCAGGTGCCCCCCCTACCAGATGTTTTGCCATAGGCTTGTTTTTAGTAAATTTCTCATTTTAGGCAGTTTCTATAGTGTGATCTTAATGACAATGTCAAGAGCGCATAATGTTACGCGATCAACGAATCTCTCCACTCACAAATGGATTTCCTTCACTCACACAAAACTGGATGTGTGCTTTTAACATACATCGTTCCGCAAACACAACCCCCCCCGCCCGCATCGTTCCACAAACACAAAATCTTTTACTGCTATTTAGGAGAACTCTTAGTGGTAAGATAAAATGTTTTGTGAATACGGGCCCTGGTCTTTAATAAAGCGTTCAACTGCACACGTTTGCGGTGCGGCAGTGCGTTCCAGTAGCGGTGCGTCGGCAGCAGTGCAGAGAGTCTATTGCTGCGCTGCACGCGCTGAATTAAAGTGACAGCGCATTGTTTGCGGTAAATATGAACTTGGATTGACACGAAAATGTAGTAATTACACCATAAATGCTTATAATTAAAGTCTACTGTGTTTCACTGTCAACACATTGGCTATGGCTTTTTGGCTAGGTTTAAAGGAAAAGAGCACTTCTAGATAAGCAATAATAGATGCACTCGTGCACTTAATAGATTGTATTACTGTACTGTGTAAAAAAAGAATCACAATGCTGAAAAAGCATTTTAAGTAACAATGTCTGGATTTGAAATCAAAATAATGGATAAATGTGTTTGTGGTAAACAGCCACGGATCAGTAGTGGACTCCTGTGTGAAAGCACAGTCCGTGCTGCTTCTGCACTGCTTACGTACCACACATGGACTGCATTCGCACTGCAAACGGAGTATGTGTTAACCTGGCATGAGGCCGCCTCACATACAGCTCACAAAATAAGACTTGTGCTGTGTGTAAACTATTTTGCAAGAATTGCATGATTGTCAAAACAAAAATGCAGTGCATGTTCAAACATTTAGGTGAGATAAATATATAATTGTGAAAAATGTCAAAAAAAAAAGCCCCCCTCCACCCCTCAAATTAAAAAATCCCCCCAACAAGAGTCACCTAAGACGGGAATTCCCCCTAAAAATGAAATTCGGCGAAATTGAGTATCACTATAAATAAAAGGAAGGCTTTAAAAGATCGGTATCGGTGATCGTATCGGCAGATACTGCTTCCTGTGATCGGCCTCAAAAATCCTGATCGGAGCACCCCTATACTATTTCCACACTTGGGATTTAAAATGTGAATGTTCAGAAAAAATTCTCTCAAGAGGTTTGATCTTCTGCCTCTGCCATGGATTTGCTTTCTCGTGCTTCCTCTGAAACGATCGAATCTCTAGTACGTAACGTCTGGGTTACTTGTGTAACCCTCGCTCCCTGAAGGAGGGAATGGAGATGTTACGTCAGTCGTGACTGACGAATTGGGATCTCGCCCGAGAACCCAATCACCTTCGAGTGTAAACTAAAAAAGCCAATGACAGTTGGCGTACGTGTTTCGCCACACGCACCCCACCCCGCAGCGCGGGTATAAAAGAAGAGCACGTGCAAACGCACATCAGCTTTTCGCCTCGGAGCTGAGACTACCCCCCCCGTCATACAGCGTCACAGCACTGTGGCGACCTGAACCGTAACTCTCCGTCCCTCCTTCCGGTACGAGGGTTAAAAAAGTACCGAGACGTCCTTTCAGTCTTCAGTTTTCATACGTTACGTCAGTCGTGACTTACGAATTGGGATCCGTATGGAAAACGGATTGCTATTGCTGACCCCCTCCAGTGCCCTTCGGAAGCCGGCAAGTCCCCCCACACCTGACATGAATGGCGCGGAGCGACCTCAGATGCTTCTGACTCCAGAGGAGGAGATGGCGGGCGAGTTGCGACACGCGACGGAAGCGTAGACCGCCTTGGTGGTTGATGTACGCAATGGTCGCAGTGTTGTCCGTACGAACCAGTACATGCTTGTCGTGCAGCAGCGATTTGAAGCGGCGCAGAGCAAGCCATACTGCTTGCAACTCGAGGCAGTTGATATGCCACTGCAGTCGGGGCCCCGACCAGAGCCCCGCAGCTGCATTCCCCTTGCACATGGCACCCCAGCCCCTGGCGGAAGCATCTGTTGACTCAACAACATGCCTGGATACTTGCCCAATGGACACCCCTGTCCGAAGAAAGGCAATATCTGACCACGGGCTGAAGGTCTGACAGCAGAATGGGGTGACAGAAACCTGGTAAGTGCCATGTCGCTATGCCCATCTCTGGACCCGGTCGTGAAGCCAACGCTGAAGTGGTCTCATATGAAGCAACCCGAGCGGCGTGACAGCGGCTGCGGATGCCATATGCCCCAGGAGCCTCTGAAACTGTTTCAGTGGAACCGCCGTCTTGCACTGGAAGGACCCCAGGCAGTTCAGCATCGACTGGGCACGCTCTACTGAGAGACGTGCCGAAAGAAAAAAGAGATCCTCTGCACCGGAGAGAGTTTGCTCTTTTCTCCCAGTTGACCCGAAGCCCCAACCGGCTGAGGTGACTGAGGACCGTGTCCCTGTGTTCGCACAACTGTGTTGAGACTGCCCGAAGGGGAGGACCTTGTACTGATATGCTCGCCCTTCGAACGCAAAGCGGAGAAACGGTCTGTGTCGAGGGAGAATCGAGACATGAAAGTACGCGTCTTTGAGGTCGACCGCTGCGAACCAATCGAGAGGACGGATGCATTGAAAGATGTGTTTCTGCGTCAACATCCTGAACGGACCCTGGTTACCATGGCAACCCTGAAACCAGATACATTTACGACCTAATGGAATGCAAGTAGGGAAAATCACTGCATGTTTCCATAGGAAAGACACATAATACCAAGAGAAATGGACTGTTCTCTAATTAATTCATAGGCAAACCTTTCTTTGATTGAATACACATATCCTTCAGGTTATTGTGTATATTATTGCTGTCTTGTATTTTATCTGTTGTATTGTAGACTATTTTTTGCATGCTTATGATAGAACCACTCATTTGTGTAACCTTACATTTAACGTGTTTGGTCTCTATTCATTCGTATTCGGATGATCTAATTGAGAGTGTATATTGTATGTTTATACCTATGCAACATATTAGTGTTCTAAGAATCTTTACTAGTTTGTGCATCAACACCCAAGCGAATTACATTTGTAAATTACCATGCCCTCACACAAAGGGTCGTAAAACCCTCCAGCAATTGTCACCTCCCGCTCGGAATTTCCATCTCTCTCATTGGTTAAGCCCATCTTGAGAGGCGGGGATCGTCTCCGACCTTAAAGGCCACACTCCAGAGACCCTCCCAGAGTCGGTGGTTCTGTTGTATTCTGAGAAGATGAAAATGTGAGCTGCATTGCTCCAGGAAACTCTAAGTACGTGCCAGGCTTCGGCCTTGATTTTTCCATTCACCAAGATTCTCTGACTCAAACTGGTTCTTTTTCATCAACCAACTTCAGCAAAGATCAACTGGGACATTCAGATTGCATCAAAGCTCTCTTTCAGACAGATGAGACGTGCAAGTATTAAAATTTAGTCTTATTAATTGATACATTAGGTATCATTTGCACCTTTTTTACAAAGGTGTGTTTGAACTAAGAATCTGATGTTTCCTTCAGGCTGTAAATCTGCTGAATATGCACGTGGTTCCATAACTTCATTCCTTATTTCCTTTTTACTGCTTAAGCTTTAACCATTTTCCTATACCAACTGTATGTGTGTGTGTGTGTATGTTAGACCAGTTTAAGTGTTTATGTAGTATGTTGGACTAGTTTAAGTGTTATGTATTTAATAAAGTCTTACTTGTATCACACTCGACGTTGTTCATTGTTTGCTCATAACTGGAGTCACTTAATCTTGCAGATTTATGCTACAAGCTCTTTGTAGAATTGTACAGTAAGAAAGTTATTTCCCTTAACCAGGAAATTAACTTTCTTAGAATTGACAGACAGTTGACCCTGAGAGGTCAAGTAAATATCTACAGCGGATCTAAATATTTATAATTAATTATAACTAGTTATGATTAATTATTCATATTTCCCATGAGCTGATTCACTACAATAGTGAGAGATCTTGAGGCAGGCACAACCCCACTTGCTTTGGTGCTACGGGACGCAAACGCCATAACGGATTAAAACTGTTGAATAAAATATAAAGTAAGGTGGAAAATACGTATAGATTTTGTCTTTTGCTTTAAAGGGGTCATATGATTTGATTTCAAGTTTTCCTTTCTCTTGGAAGTGTTACAAGCTGATTGTGCCTAGATAAGATCCCTGAAGTTGCAAAAGACTAAAGTCTCAAACCCAAAGAAAATATTCTTTATAAAAGTTAAGACTCATCCACACCCCCCTACAACGGCTCGTTCTAACACGCCCCCAAATATCTATGTCACTATGTGGGAAGATTAGCATAATGCCACCCAAATGTGCACGCAAAGAAATGTGGTGTGGTTTCAGTAACCGCAGTTAGTATTGAAGCAGCTATGTCAGGGAGACGTTGTGTGTTTCTAGGTGAAAGCAAAAGCACTTTATTTGGCCTTCCCGAAAGTAGATGCATTTAGGAATCTTTAAGATTACTTACTAAAGAACAGCAGTGCATTTTATGGACGATTCGTGAACCTAGGAGAGGAGGTAATTCTGGCTTTGCTATGACAATCTGGTGCTTCTGAATCAGCTACTGTTTTGTTAATTAGTTAAGTATTTTCTATTGACTGTTCAAATGCGAGTTTTGCACATTGTGTGTGTGTGGGTGTTGTGTGTGTGTGTGTGTGGTGTGTTGTGTGTGTGTGTGTGTGTGAGAGAGCGAGAGAGAGAGTTAGTGGAGTCGGCTGTCTTAACCGTGGCTTTGTTGCAAACACATAGCAGCTTCATCACTTTGTCTGTCACGCGACTCTGTTCCCCTTTCAGGCTCTGTCTTTACATTTATTTTGAAAGACGAAGCTGGTGATTATGATAAGGGGCGTCACATTTCTGACGCGTGCTTGTGGTGTTCGGCCAATCACAATGCACTAGGTCAGCTGGCCAATCAGAGCAGACTGCGCTTGTCGGAAGGAGGGACTTTGTAGAAAATGAAGCGTTTGAGAGAAGCGGGGCATACTACAATAATGTACAGTATTTGAAATAATGTGTTTTTTGAACATTAAGCATGTCAACATATTCTGTTACAAATACACAAAATAATGATCTTTAAAAAAGCATCATATGACCCCTTTAAGTGCATCAAGTGGAGTGCAAACGGTAAAAGGTATTGAAGCAGGTGTGACACACTCTCTATTACGGATTAAAAGTGTAAGTGAGTGTAAACAGTGAGAGATGCTGAGACAGGTGAAAAGCATTTGGTTAATAGTGAATATTGACCTATTGTGCGTACCGTTGTGGCTCCCGCTGTTAGCAGAGGATAATCGCTACATTTGGGGTAAAAAAGACAGAATTATGTATTGTGCCAAGAAGGTTGCACTGTCTGTTCTTTTCATACAGGTACGAAACTGATTGGTAGCTGCCTTTAGCGGAGCCTTTACCAATTACCTCCATTGATCAGAGCATTCGGCACGGTCATCTGTGAGTGACGTCACCTCCCAATACAAACACAACCCATAGTATAGCCCTGACAATGATTGGCAGCTTTCCATGTAGACATCGGAAATTCAAATGCAAAAGGAATTGCGATTCCATTTGAGTTTTGGCAGGTTACATGCGCGACGCAGCGAGAGTGAAAAAGCAGACGTGGTAATTAATATTGCTATTTAAATATGACAGGCTCATAACTCCTAAGACATGGGAAATACAGTTGCAAATGGACTTTGCTTTTTCATTTGAAATTTGGCAGTCACTGTGTGTTCACAAAAGCGAAAATGCAAACGGTAATGCAGGATTTGCAATTGCATTTGGATTATGTCACAATTTATGCGTCCACATATGGAAAACGCAATTGAAAATACAATTTGCAATTCCTTTTGAAAATAGTCCGGAATATCCTTCCATACAATCGATTTTTAAATCGTTTGAAAAAGAATCGCGATAGTTAGGTGAATCGATTTTTTTCTCCCACCCCTCCGAAAAGTTCACTTAAATTCTTTTAAAAAATATTATCAGATCTAAAAAAAAAAACATTCAAATATTTTAGATTACTGTTTTTGCTTAATTTTGATCAAATAAATGCAGCCTTGGTGAGCATAATGTACAGATTTTAAAATACTTATTAACTTATTAACTTATTTAGATTAAATAGCTAACTTGTGTCAAAATGTGTCATTTTAAAAACAGCAAATTGCCTTTATTTATTCCCTTAATTATCAATATTTTATGATTCATGTCATTTATATTTTCAAAATCATTGTGTCATGGTAAAACGTGATGATTTTTTTGATGCCAAACAAATCAGAGTATATCATAACACATTTGCTGCATCAAGATGCATTATGTGCTCCTGAAAGCTGAACTTTACAATAGTAAAAAGTAAACAAAATAAAATATATTATGCCTAGTTTTTCAGCATTATTTACTTCGAATAAGAGTCATTATATACTGCAGACTTACTCCCTTTTGCTATGCTGGTGTTAGGGGATAAACATGCATATCCCAGAAGATTGCTAAGGAAATGAATCTAATATTCCTCAAACTCAGGAAGCGCTCTAAAAACTGAATTGCTGATGTAGCGTGCACTGCAGCGGGGAGCATGAGACAACGCTTTGCATAGGCTGGCGTAATGGTGAGAGTGATGCCAGGCCTACTGACCTCATCAACCATGACATTTACTACAGCGCCTGCCACTGCGTTCCTCCTTCCTCCCACAGCGCATAGCAAACAAGAACAACTAGCCTGATATCCATGTACGCATCATGTATGGGACCCAGCCGTTAATGCCTGAGACGTTGAGTGCAGGCGGCGAAAAAAAAGCGATCTGTGCAGACTGCAATCTAGCTGTGAACCTGAAAACTAATCTCTAAGGAAAGCTGTCAAGTCTGCGCACATAACGCTCTAGTGGAATTGAGGCTTAAATGCTTCATAAAGCTTTCATAAATATGCAATCGGTGGGCTAATAGCTGTTGCTAAAACCTGCCTCAGCCCTCATTATCTACTGGGAGCGCGTTGGGAGCCTCTGTGGTGTAAGGTACAGGGGAATATGTTTTGCATTTGCCCCTGCTGAATTCAGCTCCCCTTAACAAATTCCTTTTGATCTGGTACCCAAGTCATAGCAAGAGGAGATGTATTTACAAGAAACTGTGCCAGTTATGGTGAAACACTGCAAGACTTGCACTTTTCATATATAAAAATGAGTTCAGTATACAGTTACCCAAAAGGCAGTTACAATTTAACCATATTTACACGGGTCCATGAAACGCTTGATTCTGATTGGTCAGTTGCAACATTCTGCAGTAATTATGATTATTATACTGTATAAATGACAACAACTGTAGAAAGATGCTTTTGGGGTTCAGATGTAGTTACTATTTCTACCAGCAGGGTCTAACTAGGCAGTGCTGCTAAATAGGTAAACCTTGAGATATTATAAAATATTACAAAAAGTGCAACTGGTGCTTTTTTAAAGGTGCAATAGGTGATTGTCTTCAGAAACATTTTTTGTTATGCTGGTTGAAAATCTCTTAAAATCCCGATAGCAATCACTAAGTTAAGTGGTCTAAATGTATTTATATATTCTGTGGAAGGCGTCGGACCAAGAAATGTTCGTCCAATCAAAGTGCTCGTTCCAAGCATTTTGATTGACTTTCCTACATGCCTGTCAACGTATGTATTTGCATACCTCTGCGCAACCTGTTTGTGCAGACTGGACACGTCATCAGCTCGTTCACGCACGCTATGCTGACAGAGCGAGAATGGCAGGCAAACATCAACAACCTGACCTTCCTTCCTGGTACTGTAGTACTGTTACTAACGTTAACTGTACTATAAAGTTTTTTTCACCGGTGAATGACACACGATGTATTGTAGTTATGTTGTCTATAGTCGTCTGGTCTGTGCGCGTTCAGGAGGCGTGGCTTTGGAAGGCGATTTGCAGGGAGGGACGTACACTTTCAGTGCTATCAGGCTAAAGTTAGCATTTTCCAAGATCTCCTACTGCACCTTTAAGTCTGAGGAAGCACAGAAATCAAATCACTAATTAGGATTAAGCATGTAGTAAAATTAAGATCTACAGTGTTTTGTATAATTACTTCAGGCTAGAACAGACTACTTTACTTAAAATTTGAAAATGCTAGGCATCATACATTTGCTGACTTAGTAAATGGTTACAGAGAAAAACTGGGCAACAGACTTTTAAGTCGTTACAAACACAACAAAACATGTGCCTTGTTGCTGGGAGATGCATGACTAATGAAAACACATTTGATATCCTCCAACTGGACTAGAATTATAGTCTGAAGCTAAAAAATCAGAGTATGTGATCATCATACACATGAAATCTCTGCCCAAAATCTGCAGTGTGACTCTGACTTTTGGCAACTAATGTTGACTTCTCTATAAGTCTGCATAGTGTAGTGTATTCCAGCCTAAATTTCTAACATAAATAATTACATTTACAACAAATGGCAATATGTATGAAACAAGATTAGAAACAACAAACTAAATGCTAAATTAAAAGTTGCTAGACTTTACCTGTTTGTCTCTCAACAGTAACAAAGCCCCACCCATTTGCAAGCTCACCCAATCATCACATAAAGAAGGCAGACCAACCAGTGATTGATAGCCAGCTATCCAATGAATAATTAGATGCTGTTTTTCAATGCAAATACCACTTATTATGCTCTTACAGCAATCTTACATCTGGTTGGGAACCAAAATGACGTGTTTAGAGCCTGCTGTCCAATGAACATTGATCTTGCTTCATTCAAATCAATACAGTTACCCAGTGAAACACAACTTCAGTGCAGTGGGGCTCTATAGGGCCATACATCAACAGAACATTGCACACAGAATCAAGTACAGCCTTTTTCATGTTGTGAATTGCAACAATATTTATATTAATGGATATTTCAATATGTATGCACATAGCCCTACTAATAATTTTATTCCACATAAAATTAGGAAAGACATAAAAGTAATAAACCTGGCCCTCAATATATATTCAGTTTTTACTGTAAACTGGTGCATCAAATATAATGATATTATTGGACATTTTAATCTGTTGTGGATAAGAATAAAACATGGGTAGAAGAATTGTGCCTTGGCGCTTGTCTCATCTGACAGTAGATCAGCGTGCCCTTGGTACCCAGTGAGTAATGCTCATCAGAATGGCCGTATTCCTCCATAAACCTTAAGTCTCATACACAATGAGAAACGGCGAGGTATAGGTTGAGAGACCATTTCTCTTGACATTCACAATGGCAGGCTCATCAGTCATGCTGTCAGAGGCTAGTTTGGAATTTATGAGGAATAACGATGGGTTGAAAATAGACGAAAACCTTGCCCGTACTTCTGTATGGAGTGTTGTATGCTTTGCTTGACCCGGTCTGAAACCCTATTTCTTTCCGTCACTGACCCCCTTGGGCTGATTTTTCATTCAGAGTGATTCATATTAAAGTTATGGGTCTGTGCATGGCAGTAGGGTCTGGCAGTTGTCGTCCGGCAAAGGTTGAGACATTTCACGGGGTGATTTAGAAAACATTTTTAATTAAAATTGCACACAGACAAAAAAACAAAAACGAATACAACGAATTCAACAGACAAACAGAAGCCAACTTGTACAATTTATTGATGGATAATTGTCAGTTTTGTTTCTGAGAGTGTCTAGGGTTATTTCAAGCTTTTACGCCAGTGGCCTAAAAATGATTTAATGAATTAAAATAATACAAAACAAGCATTTAAATCAGCTGAAATAGGTCAAATCAATATATTTTATTTATTTATTGAGAAGAAAAAACTTGAGTATCCACGTTCATTAAAACTAGGATATCCAAGGTTCCTAATAATAATAGTCCTGGGAAAGTCATGATTCATTAACCAGTAAATGTTATGCAGATTAAAAAGTTATGGGTCCTTCAGCTTTTATTGTGGACAATGGGGGGTGGATGTTATGGCGCTTTTCCACTGCGTGGTACGACTCGGCTCGGCACGGCTCAGTACGGTACGGCACGGTTCGGCACGGTTCGGCTCGGCACGGTTTGCGTTTCCACTGCAGTTCAGTACCGCTTTAGAGTGGGCGGGATTATTCACATGTCGTTATAGTTGCGCCGCCTCTACTACCACGACTCCTAAAAAAAACTTTTTCATTCCGCGTCGCCCCATCAAGCTCTCGCTGGATCCGCGCCTCTGCTATCAACGAGAGGAATGTCAGTACTTCCTCAACAGACAACGAAACAACATTTTTGGGTTGTTAAAAAAAGGTGCGCTCGTTCAAAACAGTTGCGTTTGATCCTTCACTGGCTGTGCTGATTTAAATCTAGCGGTTTTTGGTGTAGTTGTTCAGTAAAGTTCAGTGACGCAGGTAGTGACGATTCTCCAATCCAATCCGTGATCGGCAGAATTTACACATCACGTTTTGGTAACGGTACGGTTCACTTGGAACCCCAACCGAGGTGGTACTAAAAAAAGTACTAGGTACCAGGTCCTGTACCCAGTGGAAAACCCCAAAAAGTGAACGATACCGAGCCGTACCGTGCGCCGAAGACTTTCACTATGCAGTGAAAAAGCACCATTGATGTCAAAACAGTTCGACGATATCAAACACGAGATCTTTATTAACATGGAAATGAAGCTGGGGGCGATGGTAAGTCAGCGCGCGAGGTGTGGTGACAACTACATCTATCGACATTTTGTTCTACTGAAAGTTTCGAAGTGTAGGAGGAATTGCAAACAATGATTTAACATTAAGGAGGAGGGGGAGGGGGGAAGGGAGAGGGGGAGGAAAGGGAAAGAAAGGGAGGAAAGGAAAAAGGAAAAGAATGGGGGAAAAGAAGGGAAAAAAAGATTGGTTCACAGGTTGCATTTTTTCTCTGATAAAACCAGGAACCAAATATGCATTTTTTGTGGGGAACAAAACCCCTGAAGATATTATTCGTACTGTTGTTAAGAATTCCTAAATGCTCTCCTATCAAGGGTTGTGCCTTCTGTTCAATCGAACCTTGTTAATCTAAACTTTCCACAGACATGTGTAAAGACAGGCGAATTTTATACAATAAAGAAAAAACAAGGAGCAAACATCTTATACACACTACGGGACATTATGTTTCTTCCACGATCCCCCCAGTGTGTGGTGGACAAAACACGGAGACACCCCAAAAATTGAGCGAAAAAAACTGTGTCTTTTAAGACTATAAGCTACGCAGAGGGCAAAAATCACCTTTTACTATGCCACTCAAGGCTGCCCAATAGTTGTTACTGAACAATCAGATTATATTTGCAGAATGAAATCCATAGGAAGAGCTCGCTTGAGATTACCACACTTTCCTGCGCCTGTTTTTTTCCTCTTCTACCAATACCAAGCGAACCAAATAATAGTAAAACATTCACGGTGAAACAAACCACTAGAGAATGACCTAGTTGGACGCAGTGCCCATTAGACGTGAATGGGACGGAATGCCGAACTACCTCCCTTAAGATTATGCTAATATGGTTCACATATAAGAATAACTGGTGACAAATGCCCCCACTCCAGTAAATGCCCCCTCCCCCTTTCCATTTGCTTCTGCGAGGTGCGGTTATAAAGACCCTCCTAAAGATTGCGTTTTTCTCCTGTTGTTTTCTCTAGAGTTCAGGGACACTACATTGTCTGGCCGCAAACAAACCTTAATGTAGACAGAGCCAAGTCGGCAAATCTCAGTGAGTACACACAGCCAGACCCCCCTCGCCTTTTCAGCTGGAAGTACACAGGAGAGCGAGGCATTTTTCAATGCATTTAGATGAGACCTTTAACAAAGGTCTCTAATGCAGATATCAATGATCCCTGAGAACGACTGAGAGGAGGCTATTCTTGGAGGGAGTGAGTGGCGAAATTGGGCTACTTTTCTGACGGGGATGTACTGGGCCGTGCAGGAAAAAAATGAATGCTTGGGTCCAATTTGTCCGTATTCCTCTGCCCTCCCTTTCGCCAGCCTCGGTTTGTTTGCAAGATGTGTTTTTTGGGCAAGGTACCTGAACAGCCTTTAGAAGGGAGGAAAGGAACCAACCGCCACCCAAACAGTACGAACCCCACACCATACACGCGGCTGTCCTTCCTGTTTCTGTAGGTTGTCTAACAATGGGTAATACTTGAATGCCAACTTTACCTCCAATTTAATTGCGGTGCTGCTCATGAGGGCACCTCGTGTTTTCATTGTTAGCGGAATATGATGACGTCAGATGAAGCCGCAATCATGGAAATAATCACGAGCTTGGGTTTCATGCCCTGCACAATAGGCCAGCATTACCTCAGTGCTTTGAAATACTACAAAATCTCATTTAGTCATAAAATTGCGTGGTGTCAATAGAATAACTACTCTGACCTAAAAAACACTATCCCTTGAACCCTATAATATCACGGCTTAGGATACAGCGGGAAGAGGTGTTTGACTGCTGTGATTGACAGGGGGCTCTCGGTCTGGTTATTTTACATAGAGTGATACCGGGAGAGCCCAGTGCTAGACGGGCTAGAGCCAGTTAGCGCTGCCCTTGAGGGGGACAAGAAGGATTTAATATTGTGGCAAGTTACATCCACCCCGTATAATGATGGCCAATTCCATTATCTACAAACATTAGGGACGAAGCTCATGGTGTATATGACAGATGCCACCTATGCACTGCCCTGCGACAATGAGTCCAAATTGCTCTCTATGGCAATAAGGACACGACAGCGGGGTCTTCTCTGCTTTATCTGCCCCACACAACCAAGAAATGCCTACTATAGGTCATCAAATAAAAGGTTCCACTATAGCCAACAGATATCTGACGAGTCTCGTATAGGAAGATTTTATGCCAGTATGTTTTGTGCAAGTATGGGCCTTCAGGCCACAAAATCAGGCATAAAACAGCAACACATGGTTATCATCACTCAAACCCTCCAGTATTTTGAAAGAATTGTACTGAATACTAACGCTGGGCTAACGTTAAAATCTAAACAAAACAAACAAACTTTATCAGTTCACTAAATCATGTAATTCTGTCTTGCTATGCTATTATATTTGTAGGAAAGGCTCCTTAAATATTTATGTAGACTATATTATGCCAAGATCTATGAACAGTCTGAATGTCTGGTTTGAATTTTGGCAAAACAAAAACGCTTTAGCCCTCAAGGCTTGTAGGCTCTAAAGTAGGAGTCCTACACTCAGCTTATGGAACTTACGTTTTTACCCACAAAAAATAAAAATTCCGCCACATACCATGATAGCCATCCACGGAGTGATATGACTTTCTTCTTTCAGATGAAGACAATTGGAGTTATATTAAAAACTTTTATATTAACAATATGGAAGTCAAGATTTTGAAGTCAAAAAAAAAAAATGCATCCATCCATCATAAAAAGTGCTCACACAGCTCCGGGGGGTTAATATTAAAAAGCAAAGCATCTTGCAACGCAAATCAATTCATTTGTGTGAGAAAAATAGTTTTTGCTAATTGTTGTATGCGCGCTCACAAGCGGATGATGTAGGACATAGGCGTAGCATAAGCTCCGTGCGAATATGCTAGTTCGTACTCGGTCTCGAGATCCGGAGCTTACGGCTATGCTACAATGCTATTCTGTTGGGGGAATGCCACACTTTCATGAACAGGCGTACAATAGTTAGCGGAAGCAAGAGATTACGGTTTATAAAGTTTTAAATATGATGTTTTTCCATCCCAAAACACACGGTTCACTTCGGATGAGCTTTTTAACCCTCTGGAGCCATGTTGGAGCACTTTTATGAATGTATGGATATGGATGGATGGATGCCACTTTGGCTTCAAAATCTAAACACCCATTCACTGTATTTTAAAGCTGGAAGGTAGGAATTGTTTTAATATAACTCCGATTGTATTCGTCAATCATGGGGTAATTTTAATTTTTGAATGAACTATCCCTTTAAATGCTTTTTCCATTTTCTCATAAAAAGTACTATGAAGGTACCATGGTGCAGCTATTAGATCAAATCACATAATTTCCAGTAGGTACTATATTTGCTTAAAAAAAATTTTTTTTATTATACAGTATGAATTTGTGTATTATAAATGAAATTCAGATGTACTACATCCACCATGTTGTCACTGTCATGTGACCTACGGCATCAATTGTGTCACTTCACTGCAATTCACAAATCCTCTCCAGTGGCCTCATGGGAAGTTTTCACTATATTCCACTTCAGATTGTCCCTGAAGTAGTAGGTACTTTCACGGATTTTTACTACGTTGTTTTTTTAATACGAATTCGGACATATTACTCAGCTCATGTACTGTTATTCACCCATATTATGGAAGTAGGCATATTTGAATGCAGGGATAGTCTTCTGAAAATTAGATAAATGCTACTTCTTATATTATGTTTAATAAAAGCTACTTTGTACTTTATCATGGGCTATTATTTATCATATTGTATGATCCCAATCATAGCATCAAGTACATTTTGATAAAGATTAAAACATTTTAAGTGAGTCACCACCACAAAATAAGTAATCTGATGCAAATAGGGTAAAATAACCCCTGCCCTCATTCACCCCGTAATGCATTGCAAATAGAGAGGGTTTTTCATCTGATGATAATACAGCTCTTCATAAAATGACAGGTGACCATATATTGTAAGGCTGTGACTAAAATACATCTTTGATTTACACTTATTCCATTATTAGCCTGTCTTTGAAGTGACCCGAGAGCACTCGCTACCTCTCCTCATTACGCAGACAGAAATTAAGCTCTATAGCTGTAGAGGACTTTGATGTTTCCCGACACCCGTGAACCTGAGAGCAAAACATTGTACTCTCTTACATCAGATACAGTGTTCGTCCCTTGGGGCAGTACATTCATTAAATGTGATAGGAACAGATAAAAGACAATGTCCTTCCCCTTGTCAAGATTAGGTTGAGGCATCGGGTGATGTTGCAGGGCGACTAAGACTATGATTTTACAGACCAAAACATACCCTGAGTAGATTTACATATGCATAAGTAAAGTACATGCTGCAATTATTAACATTGCTGCTGTCTGGACGAATGGATTATTCCGTATCTGTCCCGAGATTTGCTTGCTTTTGACGATCTCGGATGAAAGAGTGGTCCATATGCGGAGCAGGGATAGACATGGCTGCCGCCTTCAGAAACAACATATATTATGCAAATGAATCGGCATAAAACTTTATAAAACATGCGACACGTGGCCAAGGAATGTTCAGAGGATGGCAAACAGGGCGAGTACTACCTGTACAGACCCGAGGACATTAGTCATATACTAAATCGCATAAGAGGACAGCCCGTACATTGAGCATACGTGGTTGTTCACTCCTCGCGGCGCCTTTTGTAGCACTTTCATAATAATTCTGTTTGTATAAGCATCTTGATCAGCTCCATAATTTTGTTATGAAGCTATAATTTGGGATAAAAATCAACACAAAACAAAAAGCAAAAGCCAATACAAAACAAAAACAGACAAAAAAACAAAACAAATAAAACTATTAAAACAACTTAAAAAAAAACGTATACAATATATATATACAATTACAACAATAAAGCTAACCGAAAAAATACAACAAATCAAATACAAAAATAAAGCAAAACAAAAAAATAATCAAAACAAATAAAACAATACAAATACAAAACAAAATACAGACAAAAAACAAATATATCAACAAAACCTAACTAAAAACAGAAAAAAATATAACAAAACAAAGTACAACAATAAAAAAAAACTAAAAACAAACAAGAAATACAACTACAAAACAAAACAAAAAAATGAATCAAAACAAACAAAACAATACAAATACAAAACAAAATGCAGACAAAAACAAAACAACTACAACAATAAAACAAACAATAAAACAAATCAAATACAACAATAAAAAAAATCAAAACAACACAAATACAAGCATGACAATAAAAAATAAAAATAAATAAAATGTCTCAATATTTACAATGACAGGATTAGATGATTATCAATGACAGTGGCATTCCACTTTATCTAAATGATAAATGAAAATGATTCCAAAGCTAATTCAACTATTTAAAGAGAATTTTCAAGCAACTAGTTAATATAAACACTGCACTGTATTCAAAATTATATACTAACTTTTGTAATAACACTTAAAAACTTCACAATTTAAATTTAAAAGGCATTAACATTCAAATTAGTGGAATGCATCAAAATCCTTGTTCCTATAGAAAAACTGTATTGAAAGCAGTCCTGAGGGTTGCACTCCGACACATGTTTGTGATCAGGATTCACCCTCAGACATTAAGCATGAGAAGCAGCGTGGCCATCCATGCAGCTAAGCAGTAAAGCTCAAATGCAAATGGCACAACACTCTGCTCCAGTGCTGCCTCATCAGTTCTGACACCCTGCTGGAGTGGTAATCTGTGTGCCATATGCATAACAAAGCATCATGGCCATCTGCCCTGGGAACACACGCATCCATCTTCCTGAGGATACAGGTTTGTATACATGTAGGTCCGGAGCATGTTGCGAGGGTGAGAAAGACAAAACAGGAGAGTGAGTTTGAATACCACTGGCTCCCTCTACTGTGCTAAATACTCTTCACTAATAACAATTAACAATTAAAGCTAGGACTTAAAGGTATAGTTCAGTTCAAAATCAAACTCTGTCATTATTTACTCACTCACATGTCGTTCCAATCCGTGTATCATTCGTTCATTCGTTTTTTTGATTTTAATATGATAAAGACGTCTTCCTGTTTGTCTTCCGTTTTGTTTATTTTTATTTCCAAAAACAAATGTTTTTTCGTTCAGGGGTAGAAAAATTAATAACAGCTTGAATCATTCGATTTTCTACAATTGGGCCGGGGAAACAATTTGGTTCAAACGGACCCCCCCCTTTTTTGGTTTTCCCCTCCCTGCTGATTGGTCACCCAAAGATCAACCGTGGCCGTCCATCAGTTCTTTCTTTTGCAGTTTCCGCACGCAGCAAATAAAGTGGCCTTCACTGCTGCAGTTCGGATTCTTAAACTGTTTTATTGCAACTACATTTAATCTTTTTTCATCAAACAAACAGTCAAATAAATAGCTCGACACAACTCGTGCCAGGGCATTGTCTAGACAGGGCTTTTTTCTGTGTAGACCAGCGGGGTTCTTAAATTGGATAAGGTCCTAAATGAAATAATTAGCTATAGCCTATCGTATTTTACAGACAGTAAAGTCCTTTTTTTATCATGATACATACTGTGATTTATTCCAAAGTGACCCCCCTTTTTTAACCCCCGTTATTTTGGCAATGCATTTACAGGCAACTAATCTACATGAAAGCCTTTTCAAGACAAGTATTCGCTGTTGGTTTCCTGCTTTTGGCATGCGCCAGAAAGTCTCAAGGCGACCGAGCGCATTCTGTTTTTCTCTTTATTTTTCAAAGGCATGACAGTTTGTAGTTATTTAGAACGTAACGTTACACAAATAAAAATAAATTTTACCATACGACTATAAATATTAAGTTATTTCCCCTCGATGGCGAAAAAATCCAAGTGAACATCAATCAGTAATTTAAACTGCTTTAATTATGACTGATGCTTATTTCCTGTGCACTTCAATACCGGTCTGCGCTTGACTGTAGTCACATCTATCGTGCTTATTTGAGCTTATTTAATCATCGCCATTTATTGAACTGTTGAAACTAGAGTAGTACTTTCTCATTCGATCATTCGTTTTTGATTTAATATTGAAAGTAGAAAAATTTGAAAACTGATCCTTTTTCGTTTTTTTTTGTTTTTTTTCCAAAAAACGAAAAACAAGAATTCAACTTAAATTTACGTTTTTCGTTCATGGCTGGAAAAATGAATAAACAGCTTGAATATTCGACTTCTACATTTGGGCGGGAATTAAACGCCCCTTTCTGCTGATTGGTCAGACAAAAAAAGATCAAACTGTGCTGTCATCAGTCCTTCTGTAGTTCCGCGCAGCAGAATAATAGTCCTCTGCTGCTGCAGTTGTACAGATTAATAACCCATTTTATCAATTTCATATTTTTCTCAACAAACAGACTAAATGAATAGCTCGTCTAATGACAGAGTATTAAGTTCCCTCGATGGGGGAAAAATCCAAGTGAACATCAATCAGTAATCAATATTAATTTAAACTGCTTTAAAATATGACTTCTGCTTATTTCCTGTGCACTTCAATACAGGTCTGCGCTTGACTGTAGTCGCGTCTGTCTGCTTATTGAGTTTATTTAACCCATCGCAATTTCGCAACATCGCAATGTCCTGCTCGGGCTTGCCAATTTAATGGCAGAGAATGGTGACTTTAGTTGTTCTTTTTTTTTAAGCGGATACATATCTGTCATAAAATAATCCTATGCATCTCGTGCCGTATATTCCAAGCATTCTGAAGGTATACTGAGGGTTTGGTGAGAAAAAAAACGAAATGTCAATTATTATATTTTATGAACTCTTGCGTTGCAGCTCACCGCGCACAAGTTGCATATCCTTTAGATAATCAATTATAATCATTTTAATAAACCAGACTACATTATATATCTCTAACAGTAGGCTATTTAATATCTGTTGTTCTCTGGTTGTCAGTCAAAATGACAGTTCTTGCAACATAGGCCTATATATACCCAAGCCAATTTATTATTCTTTCCTTTCTTTCTTAGTGTTTAAAATATTTATTTTGAAACAAATTAATTAATTTCTTAATTAAACAAACAGACTTACTGGGTGAGCAGGGTAGGCTATGACAGCTGTCATATCATACCCTGCCATGCCCAGCTGATGCAAAGAATGAATTTATATCTACACAGAAGAAAGCCCTATCTAGACTCTGCCCAGGTATGAGTTGTCGAGCTATTCATTAGCCTGTTTGTTTTGATGAAAAAAGAATGAAATGTAGTTGCAATAACTGTGTTAAGAATCCGTACAACTGTAGCAGCGGAGGACTATTATTCTGCTGTGTGATACTGCGGAAGAACTGATGACGGCACGGTTTGATCTTCGGTTGACCAATCAGCAAAAAAAGGAAGTTTAATTCCCGCCCATGAGTAGAACTCGAATATTCAAGCTGTTTATTCATTTTTCTAGCCCTGAACGAAAAACGAAAATTTAAGATGAATTCTCGTTTTTCGTTTTTTGGGAAAAAAACGAAAACACGAAAAAGGATCTGTTTTCTCATTTTTCTACTTTCAATATAAAATAAAAAAATGAATGATCGAATGATACACGATTTTAGATTAACTACTCCACCTTATTGTGTCTAAGGCTTATTACTTTTTTTTATTCAAAACACCCACAAACATGTGTCCTGCTCGGGCTTGCCAATTTAATTGCAGAGAATGGTGACTTTAGGTTTTGGGAGGGGGGGGGGGTTGTTTTTTTGAAGTGGATTCTATTATCCCTAAATAATTTCCTATGGCATCTCGTGGCGTAGCTTCCAAGCATTCTGAAATGTCTACTTTATGAGAAACCAACCGAAATGGGCAATTTCTTTTAACAATTATTAAATTTTGCATTGCAGGTCCTGTGTGCGACGCTATCCTTTTGATTTCATTATAATCAATTTTAATAAAAACACACAAGAATACATTACAACGCTAAGAGTATGCTATTTGAAAAGGGGTCATATGATGCTGGAACGAAAGAACATTATTTTGTGTATTTTGGTTTAATGAAATGTGTTTATGCGATTTAAAGTTAAAAAACACTTTATTTTTCCACATACTGTACATTATTATTGTTTCTCCCTCTATGCCCCGCCTTTCTGAATGCGTCGAATGTTACAGCGCATCGTCTGAAAAGCGAGGTGTGGTTGTGATTGGCCACTATCCCGTTCGTTATGATTTGGCCGAGTACCCTCAAGCATGGGACGAAAATGTTACGCACCCGACCATACGGTATGATGCCCTGACAGCCTGAGCGATGATTCAAAAAACAATCAAACCCATTATAACGCGGCATTCGTTGCATCCAGTAGGACACAATTATGGATTATATTTACTTTTTATGCTTGCATCGCGGCCGGCATAAACATAAAACCATGTCTGCATTGTGATCGGAGAAATGACAAACAATTAGCACTGCTCTAAACTGCTCAAAACTCGCGTTTGATCATCAGTGGCAAATTCTTTAAATAAAAAAACATACTTACAGTCTGTGAGTCAGAACAGCCCGCATTGTAGTCTACTCTACCAGGATCAGGAACAGTCCTCCATAAAATGCACTGCAAACATCTGAATATTTTGGGTTGTACTGTTCTGGAACAGTATTGTAAATAAAACTTAACAACTGATTTCTAGTTGTGTCCTCTTTAAGGAAGACCAAACAAAGTAGTTTCGATTTCACAACGAAACACAGCATCACACACAGCGGCCTAGAGTGAGCAATGGCCGGGGGCTAGAGTGAGCGGCGGCCGGAGGGCTAGAGTGAGCGGAAGCCGGGTGGGCTTGAGTGAGCGGAGGCCGGCGGATTCGACAAAGGAGCATCTGGAGGGCTTGCAACAACCACATGTGACGACCTGGGCTGGACTCCGCTTCGTCCAACGGTGAAAGCCGATCCGGCGATCCACAGGTTAAGAAGTTGATGTATTTCCTTCAGCAACCAGCACGGATCAGCTCCAAACATGACAAAGCAAATATTGTCCTCTTTTGGAAGGCCAAAAAAAATAGTTTCGCTTTCACAACGAATCACCGCAGCGCCTTCACGACATGGCGGCGGCGGCAACAATACTACAGTGAGAATAAAAGTTACGCTTTCTTTCTTTGCGTGAACATTTGGGCGGCGTTATGCAAATATTCCCACATCGTGACGTAGATATGTGGGGCGTGTTAGAACTAGCCATTTTAGGTAGGCGTGGCTGACTCTTAATTTTTTAAAGAATATGTCTTTGGATTTGAGACTTAGTCTTTGCAACTTTACAGACCTTATTTATGCACCAAGAGCTTGTAAAACTACAAAGAGAAAGGAAAACTTGAAATAGCATCACACTAACCCCTTTAATAAGGATGGTGAGTTAGAATCCATCTACCCATTTTCCCCCTTTATCCCATAATTTCTCAAACAGGGCAAAAATCAGTCAAGTAAATTAAAATAAAACATACATTTCTATAAAATGATCCAAATATTTACATAAATATGATTAAAATGTATTCATATAATTTAAAAAAATATATATTTTTAAGGGTGTTAACATGCTCCATACCAAATTTCTACATGAGAATGATGCAGTAAACCTTACCAGACCAAGCTAAGAATGATATCACCATAGACCAATCTGTTCTCTTTTATTTTTAGAATATTTCCTCAGAGCATCTAATCAGTGCACAAACCCCAGAAACACCAATGTCTCCCTGCCTGGCATCTTATCATACACTAGGGGCTTTTATACCTTCTTCCAGTCATTAACAAGAAATAAGCGGATGGCAGTCTGGAAAAAAAACAAAGCCATTCTAGTGGTTCTGCATGATGTCAGTGCTAAAAAGCATTTTCAGAGAGAGAGACTTGTACATTTCCAACAGTTCCGAGACTCATGGTATTTCAATCAAGAAAGGAAATTCTGTTAACCAAAGGAACAGGGTGCTTTCAGTTCAGCTGGGATCAATTTAAGGACTTGCATAACTCTAAAATGTCTGCATTAGTGGTTTCAAAGACTCTGCTCAAGGTGAAGGAACATAAACTGGGTTTTGATAGTTTTGGTTGGGCATTTAATTAACTGAAAGTGAAGCTGTAAAGTAGGTTTAAGATGACAGCTACACAATGCTCTAGACAGGTTGTCTGAACTCCTGCTAATAAGTGGCGAATATATCCCAAAGGTGTGTGACATGATCCTGCACCATCTGGCAGTCATCATAATAAAACATTTAAGCAAACTTATGAAGTTAGAATTTTGAAATGTCAGGTATTTTATTATTTCATTACTGACAACTTTTTTAGTCAAATATTATGACTATTTATGAATGGCCATCAATGGAGAAAGATGCTTTTTTGCTGCCAGATGGTGTAGTTATGACATTTATCATCAAGGGCTAACAAGGCCATGTGAACATGTCAGACCTGTGAACATGTCAGACTTTTGATTTGGCCAAATTTGGAGTGGGAGTTTAGGATCTGTTGTCTGACCAATGGCAGAGGTAGTATTTGAGGAAACCTGTTTGAAAACACTCATTATTATTATTATTAGAGATGGGAACCAAAAACCATTCTATACCATTTTCTTAAAAAAAATACACATACACTACCATTTGGGATCACTTAGATTTTTTATTTATTTTTTGTCATATGCTCACCAAAGCTACATTCATCAACAATACAGTAAAAATAGTAGTAATACTGTGTAAATGTTCCTATTATTATCAATGTTGAAAACAGTTATGCCTAATATTTTTGTGGAAACTGATCATTTTTAGGATTCTTTAATGCATAGAAAATTCAAAAGTACATCATTTATTTGAAATAGAAATCTTTGCAACAATGTAAAACTTTTGAACAATTTAATGAATCTTTGCTGAAAAAAAAAATAAAACCTACTGACCACAATGGTAGTGTAAAGAATACATCCTTAAATATAATATTTACCAAATACAGAACTGCATGAGGTGTATTTTATGAAAATTTGATTTTAAAAAGTCATTTAAAAGTTAGTGTAAACACATTTTGCAAGAATACGTTTAAATTGACTACTTATTGAATTTCTTCCATTGGTAATAAAATGACATTTCTTTTATTTATTTTTTTCAAATATTTATTACTTAAAAGAATTGTTAATTGAACCACTAAGGAACTGGCGGAGATGCAATGTCCCCCCCCTCCATAAATAGCAAAGAACACCATCCAACACCACAAACAGACAAGACACCATTAAATCTCTTTACGATTCCCATCCCTACACATTTCATCTTAAAATAGTACATTATCTGAGAGCATCATAGTATGATCCATCTGATCTTAGTGCATCTGATGTTCAAAATACTAAAAGCATCAGACCAATAACTTGATGCAAAGCTATTTTAATGTCTTAAAGACATTAATGTCAATTTAAATTAAATATGTCTTTGTGCATTGTGATATCATACTCAATAACCATTGATCTTAGAGCAGAGGGCAGACTATAGGATGTGACATAAAAGTAAGGTATGTTGTCCTTGCAATGCCAATGCAGAGCGTGTATGATGTCATCGGCCACTCTGACAATGATGTGTCGGTACATTTTATCAATCACAGAGTAAGTTATCTATACGCCCATTTCACAAATGAACAAAGCGAATTAAATCTCAGCTTCTGGGCCATTAACACAGGGGTGAACCCAAGGATTTAGGAAGGATGTGTGTTCCTACATTTCATCAAAGGGCTTTTAATAAGAGCATTCGATTGAAGGCCAAGCATTGTCCCTCTAAAAGTGCCACATTTACAAAAAGCCTAGAGCCGAGGCGGGCCGAGAAATTATTTTGCATTCCCCATTGTGAACAAATATATAAACCACGACCTTCAGATCAATCATTAGTCCCTGTTCTATACTTGTCTGTTACTTTGCAAACCGCATGTTTAATTTGTTGATTCATGGCATAGTGGCAGTCCATCCAAGGCATTAAAACCTCAAGCAATAACCCTGTTATTAAAATACTGGTTTCATAGACTTATAACCTCCCACCCTCCACAAAAAGTGCATGCGATTAAAAACTAATCGCATAAAATAATTTATCAAAAGTGCCACGATGGTTCCCACTCAAGACCTTTGCTTCTTAATTATTAATTCCCGCAATTAGACAACTTACTATGTACTGAGTGTGAGGGGCCCATGCAATATTAATAGCGATGCATAATTATGTAATACATTCCAGACATAAGAAGCTATATATCCACAGTGGGCTTGTCAAGATAAAGACATTTTTATTTGCTTTATAAGATTGTTTCATCTCCAAGAGGGTCTTGGTGGATAAAAGAGCCACAAATGCAGGGGTTTTAATGACCTCCCATATTACTTCTATCAAGTTTAAGACACACAAACATTAGGAAAGTATTCCAACACAACAGACAGTCTTGCTATCAAAGTGCACAGAATGCATCAAAGGCTTACCTTAAATAAAAAAATATGGATGAACCGCAGAGTCTGTCAACAAGGGAACAAATAAGGCCCCTGAATTAGGATGTAGAACGCAGTGCATTGTGTGATAAATTATCAATTATGTTCATGCCAGTATTGGAAAATTATTGAAGGTCTTCATGGTGCCTGAAGCAAATATGGAACCCCATCTACAATGGACTTGCTGGAGAAGTTTGGCTTTCATCTCGAGATAAGCATCAAAGCTCGCTTCGAACAGAGAAAACTGGCAATCAAACTAATGTGTAACCGGGCAGTTGTGCACTTCACAAAGCCCATCATCAGAACAGCAGCTGAGATCACACAGAGACAGCGCCGTCTCCTCATACAAGGTCTTCCGAACATTATTTTTTTCCATGTTAGAAGCTATGGCGAGATGCTTTGAAAATCTTTAATGACTTGCTTGTGCGAGTGAACATCCTCATCGACCAGAAATCTTCATATATACAAATAAAACAGAAAGCTTCAGAATAACTCTTCTTGTTCAAATCTTCATCTTGGATTTCTAATTTGTAAGGACACCACATAACTCTTTGATAATATTTTATGTTCACATCTAATCTCACATTAAATACAACGAACTGAATATACTTCTGAATCCTCAACAACTTTTCATTCAGTACATACCTGTTACTTAAAAGCCATTAGGTCCGCAGTTCAAGGTTACTTTTTTCTTTTCTGAATAAATGCAAAAAGAAAATGTGACATAAATTAGAAAATACAATATTATTCATTCAGAGCGACAAGTTCAGAGTGAGCTTGACATGGCAACCCACTCCACAGGCTACTGATATAACTAAAAGTGCATTATTTATATAAAAATTATATTATTCATTCATAGAAGTGTTAAACTTTTTAAGGCAAGACACCCCAGGTGAATAGAGAATTTGTAAATCTCACCTACGACTCCAGTTAACTGATCACATTAAGAATTGCAAACATTTTTTGTATTACAAGATTTCTAAAATGTTATGTTTGAATATGCAAATGATATCTTATCTACTTTAAAAATGCACTCATTTGCATACATTTCCATAACAGAAATCTGAACATTGGATAAAGCAAGGTTCAAAATTCTTCATTTTGACATATTAAAGGTTTGTATTCACTCCATAAATCGTAAAATACTGTTAACAGTATTGTTAACCTGCTTTTAGGAATTAAAATTAAAATCTGGCAGACAGTATGATATACGGACAAACCCCTCAGTAAAAAAACCTTCAAAATATAGATGAGAATAAACTGAAGTGCTACTGAATGGGAATTGGTGGCTGGCTCAGTGCAGGGGAAAAAATTAATTTGAGATGCTTCCATCCGCCCTCGTGTCCGTTGAACCCTAACATTTTTTTCAAAAAAAGCAAAAACATTGTTTTGTTGTGACATACTGTTCCAGATTTCTTTACTTTTGCTCACACTCAAATTTTTTGAATGGATTCGGAGTTTAAAATGGATGCAATAAAAAAAGTAACAAAACTGCATTTTTCATTACATTTGATTTTTTTTATATCTATATCTATATATAATAACAAAATCTGACAATCCAGTAAAGATTTATACCCAAACGAAAGGCTGAGACTACAGAATATCCCCAATGCAGAAAAAACTCACATACACGCACACACATGCACAAACACACACATGGTACACACACTCTCATAGAACACATTGTAATATTTTTCATGTTTCTGCTGGGATATGACTGTAATTTTTCCTTTTTTTTTTTACTTAACACATTTACCTTTGAGTGATGTGGTGGAGACCAATGAGTTTATATCATATTTATATATTTTTTAAATATATTATATATTTATTTCATATTTATGAAATTGTATGAATATACATGTTTAGGTTATAATTCAGTTAGAATTTTTTTATTTTTTTTTATTTGGATTTTGTAATGTTTCAATATATATTTTAATCCATAAACAACCAAATTTAAGCCTTAAGATTATCTAATTTCTCATGTTTCACTTGTTTTGTTCAGTTAAAAATCTCCATAGGGTTCTATAGGCTCCTCTAGTGGCTGTAATCATAAAATGCTATTGTATGTAATTTTTCCCCACCAGATGGCATCAGAGACACTCAGTGACTCAATTCCAAGGCCATCTGTTGGTTTTTTTAGATGAAACAGGACTGAAATTCTTTCTTTGTTTTTTTTTTGTGAAATAATGTACAAAAACTGCTTATTTGCTTATGTTTTCTTTAAAATATCCAGAATAAAAGGTAAATATAATAAAAATCACCAAACAATAATAGAAAAACCTACATAAAAAAATTATAAAAAATTTTTTTTATAAAAATGTTCCAATATTAAGCTTTCTGGACCAAAAATAAAATTAGTGTCATTTTTGGCCTTCGGGTCATTTTGACCCGCGAGGGACACTTTTGTTATAGGTTCGGAGATGTTGATTGAATGCAAAGATAAAGTGCAATAAAATAAACTCTTGTATTTTGGATGTTTTCTTTCCACTAGTGTGAAACATCATGTTATGTAAATCCAAACAATGTTTTGCCTAGTGTCTTGCCTAAAATGGGAATAAAAAAAGTAGTTTAAACCATTCAAAAACCATTTTGTGGAAACTGTTTGATAGGACATTGAAAGTGACACCATAACATATGATACACCCACACATTACATGACTACTGCATATTACATGATTGGTGTTCATTATTCCTGTTGTATGAAAGAAGATACAAAGTGGTGTGGTACACATTGCAGATCATGTAATACTACACTAAATGAGCGCTAGGCTCCAGCCCCAATCACAATCCAAAGAAAACATGGATGTACTTTTACATCTGTGAAGAGTTTCCTGTTTCCAATGGACACTGAAGGGCTGCCATCCATTTTGAGGTCTGGTATGGATTAGACATTTTGATATTAAACAGGCAGGTTTCAGAAGTCTTCCTCTTGAGTAGAATACTAGATTTTAGTTTAGAACCAAAACGAAAGAACTTAAAAAGACTACAGTATGTGAAATACAAGAAATCACAGCTGTGAAATGCCAAGCACAAACAAAATATCTTGCATCTAGTGTCATTCAGATGGTTACGCCCCCATATCTAGTGCAGAACTTGCCATGAAAACATTTAAATGACTTTATCTCTTCCAGTTATTGCATGAGAGATAAAGCTATTAAGAGAATGGGAAACAAATGGAAGCTTTAAAGGCTAAATTTACATAGAAAATAAAGGAAGCATGCTGAGATGGTGTTTGGTGTCCATCATATGCAGGATAATGGTGTGGTTATATTCACCCAGGAGGCCATGCCTGCATTTGTCAAGCTTATGGTTTCAACCTATACAATTCTGGTATGGAACTGGTCAAGTTTGACAGCTCCTCAGCTCTCATGGACTTATGGGATAGCATAAGTGTCTATATTAGCATAAGTGTCTATATTTGCATCCCAGCAGATGCAGCATGTCATCTTAGTATCGCTGAGTTTTTGAACATCCTACTTAATTGAGGTAGTGTTTGTTGCATAAGGTATAGTATGGAAGTACACATACAATGTAAAGGTAGTTGTAAATTATTAAATATATTCAAGGAAGATGATCAATCACAATTCGGTATGCAAAAAGATGTTTAAAAAAAAGAAGAAGAGCAAATAAGTGATATTAAGTGTTATTATTATTGTTGATTATTATAGTTTTTATTAATAGTTTAGATTAGTTTTTTATTTTTATATTTTCTCATTTTAATTGTAGCAACTTTCCAATTTTTATAATTATCTTAGATATGTCTATATTTTATTTCAGTTTTAGTTTTAGTTATTTTAGTACACCAAGTTAAACAAAATTAAAATGAGAAATGTTTCATCCATAACTGACTTCAAATAAGCTTTTGTTTATTTTATTTCAGTTAAGGTTTATTTTATTTGAAGTAAAAAACAACAACGATTTTTTATAAAAATAGATATTTTTTCAACGGATTTTAGTTTGGATCAACGTCGCAACGGGTCGTAAAAAGAACGAGATAAACGTCGCAAGGACATTGATGTTGGGTACATTCTGAATGTTAAATATTCATTTATTATATACTCAGATGATCTCATATGGTATCAATAGCTGGATGGTGTCTAAACTGTTATTTTGTAATCAAGAACCATGGTGATATATGATTAGTGTATTAGTGGTCTCTTTACAAGTGTATCATGTACACTTGCACCACAGGAATTTTGGCTGTTGTTTTACCAGGCATTTAGGAACTTACCCTTTAAAAACTTAGACATATGCGATCGTATTCCACACTTCTCTGAGGACATCTCCTCCCCCTTGGTGTCCTGAAAACATAAATCAGAATCTCATCCTTTGATCTAATTAAGTTTCAATGCAGTACGATCCTCATTTAGTGAAGCTGTCAAGTAACGCCTTAAAATGATATATTAAAGTCAGGCTAATGCCTCTTTTGAAGTGAAAAGAAAGAAATATGGCTTTTACTCATGCACTACCACATGAGTACTACATAAATGATAATCAGCTCAATTAGGATGCTTAACAAAATGGTTTGTGTTTCTTCTATTTGGATTGCATTAAGACAATATCTTTAGAGACTAAGTGTAGATCTAAGCATAGATTTTATGCTTGTAACTAAAATTACACGATTAAAGGAATAGATCACCCAAAAATGAAAATCTGCTGAAAATGTACTCACACTCAGGCCATTTAAGCTGATGAGTTTGTTTGTTCATCAGAACAGATTTGAAGAAATCTAACATCACTTGCTCACCAGTGGATTTTATGAAGCTATACTTTTTGTGCAAAAAAAAAAAACCTTATTGCCCAATTTCTTATCTTCTGTGTCAGTCTCCACTGCATATTTATGAGAGTAACACAGTGTTTTTTTTTTACACACAAAAAGTGTGTATGTTCTTGTAGCTTTATAACATTATGGTTGAACCACTGATGTTGCATGCATGGACTATTTTAACGATGTCCTTACTACCTTTCTGGGTCTTAAACGTGGTAGTTGCGTTGCTGTCTAGGGTCTGAAAGCTCCCAGATTTCATTAAAAAATAACTTACGGGTTTGGAACGACATGAGGGTAAGGAATTAATTACAGAATTTTAATTTTAGGGTGAACTATCCCTTTAACTGAAAATTAGATTGACAGCTGTGATGAGCATTCACATTCATTGTGTGGAAAGGAGCAGCTTGAACATTCTTCAAAACATCTTCTTTTGTGTTTTACGCAAGAGGGTGAATAAACAATGAAAGAAACTTGTGAAAAAGTATGGCAACATTTAAATATTTCTGTAACAGGGACTCAAGATGTTTTCTTAAGTGGCCCATTGGACAAAACCTGTGCATCTCCATCTGATTAATGACTATCCACTGTCTAATAAACAGTCATTGAATGGTCTACTGCAGAGGCCTTGAAAGCCTGGGAGAGCTGCTCGCGGCCCGTTCTATCGTCTGGGGTTGATTATGGTTGACCTTGTGTGAAGCGCACTTTGAAACAGTGAGTCTAAGCTGGGGAACTGTAGCCAGAGAGCAAAGCAGAAGATAAATGAACAGATACTGTATTGACACGGCTAAAGGAGATCAATAATGTGATCAATATCTATTTGATTTTTATCACAAAACTCTGTGGAGGAGGAAGACGATTGATCAAAAGTGCCAGGACACTTCGGCATATCTAACAATATTAATTAAGAAAAACTGCTTAGGTGACTGATTGCTAAATCAGTCAATATTGTTAAAATCAAAACAAATGATTTCTGCATTTAGATGTATAGCCTATTTCTTTCTCAGGATGGATTTACTGTAAGCTTTGTACTACAGTAATTGTTTTAACATGCTAAATGAGTCCTTAGGCATAGTTATTATGATAAGAGTTCATAGAAGTTAGAATAATTACTTGTTTAAACATTACGTTATAAACTATTGTGATTAAGTCAAGTTAAAGTATTTTATTGTTATCTGTTCCTAAACAAATGCATTTGATTGTGAAAATTAAGTGATTCTAAATAGCATTTGAAAGCACAAATATACAGTGCACACCCAGTGTTGAAACTTTATTTCGCTAATTGAAATAAAGCTGAAATAAAATGAAATATAAATATTAGATTAAAAACTAAAAAAAAAATAGAAAACTAAATATATAAATTAGAAATGCTGGCTTAATGAAATACTAAATAAAACTAAATGCTACCAAGTTCAGGTTGAAGGCGCTAAAATTAATTTACTAGACTAACATGAATAATCTAAAACATAATATTTAAAATAAACTAATATAAATGACAAAAGCGCTTAAAATTACTCAAACTTAAACTAGATTTAAATGAAACTACAAATAAAAACAAAAGCTATCAAAATATTAATAAAATACCACAGTATTATAATGCTAAAGATCCTGTTCACCTCCCTAGAAAAGTACAATTAAATCATATAATTATATAATGGTAGTTTCATAACAGGGACTGATTTTGTTCTCTTTTCCATTCTCCCACAAAATCACAAAACTTACTTCAGCAGATTTATTTGTGATTTATCTGTAAGTAAATTGTATATAAATACCAAATCATTGCATACACTTTACTGTAAACAATAAGTGTAAACAATCTTGATGTATTTATGACAGCTTAACTTTTCTTTTATCTATGTGCTGGGGTTCAGTGTGTGTTAATGCAAATCAAAAATGGCATCATTTCTGTTAAGGAGGCTGTTCTGACTAAAACACTATCATATAATTGAATCTGTTCATCAATAAAAAGCGGAACTCTAGTAACAGTAGCAGGCGACATAATTCAAAGGCACGTCAACGATGAGGTAATATTTATTTTGAAGCATGACTCATATAAAGTGAATGAAATGTTTTAAGAAGCTTTCAAATATATCAAGCTTTTAAGAAGTCTTCTTAAATTACATGCTTCTAAAAGATCAGAGGGTCTATGGATAATAGCACTTTGTCACCAAAGCAGCATTTTTACATTATGATTTCTTGCATACTTAGCTCAGGTTCTGTTGCAACAACATATTTGTTATGCTTTTTTTCTCATGCGAACATAATAAGGCTGCCGTTGTAAAATATTTCAGAGATTAAAACTGTCACCTCAATATGAAATGCACAGCAGCTTCATAATAACTCATTATCACAAAATATCTAGGCCATAATGTACACGTTACTGTCAGAATCTTATGAAATAGATCTGTTCGAGGGTCATAATCAAGCGTTACGATGCTGGATAATAAACACGGCCGGACAGGAAAAGAATTGCACACAGCTATGTGTGCAATGGGAATACAAGCCTTCAGCATGCGAATATTTATTGGACATTGTTGAGTGCTGGGGAACATGGTTAATGGTTAACATCACGCAGTCCTTCTGAGCAAGTCCTGCAAGATTAGCACTTACATGTCTTTAGTGCCGACACAGTGAACGGTCATAAAAAGGAGCCCTCATCCGCTCTTGTATATCAAATCATGTTTTGAGCGGTGATGATTATTCTGCCAATTAGTTGAGGCTGGACTGGTGAGAATTACTACTCACTATTACACATGGTCCATTCCCGAGATCTACAGCCACCCTCGATTTGGCAATCTCCATACAGGACTAAATGTGATAAGAAATGAATTATACTATTGATGAGGTCCTTAACAAGGTAATAACCGCGCTCCCCAGTCAATAATTATTCCGATAAGAATATCTTTATTATGAAAATGCCGACTGCAGCAGAAAGTCACAGCACCAAAACAATACCCAGTGGTGTAATTGCCTTTGTCTGAAATTATAGTTTTCATTAAATGGAATGCTGCATGTTATTGATTGTTTAAATAAGACTCGATATCTTCCTGTTTCAAAGCACTGTGAAATTGCATGGCATTGTAATATTCCAAAGCATTGTTGTGTCTGTTCATCAATGTTATGAGATTCACACTATAACGAGTCAAGGACTATTGGCAACAATAACTGCTGTATCTAAATGGGCTAATTTTATGGGGTTAGATCACAGACAAAAAAAAGAAAGAAAAGCAAATCGCTGCCTCTCTCCTCATGACCTCATCTACTTTGTGAACAGAATGGAGAGGGAATATGACAGACATGTGCTGCGTTCCATTCAAAGTCAGTGTGGGATATTCCCACTAAAGCCATAACCCAGCTAACAGGGTAGTTCTCAGAACGTTGGCTGATGTTCTGGAAAGATTCTCTCAAATTAATGAACAAACATTCTTCAAGTAACATTAATAGAACATTAGTTCAAAGTTATCTGGTTTTTAATAACATTCTCTAAAAATCGTTATGCACACAAACCTTATTGATGCATCTTTGATGGATACATTGTTCATTTTTTCCTGAAATGTTGTCGTCGCTTGTTCATGTAACATTTTTAAAACATTACTACTTGCTACTTCATTCAGAATTCAGATAACTTTCAAAACTAGCGTTCCCATAATGATTGCAAAATGATGAAATAGAACGGCTTTTTTTACAACAGCCAAGAAAAAATATTTTAAAAACTGGATGTTAAATTTTAAATGTTAAGAAAACGTTTAGAAATAATGTTTTCACTACTTAATGGTAACATTAGCTAAATGTTCTTGGAACATAATTTTGTTAGCTGGGAAAGGCCTTCGTGTTATGCATAATGAAAAAATTGCCATTTCTGTTTCTGTTTGATTGTCAAAAAAATAAGTCTCAAAACGACAACACTGTTTTGAGACAACCAATACTAACGGTTATTTTGTATGCTTAAATTTTAGCCAACAGATTCAAATCAACAACAACAACAAAAAATTTACTGTGCACACCTGTCTTGGCAGACAAAAGTTTTAGCATCTTAAAATAGTACAAATCGGAGATATTTTATGTTTCGTATGTTCAGTTGCATTTTTCCATGAGTTGTGAGCTTCATACTTTTGGTACTTGTTGATCTAATGACTGGTCCCTGCTCTCTCCATGTCTGTTGGGTTGGAGGTCTCTTGACTCCTTCATACTCGAGGTATATTCTGAGATATGTTGAAAGGCATTGTGTTTAAATTTCCTACATTGCAATCTAAGAGAATCAGTGGTCAAAGCACAGTAAAGAAGACACAAAGTAACATGGGTTTTTTAAATATTCAGATTCTATGCTGTGAAGGCATTACTAGGGTGTAAACAAAAGTTTATTTTACCTTATTGGTTCTAGAAGGGGATGACCTTGTTGAAAAAGCTGCATTTTGATGGTTTTTGAAGTTTTTGGCAGGGCTATCACTTCCTGGTCTGGGGTCTTTGTAGGAGTTTTGTTCCTCCTCAACTTCTTTTACTTCAATCTGTGGGAGAAGAAAGCATTCAGCTTTTTCATTGTTGCATCCTAATTTTAGTATTCAATAATCTTTATGACTGAAATGTGACATCATGTATATCGCTTGTCGTTTTCACCTGTTCAATAGGAAGATCCACCTTCATATTTTCATCTTCCAGTACTTCAGATGCTACTACTGCCTCCTTCCTTTTGTTGGTGGCTCTGAAGAAACTTTTTTCTGGAGAGGGCGATAAATCCTAATTACATGCTAATCATATGTTGGATGCATCCATTAGTACACAAAATTCTCTTCATTTTTAAAAGCATCCAAAGTTTCGTATTTAGAAAAGTTGAGGACTGCATCAACTATCATCGTAAATATTTCATCTAAAGCAACTATTAAAGATTTTACGGTAAACAGATAGGAGGTGCATGTTTTTCTAGCGTTTCAAAGGCCCGTATGATAGAAAACATTTAAAATCAGAGCATTAAGTCCATTAGTCCATTAGTAAGAACCTTGAGACCCTGTTTCCACTACTGAGCTTCGATGTTCGCAGTGAACAAAATGACACTTTAAATAGACAGGCTCTGTTGCGACTAACTACAAATCAATTAATATTTGTTACAAAATGCTCAATATCTTCTCTCAAAACATAGGCTATTAACACAGACAAAAAATATGAAACGTCTTGTTTCAGCAGACAAGACATGAGGGTTAAAGTGATAAACATCCTTCAGCATTACCCAGAACACTTCACCTCACATCAAATCAAGTCCGTCCAAGCTCATCACTTCACAAAGCATTTAATGGGCTTTCTTGATCCTGAGATGCAAACTGCATTCATCTGTGCCTTTGACATTCAAAGGTAAGACAATCTTGGCTAATGATAGGCTGATAGCAGATGCACTCCTCCTCCAGAAGGTGATGGGAATGGCTCTCGCAGTCATGGCATGTTTGATTACCCCTCTGCAGCGATTGATGTAGTTAAAAGGAGGTTTTCTTGTTTTATTTTTTTCAGTTTCTGCCATTAGGAATGGCATTATGTGGATCTTCTGCCCCATGGGACATGATCAAGTATCCAGAGTAGGTATGAGCCTTCATCGAGGGGCTTTTATAAGCATGGCTGCAGACATACCGTCCGAGGCTAATGCGAGATCTGCATGAGTGAGGGAAACTCAACTCCATCACAAGGACTGCTGGCTCGGCTCTTATGAGCAAAGTGATGGCAGCTCCGGAGCGCCTGCAATTACTCACTCAATGACCTCATGGCATGTAAAAGACACAATGCACTTGCTCAGTCAAAGTCTTGTTCGGTTAATCCAGTGCACAAAAAGTGTCAATCTCATTCACGTGTGCCCCCTCAGATTTGTGAGCCAGATAGATTTTGAATATAACAAAATATATACATATATATATATAGATATTATATCTATTTACAGGTATATAATAAGACATGGGCTCCCCTGAAAACGTGATTTTTGAAATTTTGGGGGGTCTCAAAAATATTGACAATGTGTTATTTTGACGAGCAGTTTCAGTTTTGTGTAATGTGATCATCGGGGATTATTATGTGTAAAATTGCAAAAATATTCATTCATGCATGACGGCGATTTAAACCTAATTCTCTTCAATAAAGATAACTATACATGCTTTTCTTGTCATGAGCATCAAGGTGTGGGGCGCTGCGGTGCAAATTCCACTCATGTTTAGTACATGTTAACTCAAAGATTCGTAGAAGAATATGTGTTAAGGTAAGGCATGTTATTCACAATTATGTGTTGTGGCTGGGTTGTTGTAGGCCTGCGTGACTCTCGATGTCTTAGGCCTAATTGAATGTAGGAATTATGGTATTAATGCTAAGCATCGTGTCGGAAAGTATAATCGGTACATCATGTTCTAGGGCATTTTATTCTGATAGATCAGTGTTTCCCAACCGGGGTGCCGTCTGTCGAGAGCTGGGGTGCCGTGTAAAAATCCTTTTTAATATTTTTAAATTGCTACATTGTTCAAAAAAGCATCTATTATATAATATCCATTTCTGATGTCGCCAATAATTAGAGATTAATAGCCCTACTGTTAGACCTGAAAAACTAAAAAGCAATTTATTTCATTTGTAGGCCTGTCGTTATTTTTTATTTGTGCTATCATTATTCATTTCTTTATTTGTTCTTATTTTATTATTAACTACTTTTTTTTAATTTTTTTTATTCAATTCAAAGTTTTAAATCAAGCTATCGTGCTACTGCAACAAAATTACCCAGCTGTAAAATTAAAAATACACTGAGTGAGCAAAAATTTGTGAGGTAGCTAGTTATAATGGTTATTAAATAATGTTTACATATGTATAACAGCCTACATTAAAATCTGTCATATAAATTGGTCTCCTCATTAGAAATTAGCCTACTGATTGCCTCCATGGACAAAAAAAGTAATAATATAAAAAATATCTGACACACATATACATATATGGCATGTTCTGCAGTTCTTCCCTGCTGTACCGAATATCGATACTTTTCAAAGTATCATATCAAAGTTAGAAATTCAAATATTGTGACAAAATTAATTTTGTATGGTGCCACAAATTTGTTAAAATTTCCAAAGGGTGCCGCGACTAAAAAAAGGTTGGGAAACACTGCTATACAGTGCTTGCATAAAGCAAGTAGTGCATACACTTGTAGCTGTTATGTATCTTTGTAATTCATTGTAAGCCCCCTTTTGAGGCACGCGCAAGCGCACGAACCCCCCCACCCCCCCGTTATAAAAAAAAACAAGTGGGCTCCCCCAAAGTCCACGGTATAGTTTGAACACTGTATATATATATACTGTATATGCACATATAAACGACAAATAAGACAAAAAAAATTTAAAGTTGCACAAATTTTGTAAAGAAATAATAAATGAATTCTTTAAAAATTATTGTATATTAATATATTAGACTATCATTCAAATGATTTTTTTCTCTTTCTAAGGCCTGGGACACACAAGACGATTTTAAAATCTTATCTGAACCAAGACAGTGAACTGAAGAAAGTTTCAACAGATTTTTAGCCTTATAATCCTCTGAATGTGCACACTAGATGATTCGACCAGACCACGAGACCACACACTTGTTAGGAATGATTTCACAGTGACACAAGATCTTAAGGAGACTCGAAGAAAAACACGTAGCGAACAATCGGCGTTGTCAGCTGGCTCTTCTGGCGGTGTTCTGTTGTACAGTGAAAAACAAAATCTTTCTCAGTACTCTACTTTCGTAGTAGAGTATATGTTTGTGGCTACCAAGTTTCAACTATAGAAGCACACATCCGGTTGGTGACACTTGCTCACTCTCATTGGCTGTATCATGTCAGAGGCAGCCCGATCAAGAGTCATAAATATCAAAAATTTCAGTTTGGGGATGCTCCGTCTCAAACAGGAGCAGTTAAATACCTGTAATGACACCACACAATAGAGACAGGACAGAAAATCATTTGCGACAAGCCTCAAATCGGTCGTTTGGGGGTGCAAATCGGGCTTAAAATCGTCCTTAAAACCTTCAAGTGTGTGGCCAGCCTTATGCTCACCAAAACTGCATTAATTTAATTAACAGACGGTTCAAAAGAGCCACGTTTATTTAAAACATAAATGTTTTGCAACATTATAAATGTTTTTACTGTCACTTTTGATCGATTTTATGCATCCACACATACTGAATAAAAGTAATAATTTCCTTCAAAAAATCTTGCTGACCAAAAAATGTTGTATTATATGGGGAATATCACACGAGTAGCAGTGCAATATGGCTGTATATAGGCACAGCTATGATTCGGGCCGAGTTCAATAGGTAATCACAGTGTGCCGATATACAGCCATATCACATGGCTACGAGTGCGATATTGCATTTATACAACAGTTCAACAGCACAAGTGTGTAAATTCATGTCGGCGCCGATGGCTTCGTGGGCAGCCCAGATTCAAATCTCTAATTGATAGCTGAGCCAAAGCCTCTGTTACTAATAATCGAAAACGTCACTAGTAACGAAAGAACTTCGTTGTTTCATTGAAAGCTTCTTGTATGCCTGTATTAAAATCTCATTTTATTATGTATTACGTATATTGAGAGAGACTGACTGAGAGAGTGTGATTACCTGCATCTGATATAGCATTCTTTCTTCAGCTCAATCTCATATTCACAATTAAACATTAGTTTGAAAATACACTGAGAAAAGTGATATCTTTGTCGCACTATCCTTTAATCTGGAGCTGACGCCCTGGAACTCACATCTCCTAAAAACATCAAAGCAAATTTTCCAAAAGACATTATCTTCATTTACAATCTGCAATATCGTGACGTCCTAACAAGTACATCTTGCCTTCACCGACTCTAGAAATGCACTCCATGACACAAAACAGTAATTATAATAAACTGCTTGGATAATTGTTATTTATAAAATTATAGTGGATTTGGGCATCCGCCATGACACTCGCTGTGAGAAATACCGCAAGCGGAGTGATACAAAGGGTGAAAAGGTTGGAGTTCTGATATCACTAGAGAATCACACTCCTCTCAGCCAATCAGGTTTGAGGACCAGAAAGAACTGATGTATATTGTTACGGCCCAGAGTGTTCTCTTTTTAAAATTTGTCCACTAGGTGATGCTTGAATGATTTATGATTGCTTGAAAACGGTAGTTATGATGTAAGTCTTTATACGCAACAGAGTGAGAGAGACTTGGTTAATGAAAGCAAAAGAACAGAAACCAATATAGAGAACCAATAAAGAAAAATCAGCGAGAATGAGAGAGAGATTTCTCATGAATAACTTATGATCATTTTGATTACCTATCAGAAAAAAATTGAAACATTTTATTTTCCCTGGCATAGCTAACAAGGCACTTGCATACATTTTAAATGAAATGGCCTGATTGAATTTATCTGTGATTTAAAGCCCTCTGCAGCATTTGAATCCATGCTGTGCTTTAATATTCCTCTCACAGAACGGCATTCTATCCAAGAATGAGAGCGTATTTCCCTAATGTAGGTGGGCTTTAGAGAACAGCCTGTCAATTCAAAGCAATTTGTGGCGCACACACGCCCGCGCTCACTGTATTGCGCCGCACACATGCAAGAGTACAAGATCCCTCTTTTTTGCCACTCTCTTTCACTCCCTTAATCATAAATGCATCACAATCACACAGCAGAGATGGTATAAGAGAAAGACGGAGGGCAAGAGAGGAGAAAATAAGACTTCTACAAAAACAACAGTCACAGTGCCTATCAGCAATTATGTAAAACGCCTGTCTCTGCCGAAGGAAGAGGTGGGAAACGGAGCCCTAGGGAGACAGAAGGAAAATCGTATATCACAACTTGCCACACTCACCCGCCGTAGCAAAGAGATCTGGGATTTTCAAGCCCTGCCTGGGCTGTTTGGCGTAAAAAACGGAGCCGGCGCTGTCCACTCCTGGTTTTGCAAACTACGAGAGTAGAAAAAGCAATCTTCAAATAAAGACCATACATGGCTGATTCGATCTGATGCTTAAAGAGTGTCTACAATTCTTTGATAACAAGAAACAACTGTTTCGAACACAGCTCGTTCTTCCTCTTTTACTCTCTTTTTCACATTTTCCATTGACCTCAATTTTTCATGAGCTGATATGCTTTGTAGCTCCCCAGCAACCGGCACGGTATTGAATTCATCTGGTTCCAATACATCCCATGCAAAACCTATCAATCACCAGAGAGCACAGCAAACTAATCATTTATTGATGAAACAGGGCAGTCATGAATTTCTAACTGCAATAGTCTTATTTATCAAGCCAAATCAAACAATGAGGATCCAAACAAGCTTTAAAAAAGAGACTTGGAGGGAATAACTTATTCTTCAGCAGACAGCAGACAGTTATTGATGATGAAAAAAGAAGACTGGGGCACTGGAGACACAGAGAGACAGAACAGTGTGAAGAGGAGTTTAGAGTGATGCTTTGACAGCAGGATGCATGTCTGAATTAATACTCCCACAAAAGGTAATTTTCTTCCAGCAGTCAGTGCATACCAGTTCTACCATTGGGAGCAAGGTGAGCCATTTCTGGCACAATGAGGGAAAGAGAAGGCTTAATACATTTTTCTCCAGCTCTTGCCACTGTTAGTTGGCTCCATAGAGAGGCAGCTTGGGGGTACTTTACTGATCTCCGTCTTCCACTGGTACACACTTCGGGCAATGGTGTTTGCAAGCCCACTAACCTGGGTCCTGGGGAATAGCTGAATATTTGTTCTACTCACTTGCTTTTTAAAGCAAACTCTGCCTGACATGTCTTTGAATTTGAACAGACATTGGTGGGCAACGGAGAAATAAAACAACAGAATGGCCAAAAGTTCTGCTGGAATATTCTATTCATATAGTTCGAATTCATTCAGAATTCAAGTTCATAAATGACACTCTCATGATGAACGTGCCGAATTCACAATCTGAAAACTTAGTGGAAAAATGCTGAAGTCAAGAAGTTGTTAATGTATTACAATATTTGTTACGTATCCAGTCCATGAACTTCCGTCTGCTAGCCATCAGAGGTCACCATTTTCATTGACTCTCGCACTACACACTGTTGCATAGCACCCCGGACTACACATCCCATCATTCATTGTACTGATTGCACACAGCACTGATTGCACACAGCTGTTTCATATCTCTCACTCCCTATATAACACTCACTCAAACAACCATGCTCTGCCGAGTATTGCTTAGCCGGTTATTATTCCTAGTTCCTGTTATCCTGTCCGTGTTTCCTTGTTTTGCCTTGCCTTGTTTGTTTTCTCGGATTCTGATCTTTGCCTGTTTTCCTGGATTTATCCCTCTAGTCTCGCCCCTGTGATTCTGTCTGCCGATCGTTGGCCTACGCTAGTCCTAGGACTATTCTTGTGTTTTGCCTGCCATATACAGTACCTGTTTGCCACTGTTCGACCCTGCCTGTTATGACCATGTCTCTTAAATAAAAGCTTGCAGATGGATCCACATGTCTCACGTCTCGTCAGCCCCGTTACAGAATACTCGGCCACACAAGGATCCAGCGGCTTTTCAAGTTAACATTGGCCAGGTATGGACACTGCAAGGCTGTTGTTAGCACACGCTCGCTCAAGGATTACATTCAAGAGTATCTGGACATTGCCTATCACTCTGATCTACCGGACTGTGTGTTAATAGATTTTTTCTGTAATGGCATTAAGCAACCGCTAAGGTCTAAGCTCATACTTGAGGGTCCGCGTTCATCACTATGTGAGTTTATGGATTATGCGTTATTGACTGTTGGCTCTTTGTGGACCGTGGGTATCGCGGATTAAGAACGTGATACCGCGTCCTGGGTCCTGAAATGGCGGCCACACTAGAGCACGCTCACAAAATGCTGGCGACCGCGGAGCACGCTCACAAGATGGCGGACACAACAGCACCCCGTTATGTCACAGCTGCCCTTCATGAGTCCTGTCAATCACTCCATGGTCCTCCCATTCAAGTCACTCACAGCTATCTATTGTGAGGCAAGTCAAGTCACACCTGTTCTTCATGAGTCCAGTCAAGTCACAGCTGATCTCCCTGAGTTCGGCCAAGTCACGGTTGATCATCATGATAGGTGCAGTCCAGTTTCATTAGTATCATGAGTTCTAGTCAAGTTCCATGATCTTCTGAGTCAGTCTAATCACATTTGATCCTTCCTGATTCAAGTCTAGTCACATTTCTTCCTGAGTCAAGTCTAGTCACTGTTGATCGTCCTGAGTCAAGTCTAGTCACAGTTGATCTTCATGAGTCAAATCGAGTCACAGTTTATTATCATGAGTCTGGTCCAGTCACAGCTGATCTTTATGAGGCAAGTCAGGTCACAGTTGATCATCATGAGTCAAGTCAAGTCACAGCTGATATTCATGAGTCTAGTCAAGTCACAACTGATCGTCATGAGTCAGGTCTAGTCACAGTTGATCGTCATGAGTCAAATCAAATTACAGTTCATTATCATGAGTCTAGTCAAGTCACGCTGATCTTCCTGAGTTCAGTCAAGTCACAGCTGATGTTCCCGTGTTCAGTCAAGTCACAGCTGATCTTCCTGAGTTCAGTCAAGTCCCAGCTGATCTTCCTGAGTCAAATCAAGTCACAGCTGATCTTCATGAATCAAGTCTAGTCACAGCTGATCTTCATGAGACAAGTCAGGTCACAGTTGATCGTCATGAGTCAAGTCAAGTCATAACTGATCTTCATGAGTCCAGTCAAGTCTCATCTGATCTGCCAGAGCCTCGTCACATCTCAGCTGTTCGTCCAGAGTCACGGCACGCCTCAGTTGTTCATCCAGAGTCACGTCACATCACAGCTGATCATCCAGAATCATGTCCCGCCCTGTCTGTTACACCCAGATTCTCAAGATCAGCCCTTCGGTATCCCAGTCTGGTATCCAGTTTGAGGGATGCACCGCTGGTGTCTGCACGTTCAGCTGGTATCCCCAAACCCACTCACATTAACCCTTCTGTTCATGAACTCATTCGCCTGTCTGCAGCACTTCCCGTATGGGGGGTTGCTTTATGGTGCGGCTACAACATCTCCAGACGTGGCGGCTTACGCTGCAGAACCTTCCGAGGTAGCGGTGTCCTCTGCTGTGCTCCCAGAGGCCATGGTATCTGCTGCAGTCTCTTCAGAGGTGGCGGCGCATGCTGCAGAACCTCCTGAAACAGCGGTGCTCGCTTCAGCTCCTTGCGTGTTGGTGGCGCCCAGCAACGCACTTTCAGCCTGTCCTGTTCCAGCCAAGGAGGCCACCTATGAACTCTCCATCTGTCTTGTTCCGGCCAAGGAGGCCACCTATGAACTCTCTGCCTATTCTGTTCCAGCCAAGGAGGCCGCCTATGAATTCTCTGCCTGTCCTGTTCCGGCCAAGGAGGCCATCTTTGAACTCTCGTACCGTCCTGTCACGGCTATGGAGGCCGTCGGTGAACTCTCTGCCTGTCCTGTCACGGCTAAGGAGGCCGTCTGTGAATCCTCTGATTGCACACAGCTGTTTCATATCACTCACTCACTATATAACACTCACTCAAACAACCATTCTCTGCCGAGTATTGCTTAGCCGGTTATTATTCCTAGTTTCTGTTTTGCTGCCCGTGTTTCCTTGTTTTGCCTTGACTTGCTTGTTTTCTCGGTTTCTGATCTTTTCCTGTTTTCCTGGGTTTATCCCTCTAGTCTTGCCCCTGTGATTCTGTTCGCCAATCGTTGACCCACGCTAGTCCTAGGACTATTCTTGTTTTGCCCGCCATATACAGCACCTGTTTGCCACTGTTCGACCCTGCCTGTTATGACCATGTCTCTTAAATAAAAGCTTGCAGATGGATCCACATGTCTCACGTCTCGTCAGCCCCGTTACAGAATACTCGGCCACACAAGGATCCAGCGGCTTTTCAATTGAACATTGGCCAGGTATGGACACTGCAGGCTTTGTTGCACACGCTCGCTCAAGGCTTACATTCAAGAGTATCTGGACATTGCCTATCACTCTGATCTACCGGACTGTGTGTTAATAGATTTTTTCTGTAATGGCATTAAGCAACTGCTAAGGTCTAAGCTCATACTTGAGGGTCCGCATTCATCACTATGTGAGTTTATGGATTATGCGTTATTGACTGTTGGCTCTTTGTGGACTGTGGGTATCGTGGAGGAAGAACGTGATACCGCGTCTGTGTCTGAAATGGCGGCCGCACCAGAGCGCGCTCACATGATGGCGGCGACAGCGGAGCCCATTCGTAAGATGGCGGCCACACTAGAGCATGCTCACAAGATGGCGGCGACAGCGGAGCACATTCACAAGATGGCGGACACAACAGCACCCCGTTATGTCACAGCTGATCTTCATGAGTCAAGTCAGGTCACAGTTGATCGTCGTGAGTCAAGTCAACTCACAGCAGATCTTTGTGAGGCAAGTCAAGTCACACCTGTTCTTCATGAGTCCAGTCAAGTCACAGCTGATCTCCCTGAGTTCGGCCAAGTCACGGTTGATCATCATGAGTCAGGTCAAGTCACAGTTCATTATTATCATGAGTCTAGTCAGGTCACAGCTGATCTTCCTGAGTTCAGTCAAGTCACAGTTGATCTTCATGAGTCAAGTCAAGTCACAGTTGATCATCATGAGTCAAGTCTAGTCACAGCTGATCTTCATGAGACAAGTCAGGTCACAGTTGATCGTCATGAGTCAAGTCAAGTCATAACTGATCTTCATGAGTCCAGTCAAGTCTCAGTTGATCTGCCAGAGCCTCGTCACGTCTCAACTGTTCGTCCAGGGTCACGTCACGCCTCAGTTATTCATCGAGAATCACGTCGCATCACAGCTGATCATCCAGAGTCATGTCATGTCCTGTCTGTTTCACCCAGATTATCAAGGTCAGTCCTTTCGGTATCCCAGTCTGGTATCCAGTGTTATGGATGCACCGCTGGTGTCTGCACGCACAGCTGGTATCCCCAAACCCACTCACTCTAACCCTTCTGTTCATGAACTCATTCGCCTGTCTGCAGCACTTCCCGTATGGGGGGTTGCTTTATGGTGCGGCTACAACATCTCCAGACGTGGCGGCTTACGCTGCAGAACCTTCCGAGATAGCGGTGTCCACTGCTGTGCTCCCAAAGGCCATGGTGTCCACTGTAGTCTCTTCAGAGGTGGCGGCGCATGCTGCAGAACCTCCTGAAACAGCGGTGCTCGCTTCAGCTCCTTGTGTGTTTGGTGGCGCCCGGCTATGAACTCTCTGCCTGTCCTGTTTCCGGCCAAGGAGGCCACCTATGAACTCTCTGCCTGCTCTGTTCCAGCCAAGGAGGCCACCTATGAACTCTCAGTCTGTCCTGTCATGACCAAGGAGGTCATCTTTGAGCTCTCTGCCTGTCCTGTTCCGGCCAAGAAGGCCATCTGTGAACTCTCGTACCGTCCTGTCACGGCTATGGAGGCCGTCTATGAACTCTCCGCCTGTTCTGTTCCGGCTAGGATCCGTCTGTGAATCCTCTGATGCAGCAACGCTGTTTCATATCACTCACTCACTATTTAACACTCACTCAAACTACCATTCTCTGCCGAGTATTGCTTAGCCTGTTATCTTTCCTAGTTCCTGTTATCCTGCCTGTGTTTCCTTGTTTTGCCTTGCCTTGTTTGTTTTCTCGGTTTCTGATCTTTGCCTGTTTTCCTGGATTTATCCCTCTAGTCTCGCCCCTGTGATTCTGTCTGCCGATCGTTGACCTACGCTAGCCCTAGGAATATTCTTGTGTTTTGCCTGCCATATACCTGTTTGCCAGTGTTCGACCCTGCCTGTTATGACCACGTCTCTTAAATAAAAGCTTGCAGATGGATCCACATTTCTCACGTCTCGTCAGCCCCGTTACAATATTAATGAGAGTAAGTGAGTTTCTGAGTAGGTCAAGATCACTTTTAATTTAGTCCAAGCGGCAGACAGCCTCCCGGTGGACCACTCACAGTCCATTCACTGACCATTTGACTCATGTTGCACAAAACTGGCAACACAGCTCGAAAATTGGCATTTCCCATCTGATTGGGTGGCTATGCAATTTCACTAGTCTGTTGAGATTCACAAGTCTGCCTGTAAACAGATGCACATTTAGAAGGTGCTTGGTTAATACAATGAGTAAGAACTAATCACTGGATTTGGCTGGATGTGATGCCAGGTTAATGCCATCCAATCTCTGAAAACGTTCAGTTTTTCTACACCAATCAATTAATGTGTTATCTGTATCTATTTCAAATAAAACCACCCCTAAACAGCATGTAAAAACAAAATAAACTCTGGATGGTCACTTTTTATGTTAGTCTGATTATTCTCTTCCCATCTAAGTGGGCATCTTGACCAGAATAATGCTGCCTTCATGTGCTAAAATTTCCTACATTCCACTTAAGCTGTAATTACAAGTTTGTCGGGTTCAAGTGCCTTGTTGTCAGAAAGAATACAAATTATGGAGGACGCCAGATTCATTCTTGCCTATTTCTAGGGGAAATCTTATTAAAGCCAAAATGGAAAGTCAATATCCAATGAATATTGAATAAAATGTTGTGTCGCATTCGTTGACAACCATATAAACATTAACCACACTAGTGTATACATTCACTGCACTATCTAGGAATTTCGGTCAAATAAATGCTGTTTGCGCAGTGGAAAATACATACAATATGCATCAAATAGTTATACACATATGTAAATATAAATGACTGCAACAGCAAGACAAATCAATGTAACTGTTGTAACGGTATGTAACTGTAAATGTAACTGTAATAAAACTTAACAGTCACTACAGCAATAATTATCTCTTCCACCATGTCTAAAATTTACGGCCTGTTGAAATCAGAAACTCCGGTATCAAATACCGTTTACATTTTTGGTATTAAGATGTGTTTCATCAAGTTGATCACAAGTGGACGACTATAAATACAGGAGTAAACAGGGTCTAAAATGGTTTGAGCTTGTCCAAAATTATCTGAGTTTCCCAGTCGTAAATAGAACTTGAGAGGTCATCCATGTGCAATGTTCGACTATTACCGATTGCAAGCTACAATTTGGACCAGACTTTATGTTGACAGTTAAGTCTGGCTAAGTGAGACAAGTTCTCATTTAACCAAGGCATTTGGAGGTGGAAAGTCTGAGTTCAGTTTGTAAAATTGAACTTCTGTAAAAAGTATTTAAAAAATAAATAAAAAAAAAGACTATTGCACATTTGAGGAGCCAATTAGGACATTTTCCACTAATCACTAATTTAAGGTCCATTATTACTCCTGTTATTAACATCAGTTTTGGTGGATCATTTTAGGACAACACCAAATACAGGTGTAAACGGAGTACAAAGCATTTTGCAAGTTAGTGGCTATAAAAATCAACGTGTCTTATCTGACCCCTTCTGATGGAATCAGCTATCTTAATACCAGATCTACACTGGGCCTAAGAACAGGTTGTAGTGTCCTATACAGTAACTCAAGCATGGAAGAACACTGAAAGCTGGGGGATGGTAGCTTCAACCCAGAGCAATGTGATAATGATTCTGAAGCCAGGCGTGGAAGACCCCCCGCTGTATTAGCGAACCACTCCCCCTGCCTACGCAGGACAGGCCTGACAGAGAGCAGCTGGATGGGTGTCTCTACCAATCCCCTAGAGAAACCAATGCTTCTCCAAAACAGGAAGCCACCGCGGGGACGGCAGCAGGTCTGACATGAGCAAGTCATGGGAGATATGAGGGGACAGTTACACCCTACAGTGCCACGGAGAGGGTCTGAACAGCTTTACTGCCTCTGCATGTCACAGTCATGGATGTGTGGCCTCTAGTACAAGAGGGTGTGATCATCTCTGTCGCTGCTGCACTTTTCCACCTGTGTCAACTTTGCTGACACCTTGCTTAACATCTGTTAGACCCATAGGAGAATAAACACCAAATGCTGGGTTCCAAATACAAGTTTCGCTAAACTTATTACTTCCATTCCGCTCTTTGGTTTGTTAATTGGGCAATAAGTACAAACATTGTAGGCAGTCATCACTAGCAATTATATACACAAATATACATGACTATTTCCTTGTTATGAATCACCAATTAGGTCTGTTTTTTAGCCCATTACGTTCTATCCATTTATAATTCCCATAGAATTTTAGCTTTGACAATATCTATTTTAACATTTGAAAAACGAACCAAGCTACTTATTTCTTAGATACTACTTTGATTATTCGCTTTTAGTGTCGAGTATAGCTTTCATCTGCGGTGCAGTCAGCTCTTCATGAAAAAAAAAAAAATACCGTGCAAAAAAAAAAAAAAAAAAAGCGGAGAGAGATTCTAATAATACACAGGCCCTCCAAGCAGTTGACATGACATAAAAACTATAGGTTTAAGTATACTGTATTGATTTCTAGGGGAAGATTAGAAAAATTCTGTTTCTGATTCTGTTTTAATTCAATTTCATTATCAAAATGTTTACATTGGAATGACATCATTGGATAAGGTAAGCGGCCAGCCAGAGAAAAGGAAGGTGTTTTGGTAGAACAGGTTGGTGGAGGCCATAGCTGAGTCTTTGTCTCCCTCATGTGGTAAATACCAGATCTGAAGAAATAATGCTATGAGATGGAAATATCCTGCTATTGATTAAAAGAAAGCATACATAACATGCTATGTAATTGTGGATTTTTTTTTTTACAAATAATTTTTGTTGTACAATTAATTTTTATTACAAATTAATAAAATTAAGTAAAGTATCATTAATAATTATATAACTCATTATATACACCACCATCAAGCTTTGGGTTTTTATATGTTTTTTGATTAAATTTAATGTTTTGACACGAGTTAGATGTTTTTAAAGAAGTCTTAAGGTGACCAAGCTGGATTTATTTGTGATTACAGTACAACTAACCGTTCTCCCTCCAGTCTTCAGTGTCACATGTTCCTTTCAGAAATCATTCATTCTGATTTGGTACTAAATTCTAAGTAAGTTCTTGTGATTATTAAAACTGAAAACGTTTGTTCAAGCCGCAATACACCTATTGCCCCGAACTTCAGGAATAGAAGGTGAAGAAAAAAAAATACATTATAATATAATTATATAAAATAACTAAGACTATCTGTAATTTATTTAATATTTTCAATATTAATAATACTTAATATAATAAATAGTAATAGTAAATGTACTGTAGTACTATTTAAATGTCTTAATAAATAAATGTATTAATTACCCTATTACACCATACACGTGTTTATACACACACAAGTTTGTTTCTGTGAATTGTGGGGACTTTTCAAAGACTTCTATTACTTTTGATACGACCCACAATAAATTTATCCTCTAACTCTAAACCTACCATTACAGAAAAAACCTGTTTGCATTGTTACACTTTCAGATAAACATCATTTACTCATTTTAATTTTTTTTCCCTCGTGCACAATTTCAAATATTTCAGGTTTTACTATCCTTGTGGGGACATTTGGTGTGTATATGTAATGTGTATAAATGTTTATTAAATACTGGTTAGTAAAGAAGTTCAAATTTATAATATAAAATCGAATTAATTTCAAAAACATAAACATAAGCCTTCAGATCTAAATCAAGAATCTCAAGCAAGCTTGCGAGAAACAAATTTAACAAAATTTGTCAAAACATTTGTCTGGTATTGTAAAGCTTTGAATTACTATTACAGATTCTCAGCAGGGAAAGGAAATACGTGATTGTTTAAAAGTGTTTGTTCTCCTCTCAACAAATACAGATTACAGGTAAATGTAAACAGATCATGGAACTGCACCTTGGAATTTAATGACACTTTGATGAGACTTTGATTGCTATTCCATCTTCATTGTATCAAAGATAATTGGCCACTTTCTTCAAATTATTTCCTCCACTCAATGAAGCTGATGAAGCATGAGAAATCAATTACAACAGACATGGAACAACCACAGGAGCTTTCCCTTCTAACATCAACAGGCAAATGGTTTGCCGTCATTTTTCTTATTCACAATAACCAGATGTCTCAAGCTTTACTTTGGAGAGCTCCAGGTCCCAGTCCACTAAGTGTGTATTTTTTCTCCATCACTTATTTGCCAGGTCTAGCTCTTATTGTAGTCTGGACCATCCCAAAGTATCAAGTGAACACGCGCACTATCACAAAACAATTTATTCTCATTCTGTGGGTACAGGGGAGGGTTTCAGCGCCTTCCCCCGGTGAGGGAGTTCGGCTCTCACTTGATCAAGTAACACAAACTCTGAGCGTTGGGACAGTTTGAAAAAGGAGAGGTGAGAAGAACTCAATACCTCCTACAGACAGTGATTGATGAGGTGAATGTACCCGCTCCCAACTTGCACTGCCACATATCAGCCTGATTGGAGACATTGAGATCATGTGACGGTAACATTTTTCTCAACTATCTGATCTTCAACACTAATGAACAGTAGCCAATTTATATCTGGCCCAAATTGAAATTTTCTCACTAACTGGTTTCGGGCTGAGGGGAAAGGGATGGGTGCTGATCAAGATCGGTGTCTTGTAAACTAGTTCAGGACATTAGCTCTGCGCTATGTTTAATCTCCATATTACAGTTCAAGAACAGAGCAAATAAGACTAATATGGCATTCCACACTGTCAAAACAGGCTCATTTGCTTGTGTTCATCCCTGCCTTCTGAAGAATTAGCCTATTAGTCTTTGACTATGCAAAATCAATACCAGCATTTTCATTAAATATTTACTTAAAGGGGTGGGGTTTTTTTTCTAGGCTTGATTGTGTTTATGGGGTGCAGTCTAACATGTGTTAATGCTTTGTTTTTTAAAAAATAAAAGCATTATTTTTCACACAATTTACCTTTATTCCACACCGCTGGTCCCTTTTCTCCCTATTAAAGGGCTCCATTTCACATTTAGCGAAGCCCCTCCCTCAGAAATAGGCGATGGGCTCTGATTGGTTAGCTAGCCCAGTGTGTTGTTATTGGCTAAACCGCCTCTAGTGCGTGTCTAAGCGTACCACCCCTCACCTCTGCGGCATGTGCTCTGGTTGTATTGTAAGCAACGGCGTCGTTAATATCGCTTATCAGTTTGAGCCCGATTGAGAAGCAGAGGATATTATTGAAGAGGATCCTGCAGAACCTGTGCAAACATGGCTTTTAATGGTAGGCCTATGTTTCTTGTTTGTCTCATACTTTTAGATACGCTGTTATTTGTAATTGCTACTGCTTATGTTAGCTTTTAATATACTGTTTTATCCTGATTAAATCTTTAATACAGTACGGCAACTGCACGAACGTCCATGTTTAACGCTTCTCATAGCTACAGGTGCATCTCAATAAATTAAAAAGTTGTGGAAAAGTTCATTTATTTCAGTAATTCAAAACAAATTGTGCACCTCGTGTATTAAATAAATAAATTCAATGCACACAGACTGAAGTAGTTTTTTTGGTTCTTTTAATTGTGATGATTTGGTTCACATTTAACAAAAACCCACCAGTTCGCTATCTCAACAAATTAGAATACGTCATAGGACCAATAAAAAAAACATTTTTAGTCGATGTTGGCCTTCTGGAAGTATGTTCATTTACTGTACATGTAACATGTACTCAATACTTGGTAGGGGCACCTTTTGCTTTAATTACTGCCTCAATCAGCGTGGCATGGAGGTGATCAGTTTGTGGCACTGTGAGGTGGTATGGAAGCCCAGGTTTCTTTGGCAGTGGCCTTCAGCTCATCTGCATTTTTCTTGTTTCTCATTTTCCTCTTGACAATACACCTTAGATTCTCTATGGGGTTCAGGTCAGACGAGTTTGCAGGCCAGTCAAGCACACCAACACCATGGTCATTTAAACCAACTTTTGGTGCTTTTGGCAGTAAGGGCAGGTGCCAAATCCTGCTGGAAAAAATCCAGCATCTTCAAAGAGCTGGTCAGCAGAAGGAAGCATGAAAAATTTGCTCCAAAATTTCTTGATAAACGGGTGCAGTGACGTTGGTTTTCAAAAAACACAATGGACCAACACCAGTAGATGACATTGCACCCCAAATCATCAGTGACTGTGGAAACTTAACACTGGACTTAATGCAACTTGGGCTATGAGCTTCTCCATTCTTCCTCCAGACTCTAGGACCTTGGTGTCCAAATGAAATACAAAACTTGCTCTCATCGGAAAAGAGGACTTTGGACCACTGGGCAAAAGTCCAGTTCTTCTTCTCCTTAGCCCAGGTACGACGCCTCTGACGTTGTCTGTGATTCAGAAGTGGCTTAACAAGAGGAATACAACAACAGTAGCCAAATTCCTTGACACGTCTGTGTGTGGTAGCTGTTGATGCCTTGACCCCAGCCTCAGTCCATTCCTTGTGAAAGTGGGGTCACCCAAGTCCACTTGAATCGATTTTGCTTGACAATCCTCATTAGGCTGCGGTTCTCTCGGTTGGTTGGCATCTTTTTCTTCCACGTACTTTTTCTTCCACTCAACTTTCTGTTAACGTGCTCGGATACAGCACTCTGTGAACAACCAGCCTCTTTGGCGTAAGGATGGTTGGCTTACCACTCTTGTGAAGGGGTGGCAATAATTGTCTTTGGACAAATGTCAGACAGCAGTTTCCCATGATTGTGTAGCTAGGTGAACCAAACATGAGAGCCCATTTGAAGGCTCAGGAAAACTTGCAGTGTGGTTTGAGTTGATTAGTCTGTGTCGCGGAGAGGTCACGAGCATTATTCTAATTGTGTGCTGACAGTAGTGATTGGTGGTGTGTTGTTTTGTTAAATTGGGAGCCCAACAAAATATGTCACAATTAAAAATGTAAGAACCAAAGACTTAAACTACTTCAGTCTGTGAAGTAATTTATTTAATTATTTAATTGATTACTGTAATGTTATGTTAATACAGAGTTTCATCACAATTGCAGTGAGATACTGAAATAAGAGTGAACTTGTTGACCAGACATTCTAATTTATTGAGAGCGCCTGTATGTTGAAAAGAAGCCTGCTATAATCGTTAATCTGTTCATTGTGTGAGCTGAGTCTGTAAATGAGAGACGAGAGAGTGAAGACGGGTGAGAGGTATGCGAATGGCGAGAGCGGTGGCAGTAGAAAGGGTGTATACGGAAGGAACGTATCAGAACCGCTGCTGGATGTAACTCATCAGAATTTTGAAACTTGTGAATCCATTAGAATCGTTAGAAGACAGAATCGCGATTCTATAATAATATATAATGTAATGTAATCACATCGATGCCATCTATAATATACACATTTTTTATCTGTTAAATAGTTTAAAGAAAATATTTCATTATCCTTACCAAAGTTCTGTCTTGTTTTTCTTTTTTTAGAACTGGATGAATGCCATTGTTCACCCTAAGAAAAAGAGGAAGACAAAGAAATAATTTAACCAAAAAAAAAAAGGTCCGTTATCATGTACTTGTACTCTGCTTGTTCCAAACCTGACTGCTCTCTTTATTCTGTGAAAAACAGTATCATGTTTTGAAACCAAAATATATTTTTTATGACAGTTCTGGCATTTTATTACTCATTCTATAATTTACAAAAATATTAATTTTACTAAATGTATTGTCTGGTTATTTTAAATTTAATATACACTACCAATCAATCAATTAATGGTCAGTATTAGTTTTCTTTTAATGAAATAAATATTATTATTCAGCAAAAGTGACAGGAAAGATGTATAGATGTGTATATGATTTTACAAAAAAGATTTCTATTTCAAATGCTGTTCTTTTTTACTATTTGATGTAGATTAGAGATTCCTGAAAACCTGCCAGCCACAGTTTCAACAAAAATATTAAGCAGCACAACTGTTTTCAACATTGACAATAATAAGAATGTTTCTTCAGCAGCAAATCAGATTATTAGAATAATTTCTGAAGGATCATGTGACAGTAAAGACTGGAGTAATGGTCACTGAAAATTCAGCTTTCCCATAACAGGAATAAATGACATTTTAATAATATATTACACTATATTTAAAATATTTTCAAATAATTTTCAAAATAAGTGATAGTATTACTGTTTTATTGTATTTTTGACTTCTTTCAATGTAATGTAATGTAACTTATTCAAATTTCTGTATACCTGCATAGAATCAATCATATGACTTCAAACGAGGACTATTTCTATAGTGCTTTTCTGTCCTTCGCCTTTTGTATTCCATGGAAGAAAGAAAGTCAGGTTTTGAATAGCAAAAAGTGAGTTAATGATGGCAATTTTACTAGAAGAAAGTTCAACAAAAGGGCATTATACATCTGTTAATTACTGTCATTTCAATTATCATGTCTTATAATATTTCTCACACATCGGTGATATTGTGGATTACTCCCTTGCTTGGGGCCAGATGATATGGCAAAGACCGGAACCTCTCTGCCCCTACCGCAACATAATAGTGGTTGTTCTGTAGCTCATACGATCCACGTACAGGCCTCCCATTCAGCATGCACAATCTGAAAGGAGTAAGATCACTCAACATTGACTATACGTACTTTTTACACATGCACATTTTATAGATGTAGCTTGTACCTGTGCACAGCTCCAGTGCGAAGGTGAACTCTCTCAGTCACCGTGGCCAATACGTTTTCCCAGCTAGCAAGCGTGTGTTTGGGAATCAGCACCCGTGCTGGAGGAACCAAGATATCTCCATTGGTAAAAACACTACAAGATATAATCAAATTTAGCACTTAGGACCTCAATCCACACATTTATGCTTCCAAATATGTTGTTATCAGAAACAAATCCAATATACACTAATAATTAACAACATGAGGAAATTAGATGCCATTAGAAATAAATAATTAAAGCAAAGAACATCGGCCTGATTTTATACCATTAGACAGTATTACAGCTTTAAAGAGTTAGACTTTGCCGTAGCCTGAGGCTTTGCCATTGAAGACTTCCAATAGGGACACATTAAAAGCAGGGCTCACTTGATGATGCACGACTCATTACTGATTCTCTTCCATCGAGCTGGGACAATTATTCTGCTGTGAACTACAGGTTGGATCTGCAGTGGAGACAAATGAACAGGACCCCGCTGAGCATCACTGACAATAACTGTTCCACTGCTCATTTAGGGCCCTTACACATCTGGTTTTCCTCAATCAGCCGTCTTTAATGCTATGTTGGTTGTTGTTCAGATGGAAACAAGGAGCTAAAAGGGTGACAGACAGTGAAATATACTGCCATAACCTCAAGCAAAGTCACTCTAAGTGGGCATTTTTATGATTATTACTCTATTATGGTCCATTGCATGTTGGTCTCTGAGGATGGTTGTAAAAACTATTAGCTTAACAAGTCACTTCAAATAGTCCAAACTTGGAATAGTACAAAGCCTGAATCTTTTGACTGCTGATTTGAATCCTATGCAAAACAGATCATGTGACACCGAAGAATAAAGTAATGGCTGCTGAAAATTCGGCTTTGACATCACAAAAAAAAATTACATTTTAAAATGCATTCAAATACAAAACAGTTATTTTAAAATGCATATATTCAAAGAATTACGTTTTTATAATGTTACATATCAAATAGCTTATATTGTGCTACTGCTGACTAATAGTTCACATCCCTGCAGAGTTTAGCTCCAACTTTAATGAAAAACACCTGATGCAGATAATCAAGATCTGGGGTTTGCGTGAAAATCACAGACAGGTGTGTGAGCAGCAGTGGAACTGAACTCTGAGGGAAGATACAACTCCAGAGCAGGGCTGAGCACCCTTGTGTTTAACTGTGGCATAACAACATATTTTGTAATTATTCAACAGCTGATTGTAAACAGTTAAACAGCTGTGACAAAACTGATTTCAGACTGGCTTCTGAGGCAGCATAAAGATTTAATGGCCTACATCAGTGGATGTAGGTGATAACTAAGCCAATATACTGGCGGGGCGAATAAAGTTCTTGTGAGTAAAGGAAGGAGGGAAGTTTTGAAATTTGCCATTGTTTTACTGTATACGCTAGAAAATGAACAGAAATTAGAGGTAATAGTCTCTAATAAGTAACATAAAGCATTTGCGCAGTACTTGCATTGAATGCGGATTAATAACCTAAAATAATTTTATGAGTAGTCAGAAAACTCCCCTAGTATTCAGAGACTGTCCTACACATAAGCTACCTGATAGTTTGAAATGAAGAGAAACAGCTGACTCGAATGGAGATTTTATAGTGAAATCAATACAATTAATACTTCATGTTTATCCGCAACAAGGGGCATAAAATCAGTCATCCGCTACAGTCTGTGTAAACCTTACACTGATATTCTGCCGGAGAGATGTATCCGTCAATAACAGAAAAACGTAGGATGAAGAACACCAGTAATAATCATACTGAAAACATGTTATGATTTACCATGGATATTTTTTCCTCTAGACCTTCCTGATGTACAAAACATTCTCATACATATCCACGGTATGTTTCACATATAGAATAAAGTTGTCCCCATTTTTTAATCGTTCATGTCTTGATAGAATGAGAAAAGGTTTTATGTTGTTTTATCATTCTATCAAGAATGATGTAGTTACTGTGACTCTTACCGGTTCACTTTTCTTTTTTGGAGGTTTCTGTGTTGTTATGTGATGATAGCTATCAAAGACAAAAGAAGAGAGAAAGAATAAAGTCAATATAATATAACATAAGCATATTATTCTGATGGCTTTGCATTGCAATGATCAATGTAAAAAATTAAATGCAATTAAAATGTACTTTCTGTACATATTAACATTCGCCTATTATAGGCTATTCTACCCTGTATTAGGCTGCTAAGATTTTACATGAATTTAATTCATAATCAATAAGGTTTACTAAAAAATCAGCAATGTAGCTACTCTCTTGTAAATAACTGCACCGTTACCATTATGTGGATGAATAAACTTACTCCATTTTTTTGAGTCTCTCTGTTCCGGCTGCCACATATATCTCTCCATGCACCAGCTGCTCCAGATTTGCCACCCTGTGACCCTTGTTAGGGGTGTAAATATTTCGCACTGCCCCAAAGTGAGCCGTGATGCCTCGAGTGACCGTGTTCAGAAAGCTGTCAAAAGTGGATGACTGGCGTTGATTGATAACAAACTTTCGGCCGGGATAAAAAGCATCTCCGTTCCTGAACACAATAACCGCTTTGGTTGGCGGAGGATGCGCATAAGACCCCCGTCCAGACATTATGAACGAAACCAACTCTGCGGTAATCCACGGGGAGGTGCTGACAAGCCCAAATTAAATATATCAATAAAACACAATTTTAGTAACCACAACCGAAAGTTGTTAAAAGTTGTTTGAATCGTTCTCTTCCGCGTGCTGGAGGCAGCCAGATGTTGTTTGGACGAGTTTCCATAGTAACGGAGTGAAACGCTAAGAAAACTGCTACAATGCCTCAACTCTCTTTGAACTAACAAAATTATAGCATACGTAATCGGTTGTATCGATTTATTTTTATTTTGATAGCATGCAGGGTCCCCCCTTTTGACCTCCCCCCGCCTAGGATAAAAAAATATATGTGGTTTTGTCGGATTGACTGTAGTCGTGCTCCTGAAGGTACCCTGGAGATGTAGCAGCCGCGGTCAAGGATCACCCCCCCAACCCCCCCCCCAAAAACAATTCAACAATTGATATTGGAAAACTGGAACCTGGACCCGTTACCTAAATTAGCCTATCTTAGACAACCGCCAAACTGATTAAATTTTAATCAGTGTATTACTTACTCCTGTCGTCGGAGACAGTGTTTTGTAGGTCAGCTTTTCAAAAATATCAATTTCATCAATAGGTGTCAATGTGATTTTTTTCCATCTAAAAAGGGTTAATAGTCTTTATAACGAAATTTGTTTTTTTTTACTTTATTATTTTTGTTATTATTATTTTATTTGAATTCGCTAACACTGCCTTCAACCTCGTATTTATGTGAAGGCAGTATAAAAGTAATACTTTTTTACAAGAATATTATACATTGTAACATCATCTTCATCTGTTGAAAAAACAGCATATGCTGGTCATGTGCTGGCAAAGGACCATCATAAACCAGCAAAGGACCAGCATAAACCAACAAAAGGACCAGCAAAAACCAAAAAAGGACCAGCATAAACCAGAAAAGGACAAGCATAAACCAGCAAAAGGACCAGCAAAACCAAGCAAACAGGACCATGCATAAACGCAGCAAAAAGGGACCAGTGGTTTATTTAAACCAGCAAAGGACCAGCTTGAACCAGCAAAGGACCAGCTTAAACCAGCAAAGGACCAGCATAAACCAGCATAAACCAGCAAAGGACCAGCATAAACCAGCAAAGGACCAGCTTAAACCAGCAAAAGGACCAGCTTAAACCAAAAAAAAGAACCAGTTTAAACCAGCAAAGGACCAAAGGACCAGTTTAAACCAGCAAAGGACCAGCATCAAAACAGCAAAAGGACCAGCTTAAAACAGCAAAGGACCATCTTAAACCAGCACATGACTAGCATAAACCAGCAAAAGGACCAGTTAAAACCAGCAAAGGACCATCTTAAACCAGCAAAGGACCATCATAAACCAGCAAAGGACCATATTAACCCAGCAAAGGACCAGCATAAACAAGCAAAAGAACCAACATAAACCGGCAAAGGACCAGCACAAACCAGCAAAAAGACCAGCACAAACCAGCAAAAGACCAGCAAAAACCAACAAAAGACCAGCATAAACCAGCAAAAGAACAGCATAAACCAGCAAAGGACCAGCTTAAACAGCAAAAGGCCCAGCATAAACCAGCAAAAGAACCAGAAAAAACCAGCAAAAGACCAGCAAAAAACAGCAAAAGGACCAGCATAAACAAGCAAAAGACCAGCTTAAACCAGCAAAGGACCATCTTAAACCAGCAAAGGACCATCATAAACAAGCAAAGGACCAGCATAAACAAGCAAAAGAACCAACATAAACCGGCAAAGGACCAGCACAAACCAGCAAAAAGACCAGCACAAACCAGCAAAAGACCAGCAAAAACCAACAAAAGACCAGCATAAACCAGCAAAGGACCAGCTTAAACCAGCAAAGGACAGCATAAACCAGCAAAGGACCAGCAAAAAACAGCAAAGGACCAGCAAAAACCAGCAAAAGGACCAGCTTAAACCAGCAAAGGACCAGCATAAACCAGCAAAGGACCAGCGTAAAACAGCAAAAGGACCAGCGTAAACCAGCAAAAAGACCAGCGTGGACCAGCAAAAGGACCAGCGTAAACCAACAAAAGGACCAGCGTAAACCAGCAAAGGACCATCATAAACCAGCAAAGGACCATCTTAAACCAGAAAAGGACCATCTTAAACCAGAAAAGGACCATCTTAAACCAGCAAAGACCAGGCTTAAACCAGCAAAGGGCCATCTTAAACCAGCAAAGGACCATCCTAAACCAGCAAAGGACCATCTTAAACCAGCAAAGGACAAGCATAAACAAGCAAAGGACCAGCATAAACAAGCAAAGGACCATCTTAAACCAGCAAAGGACCATCCTAAACCAGCAAAGGACCAGCATAAACCGGCAAAGGACCATCTTAAACCAGCAAAGGACAGCTTAAACCAGCAAAAGGACCAGCAAAAACCAGCAAAAGGACCAGCATTAACCAGCAAAAGGACCAGCTTAAACCCGCAAAGGACCATCTTAAACCAGCAAAGGACCAGAATAAACCAGCAAAAGACCAGAATAAACCAGCAAAAGACCAGCATAAAACAGCAAAGGACCAGCATAAACCAGCAAAGGACCATCTTAAACCAGCAAAGGACCAGCTTAAACCAGCAAAGGACCAGCATAAACCAGCAAAGGACCATCTTAAACCAGCAAAGGACCAGCTTAAACCAGCAAAGGACCAGCAATAAACCAGCAAAAGGACCAGCTTAAACCAAAAAAAAGAACCAGTTTAAACCAGCAAAGGACCATCATAAACCAGCAAAGGACCAGCATAAACCAGCAAAGGACCAGCATAAACCAGCAAAGGACCAGCTTAAACCAGCAAAGGACCAGCATCCCAGCGTCAAAACATACCTAACCAGCATATGCGGTTTTTTCAAAAGGGAAATGAGCGATGAAAAAAACACTACAGCCTTTTTTTTTCAATACGTTGGGAAATCATGCACCTTTGAACGCCATCTTCTTCCCATGAACTTTAACCTTTCAAGAACTTTTCCAGAAATTTGCTAGTGTTAGCAAAAGTGACTTGAAATTTGACTTGAAATAAAGGGACAAATGCATGTGAATGAAGGGGGAAAAAATAAATATGCCTACATAAACTAAAAAGGGGTAAATAAGACGAAAAGGGACAAGAATGTTATAGGGCGAATTATATTCATTCAAATTATTATTATTATTAATAATAAAGCTGAATCATTATATATCATTTAATGAAGCAATAGGCCATGCACTGAAAAGATAGCAACCGACAAAATGGCAACATCAAAATTAATATTAATGACAAAAAATTAAACAAAACCAACATAGGATTTAACATCACTTTTTTATGAACTTATAATTTTATATTTAATTTATATGAACCAAATATTTTATATGGATTAAATAGGAGAAATAGCTCTCAAGGTAACACAGGTTACCACTTTTTACAACATAGAGTGACACATTTTGTAGGCCCATTTATTTATTTGTTAAATAAATTTATAAAAATTAAAAAAAAATTGATATTTTTATGATGAGTTATATAAATCTTTCATAACTAAAAAGTCAAATGAAAATGTTTATTGCCATACTTTAATAAAGACAATTTGCCACTGGTCAGGCTGATTTATTACTGATGATTAGCAGATTTATGGTCTCAGTATATAGTTTATGGCAGGATAGGTTCCTTATGCCATGGTCTGTTTGGTGTGATGGCCGGTGTAGAATAACAGATCAGTTTACACAAGCAGGTCGCCTGATTATGTTTCGAAAGTTCATTCTAAAGACCCATTATGAAATTCAAGCACATTCCATCTTTAAAGATTTATGAGAAAAACACTGTTATACGTGCAACAGAAGTGTACAGATTGCCACTTTGCCCCAAATTAATCAGATTTCCTGCCTGCTGTAATATTTTCATGCATAGTTAATTCCAGGACGGCTTGACCTTGTCAGCCAATACAGTAAACGAACATAATCAGTGTAGAGCCGCACGTGACCACTAGAGAGCGACAGATCATTACTTTAACATAGGGTCTACTCACTGAATGGCGTTAAGACAAAGAAACCTTGCAAAGAGTGATGGGATTTTATTAGTGCTTCAGAAAAAGATACAAAACGGACAACGAATGTTTTAAGACAAAGCCTGCTGATCATGATATACAAATATTTATTGATTGATTACTGAAAATTCCAAAGTCACATAAAATGCATGTAGTATAATGAATCCTTCGAGTATCTATCATGTTTTAGAAATAATTTACCATATTTACTACCATTACACAGAATTAGTAGGAACAGTTAAAGAAAAGTACATTCTCAAGAAACCAAATAATGGTATTATTTATTATATAAGCAATATGGGCATGTGTACTGTATTCTATGTATGTGTACAGTCATCTATTGATAAAAAATCCACTACTGTGGGATGGGAAATCAAAAGAGCATTTCATACCACATTTATAACCTCAAAATATGCTAAGGTTATAAAATGACTTAATATGATGGGTAGTATACAATATATACCATCTATTGATCCTTATGTGACCTTGACTCTGTTCCATTCTGCCACTAATGTATTAAATAAATGGGATTATGTACTACTGGTAAACTGGGACAGCCATTTCAGTCATTTTACTGGGGAGAATAAATTGTTTGACCGTTAAAAATACAATTTCTAACCTCAACCCTACAGTTCGGTCTAAGACTGTGTTATGTAAATCTGCTCTTGTTAGCTAGTTCTATGAGTATGCTGACCTATTCAGTATATTAATAATAAACCATGTAATTCAAATTTGAATGGGAAGAAAGGTAGTAAAAGAGAAAAGCAATAAGAAAAAGGTCAAATCAGTGGAATCTGAAATTGTAAATATAACAAGATAATAGGAAAGTATTATTGTTCATTTATTTAACCGATTACAAGTACATGTATTTTAGTAAACTTAGTTGTCCACTTTTCACAGTAAAGGTGTCTCAGTCTGCAATAACACCTGAAAAATTGTGATTGGTCTACATATGTTAACTGATCTGAATAACGTATACATTCCTGCAGTGCGATAAAAAAAAAAAAAAGTACATATATTTCATACAGTATCTCAATTGATAAGGTTTTAAACAACCAGATAGTAAACACATTAACAATATTACAAATGTTTTTTTTTTCCTAAAATGCTGTACTTTTGAACATTGATACACTGATAATAAGGAGAAGTGTTTCCTAAGCAGCAATTCAGCTTATAAGAATGATTTCTGAAGGATCACGTGACACGGAAGAGTGGAGCAATGGCTGCTAGAAAATTCAGCTTGGCCATCACAGAAATTAATTACCTTTGAAAATAATTTAACTACAAACCTTTGGTAAGCGCTTAAAACATTCAAAATCTTACTGACCCTAAATGTTTGAACTGCAGTGTACAATAATAATAATTAAATGTTGTTTTAAACAGTTTTACATGACGCCTAGCATGTCACACTGCCGTCATCGTTGCCAAAGACGACAAAATGTAGAAGTACGTCACCTTTTTATTGAAATTTCAGCCTTCTTTAATACCGGAGTACTTTAAACATGTCTAAAATGACTTTTCCCCCTATAGATTGGCAGTGAAGCTCATACTGTGTCCTTGTCAAACTCACACACGAAGTACATAGTGAGGTGACAAGCCACATCGATCCACTCGCCTGAAGACACCATCTCGACGCAATCCTCGTCATCGTAAGCGTTGTTTGGCTCGCCCTCCCTCCACTTGCTGAAAGTGGTCATGGGTGAGCGCTCAACATACACAAAGTGGCCTTCTCGCTCCAGGTCATTAATGCCGATATACACTCTACTGTGGCCAGCTTCAGTGACGTAGCCAGCGATGGCTCTGTTAGCCGCCGCGTCTTTGGGCATAGCCAGGTGTCCACCTCGCCCCTGACAAAACACCTCCGCGTCCCTGTAGCGTTTTTCCTCCTTCACCAGCAGATAGACCTTGCTGTCTGTCTCTTTGATGCCAGCGACAGCTGCGGGGGAGGGCAGGGCTGAAAAATGAGGATCTGAATTTCTATAATCACACGGCAGCAGCCAGCGTTCACACAAGTGCATTCTGACAGTCAAACAAAAGAGCTTCTGGCTAATGGGTAAATACTTTTGTCTGTGTGCAATCACCCTGCATATCAAAATGAACAACTGTATGAATCAACTTGGCAACATCACATTATTGTAATCTCATAAACATTGGTAGACTGATTCATTCTTTCTTTTGGACATACCATTTTTAATGAACTTCAGCTCATTGGTTAATTGCGCCACTTGAATATCCATTTCACCAATCATTTTCCGTAAGGGTGCGCACTCACAGGGGACGCCTGAGGAGACAAATTAAATACGAGACCATTCACATGAGCAGTCCAAGCATTAAACTGGTTCCTAATGAGTTCAAACCAATTATCAACTGATATGAACTGAATTCTATTTCGGAAAGGCCTATACCTGGCTCTCCATTTGGGCCCTTGGGTCCTGGATCTCCCATATCCCCTTTTATACCTAGAAAAAAAGAAGCCTATTGCATTATTAAGCAGTGAGACAAAACAAGCCTGATTACTTTCAGAACTGCAATTTCTTTCTCAAGCTTACCTTTGAGTCCAGCGGGACCCATCTTCCCATAACGTCCAGTGCTACCTTTTTGGCCTTTGTCTCCGGGGGGACCTGGAAAATAACATATAAACTAAATATGTAATAAGCACGGATATAAACCAAATAATGCAATAATTCCCAGAATGGAGTTTAATTTCCTTGTTTATCAGTATGTTGAGGCATTTATAAACACAATGATTGGTCAACACTGGCTCAGTTGAACTCAGCTATCTAAAAACAAGATTTAGGGGCCCTTTTAAATGTACACATTTGGCAGCTCCCTGTTTGGTCACTTGGTTTGAAAGTTTCGTAATTCTTTTAACACCTAAAACTTCTTTACAGGTTCGTAACGAACTTGAGTCATGTTTCACCATGTAAGTGGATAGTAATTAAAAAGCACTGATGGAATTCGATTAAGCTCTCAAAACACGGTTTAGTGTTACCTGGCTCTCCAGGCGGCCCTACTCTCCCAGGTCTCCCAGGTGCTCCTTTCTCTCCTTTTTCTCCTGGTTCACCTATGGGAATACACAAACAACGTCATAGACTTGCACAGACAAAGCTATTCAGAATAACATGTATTTACTATAGCTGCAGTATGCGTTTATTGTGCATATTTTCTGTTTATAGGATTTTCTATAGTATGTTTAAATGTAAATAAAGCTTTAAATATCAAATTACAATATATACACACAGTATACCGTTCAAAGGTGGTCAGTAAGAATTTTTTTATTCTGTTTAGCAAGGATGCATGAAATTGATCAAAAGTGACAGTAAATACATTTATAATGTTACAAAAAATCTATTTCAAATAAATGGTGTTCTATTGAACTTTCTATTAATGAAAAAAAAGGTATCACGGCAGGGTTGCCAGGTTTTCACAACAAAACCCGCCCAATTGCTACTCAAAGGGGGGGGGGAATCGCATTTTCGCAAAAATTCACATTTGCAGGGGCTAAATATCACATTATTGGGGTTGCTTTAATCCACGGACATGAAAAACAACCCGCGGCAACAGTGTTAAAGTAGCCCAATGCCGCAGAAAAACGGAAGACTTGGCAACACTGTATCATGTTTCCAAACAAACATTGTGCAGCACAATAGAGCTCTAGCATTGCAATAAAAAGATATGTTTCTTAGCGCCAAACAATTAGATGATTCTGAAGATCACTTGACTTGAATGGACTGAGTATGATGATAAGATGACCTGTATAATTTCTACTATGATAGTTTTTACTGTATTTTTAACGCGACAATAATGAGCAGACGCCTTGGTGAGCATAACATTAAAGTGAGTGTCATTAGTGTGTATGGCATAATGTGGTGTAGTTTATTTGCAGTAACTTTGAGTCCAGGGACGAGGATCTGGACCGAGCACGGTTCTTCTGGCATGTGCTGACCATAAACTGACCTCATTAGTGTCAGACTTAACACAGTGACCAACACGCAAGCCACCAGCTTTTCTTCACCCATACTGGAAACACAACACAATATTTATGTTCATCTACAATCAAATACCAACATATTTCAATGTCATGTTAAACGGAAAGCATAGTAGCAGCTGTTATTGGATTCGTAAAGACTTCAGTGTTCATATAATGCAACAAAAATCCTATTAGGGGATTCAGTGACAGAAACGTCTCCATAGTCAACTGGTCTTGTGACAAACAAGCACAAGCAATCATAGTCAACACCATTTGCAAAGCAAATACACAAAAGCACACAGTAGTTTGTATCCATCTTTCTCCCAAACGATCTCACCGGCCACCTTCATTTCAGAGTCGATACTAGAGAGTAAACAATCACACCGTGATGTCTCCTATAACCACCAACTTTAAAAGTAACATTTGAGCCATCTCGTTGTTGTCTGTGCCACCTGCCGGACACCGTATTGCAATGAAATGGACTTACCTTGTGTTGAATTTCAAAGCCCACTATATGCAGCAGACTCAGCCTGTATATGGATTCAAGTGTGTTAATGGTGGTTTTCTCACTGGTGGTCTATCTGAAATTTTTCATTTCACACGCCCTGCAAGAGACAGGCCTGAGAGTGAGCAAGTACGTGTAAACACAAAGATAAGAGCGGCTCTGCAACACTCCTCTCTGATAACTCCATGAGAAACATCAGGGTCAGTGACAGCACAACTCTTAACACACATCCCTCACTATTACACATCAAAAGCATTCCCAACATTCACAAGTTTTAGTTAAGATAGTATTGAAGAGCTGAGGTAGAAAGGAAAATTAATATATATTATTTATCTATAGGTTTAGCATTTAGATGCTAAAGCAAATTTTAAATAATTTTATCTTCACATACTGTAATGTACTGCAATATAAATGAGCAGAAAACATGGAAGTTACATACAAACTCATTTCATTTCGAGGTCAACCAGGATAAGAAACAGGAACAGAAATGCTGCAGTTTGTGCATCGGCGCACAGGGTGGCAGTAAATATTTGCCGGAATTTCATCTGGAAAAATCCAGAAAACTATACTTTTCCTGTGTAATGAGCAAAAAAATTCAAAGCTGTTTTGATAAGAAAAAAAATAGTGAGGCCATTATCAAAATATTCAAAATAAATATATTATTTATATTAATATTGGTAACACTTTACAATATGGTTCCATTTGTTAACATTAAATTAGTTAACGTCAACTAACAATGAAAAGTGACTTGACATGTGGCCAAGTATGGTGACCCTTACTCGGAATTAGTGCTCTGCATTTAAACCCATCCAAAGTGCACATACACACACAGCAGTGAACATACGAGTCCGATCTCTAACCATTAGGCCCGACTTCCCAAAAGTTGTGTTTTTTATTACACTAATATTACAATATTAAGAAATACTGTAACAAATGCATTGATCATTATTAATGCATTTACCAGTGTTAACTAATTGGATTGTTGTGTAAAGTGTACCAAATATAATATAATACAATATAATATAATAAACACTTTACAAAGTCCCATTAGTTAATATGTATTATTATATTATATTATATCATATTATATCATATATCATATATATTTTCATCAATCAATAATCATATATATATCATATCATATGTAAAAAAGTTCAATGGTAAACATTACATTAGTTAACATCAACTACATGAAAAATACTTACATGTATTAATCAGTCAATTGACATGTACAAGACCATTTTTTAAACAAATGTGTATGTTTATATTATGGAAGGTACATGAGCGGAAGGAAATAAAACAGAAAAGTTGGTATTTTTATTAACTAATATGTAACAAAGATGAATAAATACGTAACAAAATGCATTCTAATTATAATGCTTTAACAAACCGTGACACAATGGGATTATCGTAAAGTTTTATTTCATAATTATAATATAATATAATAAATTTCGTTTATTTTTGTTAAGTAGTTGGATTTAAATGAAACAACCGAATTATGAAATGTTTTTGTGTTGCTCTAGAACCATCTATAATTTACCATAATTGCAAGTGAACGTGACAATGAGTCACATGCCAGTAACTGACACTAAGGAATCAGATCTACATGCGCTGATATTTATATTCACAGTAATAACAGCTTAAATCGAACATTAAGGTTGTCATGTCAACTCCAGGAGATCTGGGGGTATCTTTGTGTTGCGACGAGATACGTCCCTGGTAACAAAAACTAACATGATAAGTGATGAGAAAAAAACATTCCTGAACATTGAAATTGTGCGGTAGCACAGTTCTCAGTCTGACTCAACAGCTCTTCAGCAGTGGCACGGCAATCCCAAGACATTGATCTATTTTGTTGTATGGTGCCACATGGAGTCCACTCGCCTTAAATGGCCAAAAAATCCCATTAGTGACTAAGTAAAATGCATATTACACTAATATCTAAAAATACTGGGTCAGTAAAGTAATTAATTTTTAGTCCATTTTTTTGTTTTTGGAAAAAAGTTTTTATGCTCACAAGGCTGAAGTTCTTGTATTTTAATATAGATTGAAAATTAAATTATACAAAGCTGATGTTTAGCATAATTCTCCCCAGCATCATTACCCCAGTGTCACAGGATCCTTCAGAAATAATTATAATATGATGATTTTGATACACAAGAAATATTCTTATGATCAATGTTTTTGAAAATCGTGGTGATGCTTAATTATTTGGGGGAAGGAACAGGTGATACATTTTTTTTCATGATTCTTGATGAATAGAGAGTTCCAAAATAAACTCAAATAAAATTAGTAAAAAAAACAAAATTATTTCAAATTAACCTTTTGCAACATTACAAGGCTTACTGTCAACTTAAAGGTGTATTCATTATTTAAACAAAACAAAAAAGAAAGCTTACGACCCCAAAATTTGTGATGGCAGGTATCATGCCAAAACAAAAATAATAACAATCATTATTATTATTATATTATTTAAAATTGATTGAAATAACACTGTTTTTTTTTTTTTCCCCCATCGGACTGTGACATTTAGAGAATGCTCACCTATAATATGTGTAAAATGTATAAAGTGAAAATAAAATTTAAAAAATAAAGAAATGTACTGTTATATCTCTAAATGCTGAAAATAGATTCAAATTCTCAGAGTAAATGGAATAAAAATGGTTAACCTTTTTATTTTCCTTCAACGATAGCTTAACTCCTTCTGTTTTGTCTGACATTGTCCTGTCTCTGAACCAGAGAGGACGAGGATAAAGTCTGAATTTAAAAAGTGTGCTTTTGGAGATTTTGCTCCTGCATTCTGCTCCACTAAGGCTAAAAGCCCTCTGTGGATCAGAGCCCGGAGAGGACGAAGCCTTGACCACCGGAGCATGACAGCCATAGAGGCCTGTCTGACTTAAGGGCACCTTCAGAAGGATGGCACTTTGTGCTGTGTCAGGATCAGGAGGTTGGCAGGCGGCTCAGCCGTTGGACGTAACGCCTATTCAACCATCTCAGCTCATTATAGGCACTTGTTTTTTTGAAAGATGAGTGAATAAATCACGCCGTGCAAGGGTGCCAACTTCTACTTGATTATTAAAGGGATGGTTGAAATAAATCCCAGTGACCTGGACGTCATGCTTTTAGAAGCCGTGTATTGATAGAAGTAGGATGGAAAATATTTTTCTTATGCCTTATATAAGTTATTAATCATCAACATATTTTGTTTACTTTTTTTTAATACAGACAAAAGACTTTACATGTAGCGTATATGCAAATACATATGCATGATAGAATGTTGCACAAAGAATTAAACCATTAATAAAACATGATTAGATCCCTAGATATGAGTATCATTAAGTTTCTTGGCTCTTGTTTCTCTTTCCTACACCTACACATTACGCAGGTCTCTTCATCACAATATGCCTTGTGTTCACAGTCAGACGTGTATATTATGTGCTATGAGGGCTATTTCACACACAAGAGAGAAACAAAAGCCATTATGAAAGACAGTGAACAATAAGACAATAACACTTAAAGCTATTAATACATGAGATCATATTGCCCCAGATGTGTCAAACTAAAGTAGATACATTTTTACATAAGACTAGTTATTTCATAATATGTCTGTGGTTCAATTAGGGTAAAATATTTATAACTTATAAATACTAATAATTATGAAAACATAGCGTGTGTTTGTATGTAAGATTATATTATTATATTCATAAAATGTATATAAATGAAAGTCAAAGATATGACACACTTGTCCACCAACCACCATAATAGCTAGCTGTCCTTTATTTTTTATTATTATTGTATTTTAATAACCCCTTTTTGCCTTTAGTAATCGATAATAAATGATTTTGCAGTATGACAAATGTATTTTCAAATGTACTATAGACACATGCATACACAAATCCACATTGTCTCATCAACAACCAATAAAACTACCTATAAATATGTGCTTTTTCTCTTCAGTTCTTCTTTCTCTTATTTTGATGCATCGCTATGATGTGCACTGGCACGTGAAACACTTTATGACATGTGTAAGCGTGTGTGTGGTCACTGTGTGTGTGTGTGTGTGTGTGCACTGAAAGCGCTGTATTTGGTCTTGATATAAAACATGATTACTCACTGACTGCATTTTCATATTACTCAGACGCAGCGGGAAAATCATCAGAATATCAATGAAGTCAGAGTCCTACAACCTCACACCAGTCACAATGCGAGCCACGAGCCATTACATGCTCACACAGAAACATCCATTCATTTGAAGGAACGGAAAGGACTCTTTCATCTGAACGTGTTACCTCAGAGGCATGCCCTCTCGTTCATGAAAACGGCATGTGGTGAATTTTGATGCCTTGAGGAATTACTCATCAGCTCCAAGTTTATTTCCCTCCGACATGATAATGGTGTTTTATTGTTGCATTGTAAACTTTTCATAGAGACCTTAGCGCTTATCATTCATCTGATGACTCGACACAAAATTACTTTGCAGTGTAGACACAATACCTAAATCTGGAGCCAGGATATTAGCTGCTGGTGAGCCGCTGACAGATCTGGGGGACCATGCGTTTGATATATAATTTCAGCAAAAAGCTTCAGGTGAAGCTGGTGCCTTGATGAGTCATCATATAAATAAAGAATAGAGAAAGAACAAGGGATAGAGACAGAAAAAGAATAAGGGCGAACAGCAGGGACGGTGAACATATGGAAAAGATGACTTTCAGATTCTGGGTTCAATATGAGTTATGCTCAATCAGCAGCATTTGCGGCATAATGTTCCCTCGTAACACAAGGTCACGATGAGACACTTAGAATGGAAGTAAATGGGGCCATTTTATGGATAATTTAACAGCAGAAATGCAAAGCATATCATTTTGAAAAAGCACTTACATTAATTCATCTGTTAAAACTTGTGTATTATTCGAGTTGTAAAGCTGGTTTCATGGCCATTTTAGTGTTATAGGCATTGTGTTGTCCTGGCAACAAAGTCATAAATTGGATATAACTACAGAGAAAAGGTTAGCAATCAATTTTTTTCCACACTAAAAACATGTTAACATATTTGTTTACATCTTGTGTCTGTACAATGGACCTAAAGGGATGAAAATGGTGATGAAAAAAAATTCAATGGGAGGAAAAAATTATATTTAAATGATTTTGTGTTCTCTTGTATTCGCTCACAAAACTTGTGAAGTTTCTCGTTAGAGAAGTGCTTTTGGCCCAGTAGTGCACACTGCACAACACAATGAAATACTGGAAGCACAACACAATGGAAACAAGCCACAACACAAAGGAAACAAGTCGCAACACAACAAAATTAGCACAACACAACGGAAAAAAGCCACAACAAAACAAAATTAGCACAACAAAACGGAAACAAGCCACAACACAAAGGAAACAAGTCGCAACACAACAAAATTAGCACAACGCAACGGAAACAAGCCACAACACAAAGGAAACAAGTCGCAACACAACAAAATTAGCACAACACAATGGAAACAAGCCACAACACAAAGGAAACAAGTCGCAACACAACAAAATTAGCACAACGCAATGGAAACAAGCCACAACACAAAGGAAACAAGTCGCAACACAACAAATTATCTCACGTCACGGCGAACAAGCCACACACAAAGAGCACCAAGTCGCAACACAAAAAATTAGGCACAACGCAACGTAAAAAACACACACAAAGGAACAAGATCGCAAACAACAGAAACAAGCGCCACACAACAAAATATCACAACAACAACATAACCAGCCACAGCACCAATGAAAAAATTAGCACAACACAACTAAACACCCCAACACAAATGAAACCAGCTCGCAACACAACAAAATTAGCACAACGCAACGGAAACAAGCCACAACACAAAGGAAACAAGTCGCAACACAACAAAATTAGCACAACAACGAACAGAAACAAGTCGCAACACAACAAAATTAGCACAACACAACGGAAAATAAAATCCTGCAAACAACCACAATTAGTCACAAACACAAAACGGAAACAAGCCAACAACACAGTAACGTTTTGCAACACAACAGAAACAAGCCGCAACACAACAAAATTAGCACAACACAACGGAAACAAGCCACAGCACAATGAAATTAGCACAACACAACGAAATTAGTCCTATGTGTTGTGTTGATTTCGTTGTGTTGTGCACTACTGGGCCACTGTAGCTTTCTCTAGTGAATGCAAAGTTTCTCAGGGCAACGCAATAGTTCTGTGAAAGAATGCCAATGTATTGCAAGAAAACACCAAGTTTCCTGGGGAATACAATGCTTTTCTGAGAGTACAAAGTTTCTTGGGAGAACACAACACAAGGGAAATGCTCAATTTCAATACTATACAAATATAATGCAAACCTAAAAGCACTGAAATATAATTTTTCCTCCCATCTACTGTTGTAACAGCAAATTAAAATTGCACTTTCACTGAAAGCGCCTCATTATAAGAGATTTTTTGCAGGAGGGACAAGTGGAAATGAATTTTTTTTGTGATCAACCACTTAATTCTATTGACTGAGCTTTTACTGAACCCAAAATATTCTAACAGGCAAATGTCCATTTCCCAACTCAAACGGCCATTAAATCAGCAGTGTGACATCTCAGTAAGAAAATAACCAGACCAACCGCCATCAATCACTGCTGACATGTTCCAGGAAAACAGACCTCTAGGAACCCTAAGTGCCACAGAGGTGAATAAACATAATTAAAACATCAAAATGGGAGCACAGTGTAAATAAAAACTCCCTTCTACTCTCTTTTCACCTGGAAGGGGTTTAACTAGATCATCATCTGGCATCCAATGGAGTGCTATCCAAACCCCAAACCCTATCATTGGCTCTTACATCTGTAATCTCCCCTCCAGAGGTAACAATTTTAGCAAGAGGATTGGATATGAGTGGCTGACCCAGTATCAGCTGTCCTCCATGTCTTTCCTTCGCTCACGTGTCAAAACAGCGACCAGCGCTCTATTAACATGAATCTTTCCAGCGTCATGCATCACCACTCCGACTGCGAGAGATCATTTCTCTCACGGAGCGGCACACATTGCAGATTACGGTTGCCAGGTTACTTCGCACCAACATTCTAAAGGTGGGCACATGCTTCAACCCAGAAATAGAGAAAAATATCTCAGATGCAGTCTAGTTAGACATCACTTCTTTGACGGAGAAAACATAACGTAATGGATCGGCAGGGAGGGGACAGTGATGCAGAACTCTTTGCAGTTATATAGGTCACCACCCTGAGGATGGCTTTTACAACTTGGTGAAATGCATACAGTATCACGAGGGTCATCCGAAAGTACATCGCTTTAAAAAAAACTTTGGTTACGTAACCACTTCCAACTGAGATCCGCATTCCCCTATATCCAAGCGACAACATTATTGTCTAAGAAGACTATCAGCAGATGAAATCATGTGGTGCTACTAAAGAGGTTTGCAAGCGAAATCTATGAATGAGAAAATCAAAACAATTGACATTTTTGCCATTGCGCTTCACAGGGCTTTAAGATTTTCCAGTGCAATGTGCAAACCAAAGCCAGATAATATGGATCCTCTGGCCCTTCTTTTCCAAGCCCTCAGTGGAGAGAGGCAGAGACGGAGGGGGGTGGACACTGGAATCTGTTCAATGGCTTGTGGGAGCTTGGGATTTCTCTCCTTAGCTTGAGGCTGGTTGGGTGGTGGTGGAATATTATCAGCTCCAGAAGGCTGGCAATGCTCTGAGCTCGGTGTAGTCATCGAATCTACAATCTAACAGATCTAGGACTGACTCACAAACACAAGCGGGAGTGAAATCTTTCACGTCACATGGTGTAGAATGTGGGCAGCGCCAATGGCTCGCAAACTGCCATTCGTATCCAACACAGTAAAACTATTCAATGTAGTTTTTCACAAAACAGCTTTATCAAATTTGTGGAGAATCTGTTGAAGCCAAAGGCTGTTGAAGCCTCGCTCCCACTCCTAGATGGGTTAACTAATACATCCAAATTGAATTCCACTCTCTGAACAATGTTAAAGCCAGGAACAGATCAGAATTCCATCTGATCAGTTAACATATTATTCATTCAAGTCTCTCCTGTCCCATGGAGCTTTACTCAGTCTGTGGAGAGCATTCTCCAGCTAATGCATCCATCTGAGAGTGCTTTGACATGATGGATCAGACGGTACTGATAGCCTATTTTCCAAACACAGAACTAAACTAAATGTACTGTATGTGCATCTAAATTACAGTGGGGAAAAAAAGTATTTAGTCAGCCAATTGGGGGGGGGGGGGGGTGTCAAGTTCTCCCACTTAAAAAGATGAGAGAGAGGCCTGTAATTTTCATCATAGGTATACCTCACCTATGAGAGACAAAATGAGAAAAAAAAATCCAGAAACTCACATTTTGTAGGATTTTTAAAGAATTTATTTTGCAAATTATGGTGGAAAATAAGTATTTGGTCAATAACAAAATTTCATCTCAATACTTTGTTATATACCCTTTGTTGGCAATGACAGAGGTCAAACGTTTTCTGTAAGTCTTCACAAGGTTTTCACACACTGTTGCTGGTATTTTGGCCCATTCCTCCATGCAGATCTCCTCAAAAACTCGCTGAGAAAACCGTAATAGTGTTTTGGGGCTGTCGCTGGGCAACACGGGTTTTCAGCTCCCTCCAAAGATTTTCTATGGGTTTGAGCTCTGGAGACTGGCTAGGCCACTCCATGACCTTGAAATGCTTCTTACGAAGCCATTCCTTCTTTGCCCGGGTGGTGTGTTTGGGATCATTTTCATGCTGAAAGACCCAGCCACATTTTCATCTTCAATGCCCTTGCTGATGTAAGGAGGTTTTCACTCAAAATCTCACTTTACATGGCCCCATTCATTCTTTCGTTTTACACGGATCAGTCGTCCTGGTCCCGTTGCAGAAAAACAGCCCCAAAGCATGAAGTTTCCACCCCCATGCTTCACAGTAGGTATGGTGTTCATTGGATGCGAGAGAGAGGCCTACAATGTAATTTTCATCATAGGTATACCTCAACTCTGAGAGACAAAATGAGAAAAAAAAATCCAAAAATCACATTGTAGGATTTTTAAAGAATTAATTGGTAAATTCCTCTGTAAATTAAGTATTTGGTCACCTACAAACAAGTCAGATTTCTGGCTCTCACAGACCTGTAACTTCTTCTTTAAGAGGCTCCTCTGTCCCCCACTCGTTACCTGTATTAATGGCATCTGTTTGTACTTGTTATCAGTATAAAAGACACCTTTCCACAACCTCAAACAGTCACACTCCAAAACTCCACCATGGCCAAGACCAAAGAGCTGTCATAGGACACCAGAAACAAAATTGTAGACTTGCACCAGGCTGGGAAGACTGAATCTGCAATAGGTAAGCTGCTTGGTGTGAAGAAATCAACTGTGGGAGCAATTATTAGAAATGGAAGACATACAAGACCACTGATAATCTCCCTTGATTTGGGGCTCCACGCAAGATCTCACCCCTTGGGGTCAAAATGATCACAAGAACTGTGAGCGAAAATCCCAGAACCACACGGGGGACCTAGTGAATGACCTGCAGAGAGCTGTGACCAAAGTAACAAAGGCTACCATCAGAACACACTGCGCCGCCAGGGACTCAAAACCTGCAGTGCCAGACGTGTCCCCCCGCTTAAGCCAGTACCTGTCCAGGCCCGTCTGAAGTTTGCTAGAGATCATTTGGATTATCCAGAAGAGGATTGGGAGAATGTCTATGGTCAGATGAAACCAAAATATAACTTTTTTTGGTAAAAACTCAACTTGTCGTTTTTGGAGGAGAAAGAATGCTGAGTTGCATCCAAAGAACACCATACCTACTGTGAAGCATGGGGTGGAAACATCATGCTTTGGGGCAAAGGGACCAGGACGACTGATCCATGTAAACTAAAGAATGAATGGGGCCATGTATCGTGAGATTTTGAGTGAAAACTTCCTTCCATCAGCAAGGGCATTGAAGTTGAAACGTGGCTGGGTCTTTCAGCATGACAATGATCCCAAACACACCGCCCGGCAACGAAGGAGTGGCTTCGTAAGAAGCATTTCAAGGTCCTGGAGTGGCCTAGCCAGTCTCCAGTTCTCAACCCCATAGAAAATCTTTGGAGTGAGTTGAAAATCCGTGTTGCCCAGCGACAGCCCCAAAACATTACTGCTCTAGAGGAGATCTGCATGAGGAATGGGCCAAAATACCAGCAACAGTATGTGAAAACCTTGTGAAGACTTACAGAAAACGTTTGACCTCTGTCATTGCCAACAAAGGGTATATAACAAAGTATTGAGATGAAATTTTATTATTGACCAAATACTTATTTTCCACCATAATTTGCAAATAAATTCTTTAAAAATCCTACAGTGTGATTTTCTGGATTTTTTTTTCTCATTTTGTCTCTCATAGTTGAGGTATACCTATGATGAAAATTACAGGCCTCTCTCATCTTTTTAAGTGGGAGAACTTGCACAATTGGTGGCTGACTAAATACTTTTTTGCCCCACTGTATAACTCAGCTTTGCTGTTTTTCAAACAAAAATTACATATTTTGAATGTTCAATATTCCAAGACAACTGTTTTCTAACAAAATGCAGCTTTCCAAGACGTTAGGTTTGACTTTGAACCGGATGGTGATAAATTAAATGTTTCTTTAAATATGAAAAAGTTTCAAAGCAGTTTCCCAGAGTCATAAAATATAAACAATAAAATAAACTTTACGTCATCAGATATGAATACTCTTTCTCTCCAAACCACGATATGTTTAGCATCTAATCCACACTATGAGGTATTAAAGAAACAAACTGTCACAACAAGCTGTTCAGCTGACTAAATACTGCAGTTGGCAAAGAAACTTATTTCTCGGTACTCGCATTCTGCCATATAGATTTTGTTGTGTTTTAATAAGCACCACATGTATTCACACATAAACTTCTGGAAAATAAACTGCTTTGAAAACGGAGTAGCCTGAGGTCACCCAGAGGGTTTCTGGCACTGAGCTGTCATGATTGGATAAAGCAATATTATATGCAAAAATGAAATTTCTGTCATTATTTATTCACCTCGGGTCATTTCTATGTCTTTTTTTTCTGAGGAACACAAAAAGGCTTTTTTTTTTCTTGTACAACAGGGTTTTCCACACTGGGATTTGTGAGGGAATTGTATTTGTCTACCTGCGTGCTATTTGACCATTAAGAAACATCAAAGAGACGTGAACATGCAAATGTGCTGTTAAATTATTGAAATATTAACTTAAAATCACAGGGGTTACTTCAAGTAGATATTTCAGGCCAAAACAGTTTGGTAGACCAAGAATTTGGAGAATTCCTGCCATACAATGACAGTTTATTGTGACCCTGCCTGTTACACTTAAAAAAAAAAAAACTGCATAATATCATAACAGTAGCAAAATTGACTCGTGTACTGTATTCCAAATCCTCTGAAGCAAAACGATAGCATTTTGTGAGGAATATATCTAAATGTAAGTTTCTCTAGGACATTCAATGGAAAGATGAACAATGAATAATGTTGTGTGGACAAATTTCATATATATAATATATATTTATTTTAATTTTTTATTTTTTTATTGAGGTCATCATTATCGTTTCTTGTGAAATACTTTTTTTCTTTTTTTTTGCACGAAAAGTCATGGAACATGAGCATGAGTAAATAATGACAGAAGTTTGATTGTTTGGGGGAATTATTCATTTAACAAAGTAAATGTACTTAAAAAATGTGGCTACACATTTCTTATGGGAATATATAGATATGGAGACACATCCTGCCTCGGGACGATATTTCTACATTACATATAGCAGACAGACGGACAGGTGTGAAGTCAATGTGTGTGAAAAAAACAAAACATGTATGAGTGCAATGTTGTTAGTTCTGACTGAGGAAACAGCCTGAAGGTGGAAGTGGCAAGAGGAGGATGAGGAGGTGAGGAAGGAGACACCGCATTGTCTGATGGCATCATTCTTACACCACTATGGTGGAATAATGTGGCAGTTAAAGGAGCTCCAAGCACAGGATGTCTGGAATAGTTTATAATGGATCCCAATTTTAACATCCTCTTTCCTGCCACTCCAGTGAGTCTAGGTTACACAGCTTCCATATTACCATGTTAACTGTCCATTTAAATTTGCTGGACTTCCAGTGACTCTCACTGAACCTTGCGTTTTAGTGTTACCTATACTGAAGAAAATGCTCTGAAAACCGCCAACAGAGCGTCACATACTTTTGCCCTCAATATATTCATAGTGAAACACCTGCGGAAAACAATATGACACTTTGCGAAGGTGTTGGGAAAAGTAGGTATGTGCTTACTCGTGATAAGATTCCCAAGCATGTGAATGACTCCTATTCGCGTTCAAGCGTCCAAATGGCAACGGGCATGTGATGAAAGTGTGGCTCATTTGTCACTGATGCTGAGGCGCTCTTAAAATGGTTTTTTCGTAGGTGTACCCTTGGATTGATCTCTTTGAATCGTTTTTGATTAAAACCTCCTGTCATACTATTGCGGTATAAACTTGCCTACTCATGCTATGGCTGCCACTTTATTCGTCTTCTAGCTAAAGTGACTGTGACCTTTTTTTGGTCTTATAGGTACCGTTCCTTCCCTAAAGCAGCCAGATATTCAGGCTTGTTTTGGAAACTTTTGCCATGTGCTCTGTTTTCTTCCCCAGATGCAAATCCTTGCTCTTCCCTCAAGTTGTCGCTAGGTGGTTAAGTCTCTCCTACTCTCTTGACGACATGTAGTTGCACAATATTTCTGCATTCGTGGGTTTCAGCAGCCAGACAGGCTTAATCTGTGTCTGGGTCAAAAATTGGCCCAAATTCTAGTCCAGTAAGATGCCTCCATTGGCATCGTTCATCACGCGTAGACCAGTACATTTTTAACTACTATTGTTCACTCTCCCTTTGGCAAGGTGACATCTGTCGAGAGCGTGTCATTACCAGTTGTTTGCTTCCAAAAAGGCCATCAATCAAGATCATACTCTGAGCATACTTAATTACTCGTTGCCGTTGACGTAAACTATAACAGAAGTTCGGTTTTCATAACAATCTCCGTCCAGAGCCATATTAAAATTTCGTTTTGTCCACAGATCGTACATCCATACTGCCCTGTATGATCGTTATTTTCATCGTCGTCCACGCATCATGCGTATTTCATGTGTTATGGTTTACACTACTGTATTGGGTATATTTGTCAACGACAGACTCATTTTCGTCCCGTATGTACTGTTTCTGTAGCGGTCAGAACTTGTTCATACTTAGGAGCCAGTTCTCGACTAGCACGGGAGATCCCAGAAGAAAATTATTCACTTTAAAATGTATATTATATATAATCCAGGGCTGCCCAAACTCGGTCCTGGATGGCCGATGTCCTGCAGAGTTTAGCTCAACGTTCCCTCAACACACGGGCCTTTTACAAGTTTCGTACCTTTATTGCCCTCTGTGAATTACTGTCTCGTGACATTAGCTGGTTCAGTGTGGTTTGAATTAGGGTTGGGAGCTAAACTCTTCAGACACCGGGCCCTCCAGGACACGTTGTCCTTTGGACCCCCTGTATTGCCTTCTTACCTATACACACACCTCTTCCTCACATTCCAGGTTTGTAGGTCCAATGTTATTTATTAAATTTTTTTTTTGTTGTAAATAATTTTTAATCTCTAGTGCGTTTGCCCTCTCCAGGAAAATTACGTTTGTGACAATTACCACTTAACTTACATTCTGTAACATCAATAATCCTGCAATAGGTGTTAACTTTTAATCTGTATTGATTTATAATTCCAACTTAAAAGTGCTACGCATTGTCGGTAAGCCTTCTCTTTCTGGCTCAAAATCCTTAAGTAGACCTAGTACCACCCACGTCTTCAGTAACCCACAAATTTAAGTCTATTTTTTGATGAAGGTTGTCGAACAAGCTTCGCTTGACCCTCTCATGTACTCGAACAACGTCAATTACCCCTTTCATCATTGGTCGCAAGAAGGGATGTCACCTAGGACATCGCTTTTTCGAAAAGTAACCAGGTACATCATTTGTCTCCGCTTCAACCTGCAATTTATATGCAAGTTTCGATCTACCCAGAATAGCCTTTTTGTGTGTGTGCAATTCTAAAGCAACCAAAATCCCTTGGTGACTTTTTAGGCGAGGTTCAATGTAGGTTCCGCTAGTATGAGGACAGGTGTCGTTGCTAGCGGGGGTTGGTGGCGAACAGACACATCACACAGACGGGGATAGTCAGTTCAATGTACAGAATTTCATATTCTGGTTTTGAATCTAATGCCGGGTACTAAAAATCTTGACCGTGTCTGACTCCGAAGCTGTGCCCTGGTGGTATGAAAACAGACAACTTATAGGTACAACAAATCTAAAGTTAAATCATGTGTACTGATGCAGCATCTAGACGAGTATGAATCAATAGGATATACACGTTTCACTGCAGACTACTTGATATTTCACTACAGAGGACAAAGGTTTTAGGGTGCCTTCATAGTGTCAAATGGCCTCACTTTTCGTTACCCACTCCTTACGTACTCCTGTTTGTATAGTGCTGAGGCAGTCCACTGGGCGAGTTGGCCTCGTTGACTCACATGCGGAAACGACGATACACGTCGGCCTAAATGTAGAGTAGCATAGAGGTAAAATCTTCTTTCTTATTTCTTCTTGCTGAACCATCGTATCTTGTTGGGTTTTAGTTCACCCTTTTGTTGAAGTTGCGCATCCAACAAATTGATTTTCAACTTTGGACGGTAGGTACACTTTTCCCTTTCACCTCTTGCGAAAACATAAGCGTATCGGAAATATTCGGCCCAACTGGTCCTATGTCTCTTCCACGTATCAAGACCGTTTATGCATTTTATAGATCTTCAAAGGTGTTTTCGTGATTGAACATCACACAGCAATTTCAATCCTTCAGCCTTACTATTACGTCTCTAGCAGGCTGCCAGACAAATTATGAGATAGCGGTAGAACAGTAGAATAACCGGGCGAGGCTGGCAGTGTGAATATTTAAGTCAAATGATTTTGGGAAAAAGCACATATGTTTTACAAATTGATACTGCAACTTCTTTAATTAATTGTGTCCTAAGACTGTCCAGTTGAAGAACCAGACTGCATTGGTTGTCATCCCCTTAATTGTCCTTCCAGTGCACTACTGCCCCTAGATTACTCTACTGTCTGTCGAGCGGCTCTCTAACTCTAACCCTCTGTAAAAACAGTCTCTAACAACCTATTTTTGTCTGTGAGCCTGTAACCTCTGGGTTCTCCCAGTCTTTAACAGATGTCTTGTTCTCGTGTCCAACACGAACTGATCGTCCTACTAAATCGGTAGGGTATATACTTGACCCTTCAGAGCAGAGTTTCATAGCCATATGTCAAAGTGGCTGTCTTTGATGACGAGCATATTTCATATTCATTGCTCAGGCATATGACATAATAAGTCAATCAGTTACCAAGTAGGGAATGATTAGAAATTTTATCGACATGCAAGCACATTTAAAGGAGCCGAAGCCTTCAGAAATAAGATTCCGTCATTACACTGCGTTTTATTAAAAGAGTCCGATTTTACTGTGATTCCGCTTTTAGGATCGTATAAAAATCCACCCTCTCAAAATCTCCTGCATTACCGTCTCAGTGTTTCAACATTTAAGACTGTAAAAAAAGAAACGATCTTCCAATGGGGAGTGCGAATGGGTCTGTGAAGGCGCAAAGCTCGAAATGGGGAACACTCTTTTTGTGCAGGGAGCCATCAGCTTTTAATTAAGCTGGGACTTTCCATAATAACGAGTACTGTGGTCCTAATTGTGATAACTTCAGAAATGTATAATTTTATATATAATTATAATTTATTAATTTTTTAATTTATATTGCTCAATATTTGATATATATTGGCCAATATTTGTCCATAATTACAATTTAGATTGTCTTGACATAATTTAAAGGAATAGCCACTCAAAAAATACATTTTTAATTCTGCTGAACACAAAAGAAAATATTCTGAAAAACGTTGGTAACCAAAAACTTTTGGTTCTCATTGACTTCCATTGTACATACAAAAAAATACAGCTTAAGTCAATAGGAATGAAACTATTTAGTTACCAACATTTTCTAAATAACTTATTTTGTGTTCAGTAGAACATAGAAATGCATACAGGTGTAGAATGACACAAGTCTGAGTAAATAATGGTGGAAATTTCATTTTTGGGTGAACTATCCCTTTAATCCTCAGTAAAAGTTAATCTTTAAAACCAATGACAACTTCACATTTGTACATTATAATGTTGTGGTGCCTAAATTCACATTAATCTGAATTTATTTAAAACGACTGATTCAGTTTTTAGTTTTTTTTTTTTAGACAAAATAGTGTAGAATTTTAATATTTGCCATTTAGCGGTTTTTGGTTGTAGCATAACAATTACTATTGGCTTTTAGTAATTTTAATAGGACACTTTAATAGTACTACATTTTCAAATGTGTTTTTGAGCCTATAGTGTATTGCTGCTGAGTAAGACACCAATAGTTTGGTAAGCACATATTTAGTTGGTTTGGGAAGCATATATTTAGATTGCCGTCCTCTTTTCACTACATGCAGATGTTATATAACCAGACAACCTTTGCCTCAGTTTTATAGTATACTTAACTTGCGCTCACATATAGGCACATATTCCAATATGGAGTGTTGAAATCACTTGAGTTGCGACAAATGTGGCTTTCCTGAGGATAATTGGGTGCATTAGGTTTTGTACTAGGGAAACCAAAATGAATTTTTTGATGAACTGCCACTGTGCTCAACAGGGCATTGTGGAAAGCAATGAAAAGAACACAAGGAGCTATATATGTATATAAAAGAGTCATAATTGTGTCTCCTGAAAGTCTTTTCATACGGGAATAAAGTGCATCACGTGATTAAATCACAAAATGAGGGGAAATTAGTACAACACAATAGCGTCAGGAGGGATGAAGGAGAAACTGTATTGACAAAAGCGCTCAATACATTATAATTCACTCCAGTACACTCCTGCTTACTCAGTGATTACATAATGAAGGTCACTTAATTGTTTGGGTTCACTTCTACTGTAAAGTTCACTTCTAATGACAGACAGTTGTCGCGCACATGATGAGCGACTGGTTTGATAGTTTATAGTTATACCTTATGCCGAGTTCACACTGCACGATTATGCTGTGTGAAATGAGTTCTGACTGAAAAGACTGATGACCTACAGCCAATGAGAGACCAAGATACAGGGCAGCTGGAAGTTCGGGAGGAGTTATATGAAATGTAGTTTGCGGACCAGTATTGCCAAATCCGCGATTGCCGCCGGTTGTTTTTTATGTCAGCAGGTTGAAGCGACCCCAATAACGTGATATTTAGGCCCTGGAATGTGAATTGTACCAGGAGAACCCTGCCAAAAAAATTTGTATTTTACCCCCCGAACGCGAATTTTACTGGGGGACCCCCTCGAAAGCAATTGGGGTATTTTCAGGCTAGTTTTGAGTAGTAATTGGGCGGGTTTTGTAGCGAAAACCTGGCAACCCTGCACCAGACAGTGCTGTCGGCGATTATTCCTATTGTAAAGTCATGCAGTGTGTAACCTCCTGTCTCGTTCCATCGTGCAGTGTGAACACAGCAACAACTGAATGCTACCCCAGATAGTCGTTCAGTGTGAAACCAACAGTGATGCAACGTCTTTGAAAATCGTGCCGTGTGAACTCGGCATTACTTAGCTGATTTTATTATCAGTCATTATCAGAGCAGTCAAACGTATTAACTGTACTTTAAATAAAATTTGATTAGCGCTTTGCCTCACGCTTAATACATGCTCTGTCAAAGATCATTTACTCAAGATGTGCGTAGGTGTACATAACTACTTGGAAATCAATAAAGTGATCTAGGAAATTAAAGACATTCACTCAAGTAGCCAGCACTAAACACTTTGTCACATCAAGAAAGCCATATTTCTGTGCTTAAAAAAATGCATACACAGTAATAGTTCTGGTGGAACCAAATCTCAAGAATCTTAACCCTAACCTTTAAGGGGAAAAATAATTCTGTCAGCGTTTAACTCACCTTCATGCCATTCCAAACCTGATTGCTGATATTTTTGAAGAATCTTCACACTGCTCTTTTTTCATACAAGACTTCATAGTGAGACATCTGTAAAGCTCTAAAAAATACACAAAAAAACAACTGTAAATGCATAAAAGTGGTCCATGTGCGCTATATATTCTAGCCCATATGATCTGTTTTAACAAATCCAGTTCCTGAAGTAATTATTTAAGGCCTTAGGAATAAATAGTTGTGCAAAAAGAAATACAATTCCATTGCCAAATCGTGGTATATTTTCAATAATAAATCAATTAAAAACAAAATGTATATTTAAAAAGTGATATTCACTTTCATAGTCTTTTAGAGGCGACATTAAGGCTTTACTGAATAAACCGCAACAAAGTGCATCTTTAACACTGTCATATGAACATCTAATTACTCTGATTTATTCTCTCACATTTAATTGAGATATATGTTTAAGTCACTAAAATAACTGAACACATCTGATTAGTCATTTATGCTGTCATTCATTTTGATTCACTAAACAGAGTCTAAATTGAATCTTCACTAAACTAAATCATAAAGTACTAACAAAATTAAAAGTCGTTTATCGCTTACTCACCCACGTCATTCCAAACCTGTATTTTGAAGAATGTTGGTAACTAAACAGTTCTGGTGACCATATGGACAAAAACACTGAGACATTTCTCAAAATATCTTTTGTTCCATTAACTTGAATATTTTGATATATGATATATTGATATATTTTGAATATTAACTTGAACTGTTATACATGCAACTGTAAAGTAACTACAATTGACTCATAATACCATAGGGCTGCATATAGCACAAGAGGGGTAGCTACACTCTTAAAAATAAAGGTGCTTCAAACGGTTCTTCAAGCGATGCCATAGAAGAACCATTTTTGGTTCCACAAAGAACCATTCAGTCAAAGGTTCTTTAAAGAACCATCTCTTTCTTAACTTTTTATAATCTGAAGAACCTTCTTTCGCCACAAAGAACCTTTTGTGAAACAGAAAGGTTCTTCAGATGTTAAAGGTTTTTATGGAGCCATTTAGACAAAAAGGTTCTTCTATGGCATCGTGAAGCATCTATATTTCTAAGAGTGTACTGACTATATTGCACATTTATGTTGTCTTATTTGGAGCTTATCATATTTTGTAAAGATTTAAGAAATAGAATTTTAAAAAAATAATAATAAAAAAACAGTTTAATGGTATGGAACAAGGTGAGGGTGCGTTTATTTTTGATGAATTAAAAGGGTGTTAAAAGGAAAGGAGGCACTAAGACCCAGAGGACAGCATCCTCTCTCAAACTAGAAGACCATGGTTATCAAAGCTGCAACTTTTGCATCAGAGCCCTATAAAAAGCAAGAACCCTGCGACCGCCTATCATTGAAACCTATGACAAATTGCCGCTGCTTGCGGGCAAAGTATCTACCTTTTAAAGATGACTCGTTTGTGGACGTGAAGCAAGAGGAGCACTGAAGAAGGATGCAGGAATGTTCTTACACAACTTCTGGGATGCTTTATCATATTGTGCAATTTTGCAACTGGCATGCCCGCAGCTGATTTAAATTTTTCTTAGAGACCGAAGTTTGAGAATTAGAATGAAGCAGAAAGATATCTTTGCATGTCACAGAACGAAAACATTCACGGGCGTTTGTCTGCACCTGATGCTGGAGCTGACAGAAATCATGAAGCGCAGAAAATACTGCTTTATTTTCAAAATATGAAAACATATGCCTGCTGGAATGGAGCGCAGCGGTCATTTCAAACCAACACCTGGCCATTTCGAGGTTTTGAACGCCTCGACCGGCACCAATGTTACTTTAACGCCTAAAACAGACGAAAAACAAGAAAGTTTCGCGTTCCAAGTCACCTTAGCGTCAGTTCTCGGTCTCATCACTCTTGCGACTATATTAAGCAATGCGTTTGTCATCGCCACCATTTCCCAGTCCAGAAAGCTCCAGACACCGGCGAACTTCTTGATCGCGTCCCTGGCCGTCACGGACCTTCTGGTGTCTGTGCTCGTGATGCCCATTTGCGTGCTTTACACGGTCACGCACGTGTGGTCGCTTGGGCAGGTTATCTGCGACATCTGGCTGTCCTCAGATATCACCTGTTGCACCGCGTCCATTCTTCACCTCTGCGTAATCGCCTTGGATCGATACTGGGCTATAACGGACGCGGTCGAGTATGCCAAGAAACGCACCCAAGCGCGCGCCGCGGGCATGGTGGCGACCGCCTGGATCATCGCCATCTCCATCTCCCTGCCACCTTTCTTCTGGCGGCAGGTGAAGGCAGGGGAGCTCACCACCTGCTCGGTCAACACGGACCACATCTTCTACACCATCTACTCCACTTTTGGGGCTTTCTACATCCCTACGCTGCTGCTAATCGCCCTGTACGGGCGGATTTACGTGGAGGCGAGGAAGCGCATTTTGAAGCAGTCGCCCAAAAAAGCGGGGAAAAGACTCACTTCGGCACATCTGAGCACTAATTCTCCCGCTTCGGTGGCTTCGACTTCTCCTTTGCATTGTGGAAGGCAAGACCTGTGCTCGGACAGCGGGTCTCTGGGCAGTGAGAATCAAATTAGAGTAACTGTGTCCGATTCACTTCTGGAGAAAAAGAGAATCTCGGCTGCGCGGGAGAGGAAAGCCACCAAAACCCTGGGCGTTATTTTAGGAGCCTATATTGTGTGCTGGTTGCCGTTTTTCATTTACACACTGCTGGTTCCCATCTGTCCATCCTGCTTTTACGCAGAACTCTTTGACTTTTTCAATTGGCTTGGCTATGTCAACTCACTGATCAATCCAATAATATACACCATGTCGAATGATGACTTTAAAAAAGCTTTTCACAAACTCATAAGCTTTAGATGTTGCAGACGACAGTAACATAGATAAATAAGTATAATAATGTTCAGTCAGTCGGTCGTTATCGCAAGTGATATCGCTGCGCTGTTGAATGCTTGATTCTGATTGGTTGACAGACATTCGAAGGTGTTGATTGTTGTTCTGCACCTGCAGGGATTTGAAGCCGTTCCAGTTCATTACAGTCCCGTATCATTATTTCAGTTTTTCAGCATAGACTATAAAAGCAGGCAAATACACGGCCAACATATAAATTAAGTGAAGTGACATGTGGCCAAGTATGGTTACCCATACTAGGAATTAGTGCTCTGCATTTTAACCCATCCTAAGTGCACACACACAGCAGTGAACACACACACACCCGGAGCAGTGGGCAGCCATTTATGCTGTGGCGCCCGGGGAGCAGTTGGGGGTTCGGTGCCTTGCTCAAAGGCACCTCAGTCGTGGTATTGAAGGTGGAAGAGAGCGCTGGTTATTCACTCCCCCCACCTACAATTCCTGCCGGACCGGACACTCGCAACCTTTGGGTTACGAGTCCGACTCTCTAACCATTAGGCCACGACTTCCCCAGACAGCAAAATCAATATGACAAATTATTTCGATATTGTCTAAACTAATTAATCTAATAGCCTCAATGTTTGTAATTATGTTGCTACCTATTAACATTGCCGAGAGCCGCAGCAGACGCAGGCAATCACACGCGCGCTCCCTCCGTCTAGCTTTCGCTGTCACAAACATAACCTTGGTTACTCCAATAACTGCTAAGAAACAGCCCAAGCCTTGGTTACTAGTTCAAAAAGTGACCCTTTTGAATTAATAAGGCAAGAAAAAGAGTGGTTTGGAAGAGTCTGAGGTAAACGCATTCAAAATTAACATGGTAGCCATTGTGTATGCTAAATGATTAACTTCAGATTCAAGTCATGGCGTATGATGTGAAAAACGAACATGTGACTGCACATTATTCAACTTATTAAACGTTTACTTTACCAGTGACTGGTACTGTTTTCCTTAAAAATCGTACTTTTTCCTAGTATTCGCATCATACGAATTCATAGGAAATTGCCATCTTGATCCTGAGTCCTGATAATGACTGTCTGACTGCATATTATATCACAACTTTAAAAATAAATGAATGATTGAATACATGAATACATAAATTAATAAGTAAAAGAACATGAAATGATTACGTAATGATTATGACAAAGACAAAACATGAGCACAGATACACAGGAAACGGGGTTCCTAGATGAGTGGTCAATCAGACTGACCAATCAGAATCAAAAATCCCAGACAGCCGTGTAATAAACTTTGTTATGTGGGCCTCGTTGACATAGTATATGTAGGCTACTCATTCAAAACTGAGCAGAATGTACTACAATGACTTTGGATTTCGTAATAGTGCTTGTGGTCAACCAGTCGCTAATTAATAAGCAAAATTGTGTAAAAAGCTTCATTGTCTTTATAAAATGTGCGATTCAGTTGCCCTTATGTGATCGCTGCCTATAGCTGCTGACTGATCCTAAACTTAATAAATAAGTTGGATAATCCATTTGCTTGTGCTCACATCCAATACGTCTTTCGTCTTGTGTTACAGTTGATTAAACGGTGTGAATATGTGTTTCTTACAGCAGTGCATGCTTACATTAGACTTAAATAATGAAAACAGGCCTACTGATGATAAAGTATTGTACCTAAATCTATTATTGGCATGGCTCTCCTTGTCCAAGCTCCCAAAATGTGGGTGTTTTGGTGAGAAGTCCTTGTTTGCTGTGGGAATTTATACTGAGGTCAAGTACTCACTATACAAACATCAGCAGTACAGCAAGAGTTCAAGTGCCTCAGATAAGAGTTAAACTGACCAACCAGAGGTCCTCAAGATTTAGATGTGAATTGAGATCTACTTCTAACCCAAATTCTGCTCTGTACACTCATAAGTCATATTATCTGTCACTTGGCAGTATGAGAGATCACTGAGTAACTGAGAATGACACGTCTACCGCAGGAGGTGAGTAATACGTCAAATACGCACAAGAAAAGGGCTGAGGGGGAGATATCGACCTGTCAAGCCCATATGGAGGTGACAGGGAAGGATCACTGCAAAGCCGCAGCATATCGCGAAAAGGCACGTTTGATATTTCCTACAATTCTGCTTTCCCACAATGAGCCTGTGTTTTCTTCAACCCTGTCTTTCTATGTGTAGTCATGGTGGATATTGATTTAGTTATCATGCTGCAAAACCTTCAGCAGCCAGTGAAATTGGGGACATTTGGGGACCAACGGATTAGAAACTGACATGAAAATCATCATGAAAATGAAAATCATGCTGATATTTTCACTGGTTTTTGGAGCGCAGACCCATTTAATGCCTACGAATTTGATGTGAAGTGAGTTTTAAAGACCTAATTTTATACTATTACAGCTTGAATGCTTTAACGCCATGCAAACACCCGCAATAAGTGTAAGATGTCCTGTCAGAACCGCTTAACAGTGAAACACAAATTAGCTCTCCTAAAGCAACGGTGGTGGAAAAGCAAGCAACATGATGGCATAAATGAATTTTTTTCTAACCATATTGGTCTTTTTGGAGTATGCTGATTAATGTCTTTTATCATGAGTAGTATTAGTATAAAATGATTTGGACAGGCTTGGAGGAGCTGTTAATTATATGTTTGTTGGTTTAATTAATTTGAATTTAATCTCTTGTCTCTGCCATTTATCTTTTCTTCTGAACCCATTAAAAGTAGTAGATTTAATACTATGCAAAATAAATCTTGCATTTCTGTCATAAGCCATTGTTGTTATTAAATGTTTTTCTTTTATTGTTTTTTATTTAATATAATTCAAATTGAAATATTTGGTTATAGCACATGAATCATTTTAAATAAAGTTCCTTTTTCCCTCCTTATCCTTAATGTCCTCTATGGATGGTACATTAATCATGAGCAAACAGAGAAGCACTCATTTGCAGGCATATGATTACCACTTGTCTTTGATAACATATGACCTTGATATAATCAACATACATATCACTCAGGCATATATTACACACATGGCCTGCATATACAGTATGCCTGAGCGTGCAGTCTTACAAAAAGTCATGCGGTATTACTGCAAGCAGTCATTTATCTTTGAAGTAATCTTCGAATGTTTTTACATTTGCTGGACATTAACCATAATATTCACATTTCTAAAGATTTCATTTATGGGAGATACTCTTCCTCATCTGCTAATAAACAGCAACTGTTCCTTCACAACTGAAAACACATCAATCTGCTTTACAATTACACTTTACATTAATTGTGCTAAGCGGATGTATCTATGTAATGATGTTAACATGTTTTCATATCACATCTTATTGTTCAAATTATTCTAATCTGATTATGTCACTAATGCACAGTTAAAAGGATAGTTTAGAGGATAGTTAAAAGGATTATTTGCTCACCAATGTCATTCCAAACCTGTATGGCTCTACAACCATGAGAAAATGTAAATATTTTACAAGGTAGCAATTTCATATTAATTCGTATGAAATGATTCATACAGAAATGTAATCCTACAAATAAGATAAGAAATGGAATAGCTATCTGTAGTTACAAATTTACATTAGAATGTGTTGGAATTTCATTCTTTAATGGAACACTAAAGGAGAAGTTTATCAGCATGTCCTGGCTGCTCTTTTTCTTACAATTATAATAGATATGGATAATCAACTTCCCAAAACAACCAAAAAATATACAATTAAAGAGGTCCATACGACTTGTGCACTACATTCCAAGTTATCTGAAGCCCCGCAATAGCTCTGTGTGATGAACTGATCTAAATATTTAGCTAAAAATTACTTAAAATCTCATTCACATTCACTTACATTCACAAATGGTATATCAAGACACCAGTTCGAAATGACGCCAAACCTTAAATGTAGGTTGGTTCCTCACACAAAGGTATAGTTTAAAAAGATTATATTTTTAGAGTTATTACACTTACAAGAGTAAATGACAACAAAATTGTCATTTTGGGGTGAACTATCTCTTTGAGAACACATATCACCCTCCATATGTCATGCTATCTGCTCATGCACAGCTATAGATCACGTCTGTACGTCAATCATGTGTCATGCCCATCAGTTTTATTTTTCTCCTGAACATATCTGCATACGCAGAGTATACACTTATGGTTCATAAAGTGCGACATCCAGATATAGTTCACAAGTGTAGTTGGAAAGGTTGTACCGTTCAACCATCTGAACAGAACAACGTGCCAGCAGGCACAGCACACTGCATTTATGCATAAAATCAATGTCGAAGATGAGCCTTTGCAAAATACTGGGCTGTACAGCTAATTTTCTTCTCGCTGAGGTAATATTAACGCCAAAAAGCCTCTTTTTTTCTTTAAATGCCACCCCTTGAGATCGACAGATACCTATGTTTACTTGTCGGAGTGGCTTATTATCAGCCTTATGCTATTTTATTGCTTTATATCTTTGCTGTGCCTCTGCATTATTCACCTCAGGATTATTAATTTCGCAAGAGGAAGTATGGCAATATATTCAGTATGTTCAAAAACAAGACTTTACGTCCGGAAACATTTAGGCATTTGTCTTACGAAGGCTATCCAGATAATGAGTTTAGCACAGGCCATTAATCCATTATATTTCTACATGGTCCATAACAGACAGCAATCATCAGTTCAGTAAATGTCAAGACAAAAAGTCATTAATTTTGATCCAAACACTAGCTCAGATTCAGAGGAAACAGACCTCTCTGACAGAGGTCTTCATCTTGACGTCTGACATTCATACACTTAAGGGAGGAAGTCTGCTCCGTAGCGACGGCATCTTTGAAGCGACACGTCGTGAATGCCACGTTATTCAAGCGCTTTTAATGACAATTCCACTTTTATAGCATGCATCTTATCTTTCTCAAGGATATTTTGACATTTGAAATGGCACAATCTTGTCTCAAAGGAGCAGAGACTTCGCAAATAATATATTATATAATCTGCGAGAGTCTAGCCCGTCTGCCATCTCACTCTTTAGAGCGATTTTAAAGTCGTTTCAGCTCTATTAACGAATTAGCTCTTTCTCTTGTCATGCCATTAATTAACAGTTGAAGACACAATACAGAAAAGGCACATAAGAGATCAAATCTGCTGGGAAAAATGCTCACATAGAAAGTCAACATGATGGGTAAATTAATATCTGCTCTTCATTTACAAACATTTACATATGAATGTAGAGGTCATTCTTATAATCACACGATAATCCCTTCACATCGGCAGATTGGCAGCGTCAGCGATTCTGATTGTGCCTGTGCGTCTGTGCATATCAAAGAGACTTGACTTTCAACGTGGTTAGCATAACTGAATGGATCAAATGTGAAATGGCTGTAGTCAAAGCTGTAACAACCATAGTTGGTATTCAGATTAGATTTTGACCATTATGTGTTTTTCAAATGTTGATTCGTAAAGGATAGTTCACCAAAAAATGAATATAATTTAGTCATCCTCAAGATGTTCCAAACCTGTACGAATATCTTTCTTCTGTTGAACGTGTAAGGTCCACGCACTTGGCCCAAGGAAGGTATCCAGTGGTGGATGAAGGTTTCTTGCGTGTTCGGTCTTTTCAGCGCGCAAATTTATTCAATTTAGGTTTAACTCAAATCTGACTCCATTTTATTATCTAATCTGACTCCATTTTAGTATGACCTCGAATTTAGGTTGAAAGGCAAATTGTCTGTCTTTAATTATTATTCTGACATTTGGTTATTCTAGTTAACTCTTTACTTTATATTTACTCTTTCATTAGGAATCTATGAATCTGTATGTTAATGCACTGTGTGTGTATTGTCTGTTAGGAAGATCAAAGTATCTGAGTTTCTTTTATCCTTACAAACGCAAAAGAAGATATTTTGAAGAATGTTGGCTACCAAACAGTTGCTGGTAACTATATGACTTTCAGGGGAAAAAAATACTGTGAAAGTCAATGGCTACCGGCAACTGTTTGGTTACAAAAAAATCTTCTTTTGTGTGATACAGGTTTAGAATTATATACATTTTGGGGTGAACTATCCCTTTAAATTTTTACATTTGAACCCCACAAAGAATTCTGCAATAATGACATTAAACATTGACATCAAGTTATGACAAATGGGATGACATTTGGCACATGTTGGATGTCATCAAAGTAGATGAGGTCCATTTTGCAACTTATCTTAAAAAAAAAAGATTTTTTTTTTCTTCAGCAGGGTTATTTGTTACATAAATCTATGAAATAAAAATGTCTTGCATTGTATGGCAGGAAAAAGTCCCCTAATGCATCTCTATAATTGTAAGCGCTTCTGCAAATCATGTCCATAGGGATATTGTGTTTTCTCTTATCAGAACAAATGATGTGACATTTCATAGATTCATAACCACATATAATGTCTCGCAGATTTGAAACATGCTCATTTATGGAAAGCTAGGTTTTTTGGTCTACCTTAGTAAGCATGCTGTAACAGGGGAAATATATTCCTCCATTAAACTTATGATGTGTAGTAGTTTCAGTGCTGCAACATAACCAGCAAACCAGCACTGCTATTCTGAGAGAGCTGACTTTTATGCAGGGCTGTAAAGTACTTGAGTAATTGCACTTCATTTCTATACTTTTACATTAAGGCATTCAGCAGACGCTCTTATGCAGACAGAGTGACTTGCAAAAGTGCTTCAGTGTTACATATGAGACCATTGTGATCAACAGATGGCAAGCAAACAATTTGGAATGCTATTAGCTAGATAAGAAGTGCTTCCTGGATAAATACAAACAAGCGCTATTAGAATAATAACCCTGTATGTTTTTTTTTTTAAAAGTCTTCATCATACATATTACACGGGCCTCATATGTACAATTATATAATATATATATATATATATATATTATTAATATAGTGTGTGATGTGTGGTGTGTGTGTGTGTGTGGTGGTGTGTGTGGGCGGATTGTTATTGATGTCACAAAATATTTCTACTGAAATATTTATCTACATATTTAAAATAAATGCTGTTCATTTGAACTTCCTATTCATCAAATTCTGAAAAAAGTATGATAGTCTCCACAAAAATATTGATTCAGTACCAAATTAGAATATTAGAATGATTTCAGAAACAATCATGTAACTCTGAAGACTGGAGTAATGACAGCTGAAAATTCAGCTTTGTATCACAAGAATAATTACATTTCAAAATATATTAAAATAGAAAACAGGTATTTTAAATTAATAATAATATTGCATACTGTTTTATGTTTTTAATTAAATAAATGCAGCCATGGTGAGCATAGGAGACTTTTTTACAAACACAAGTTGGACATGGTAGAGATTATTAAATCATTATATTTAATCTGAAAAGCTTTAAATATGAAAAAATGCAAAAATGCACACAAAAAAACAACAACAACAACTATGGTAATTTGTCCTTGTGAATAGATCTATCTCACCACTACTGTATTAAACTACTATATGACACAGTCAGACTATAGAGTTGATTTTATCGTTCACCTGACAGGTGGTTTGCCCTTGAGCTTTACACAGAAGAGTGAGAAAACTGTGATTGAACAGGTTCCTTTTAGTGCATCAAAGTTACTTTAATGTGAACATTTTTACTGTCTCTTAATTTCATCATTCAGTTTCAAACAGCTTTTTACTTTTGAATACCTACATACAAAACTTTTACTCAAGTATGTTTTGGCTAGATACTGAGACTTTTAATTTCCCATTTACTTTTTGGAAAAACGATATAATTTCCATCTGACTTTCTGTTTATAATAAAGATACCCGCAATGGCTAAGCAACCGGAACGATGGCATTAAAATAAATAAATATGATTGGCTTCGGTAAACGCTCTACTGTCGTTATGTCACACCAGCATGTGGAAATTTCATTTGGTCAATGACTCTGCATTAGTTCTGAAAATGCTATCATTTCGACATCAAATTTTCAAGGACGCTGAATTCGGTCTGCTAGGAACGAGAGTCAAATTTGAAATTCTTCTCTCCATAGCACAGAATCATTTCTCTGGTCTGCTGAAGTTTCCTGGGGGCAGCACATCTCAGCTCTTCATAGCACATATAGATTTAGAGTGGCTTCACTGGGCACAGTCATAAATATACCGCTGGAAAAAGCATTTTGCAAGGCCGTGTGATGGCTTGTTTGAAAACAGGGGATTTCTGTGATTTCAGTGCCTACGTTTTGAGTCATGGCGATGTCAGCCTATGGTCACTGTAACAGCATCTATCATGCTTCTCATTTTCAGACCAGATGGCCATATTCAGGGCAATTTCCACTGTTTACAATTCACCTTGCATGTACTCTAGACAGCCGGCCATTTATCTAAGCAATCAGAGTTGCTAATCACTAATGGCTCGAGTGAAAGTGCATTTCAATGGCTTCTTGTATTGAACATAATATATTACATATGCACTGTACTCACTGTTTGCTGCTTATACACAGCCGCATATATGAATGTATATGTGATGATGTGTTTACATAAACTGAACAGAAATAATATTTCTACCATAAATCAACCTGGTTGGAGACATACAACAGGCAGGAATGTGTACTGAAGGATTTGTTTTTCTGTTGTATGCACACACACACACATACACATACACACACACACACACACACACACACACACATACACATACACATACACATACACATACATACACACACACACACACATACACACACACACACACACACACACACACACACACACACACACACACACACACACATACACATACACATACACATACACACACACACATACACATACACATACACATACACATACACACACACGAAAGGTTTAATTTAATTAAAGTTTGCCCCTGGTGGTTTTAAAGCACACCCGATTATTATGAAACCAGATCTATACACATCTCACAATCTTGTGTTCGGTCTGTGTGGTCTTTTCATTGCATGTATGAAATATTGAGCTCAATAACATGATTGATTTTCTTCGTCTCACCCACTTTTGCCGACAAGAAGGGCTCAATCAATCACAGAGTATCTGAAAACACTGGGTGAATGCGCAATGCAAAATAAGTAGGTTGAGTTTGATAACTCAGTCATGACATGAGCTCAATCTCCGGCCAAAACAATACCCACGATCACCCATAGGAGAAGCCTGGAGCTGCAAAAGCTCAATGTATGACAGAATCTGCCCGGTGTTGTTTAAGAATCGGCCACATCTGTCAAGCTGCCCATCACACGATATAACACAATTATAATGTAATCATTTTTCCTAAAATAAGCCTGGAGGAGTTTTTTCTCATGGTACTGCTTTCTCTTTAGATTAAACCACAGCTGGAGATCATAATTACCATAGTAATGCACACATTACCTTAAATCCTAAGCAGCAGATGAAGATCTGGCATGCATTAAAAAAAAAAAAACTGTAAAATAAAAGAGACAAAGTCAAAATAAAATAAAAGTTTTGTCAAATATGTCAAATGCATAAGAATGAGTCAAAAATCATCTACTCAATAAAGTTCTGTCAATGTGAAAGAGTCACCCTGGACCACAAAACCAGTCATAAGGGTCAATTTTTTTTTAAATTAGGATTTACACATCAAACAATCCTAAATAAATAAGCTGAATAAATAAGCTTTCCATTAATGTATGGTTTGTTAGGATAGGACAGTATTTGGCAGATACAACTGAAAATCTAGAATCTAAGGGCGCAAAAAAATCTAAATATTGAGAAAATCGCCTTTAAAGTTTTCAATTTTTTTTTTTTTTTTTAAGTCTTAGACAATGACATTATTATATATTGGACGGTACAATATTGTCAAATATCTAATGGAACATGATCTTTACTTAATATCTTAATGATTTTTGGTATAAAATAAAAATCAATCATTTTGACCCATGCACTGTATTGTTGGGAAATGTGATCAAAGAAGGCCTTGTGAAAAAAATTCTGCATTGGTAATCCATTTGATCTTTAATTCAATTAAAAAAAAAATCTAATAAATAAAAAATTAAAGTGAAATTAAAAAAAAAAATTCTCTAACACACAATGGCCACAATTATTGGTACCCCTAGAAATTCTTATGATTAAAATATCTCTGAAGTATATTCCCATTCATATTTGCATTTTTTATCACACCAGGGTGACCTCTGTAGGAAGTTAGGAACATGAAATTAACCAGCTTGGCTTCCTGTTTCACAGAAATATTAAGAGGGAACACAAAAGCCAAATTCTCTTAATCATTAATCACAATGAGTAAAATCAAAGAATATATTCTGAGTGCTGCAAAAGATGCTGCGCTTCACAAAATAGAAAGGGGCTCTTGTAAATAAATATATAAAAAAAAAAAAAACAAAAAAAAAAAAAAAAAAGATAGCCTCAAAAAGTTCCAATCAACAGAAAATGTTACAAATCTGCCTGGAAGAGGATGTGTATTTATTGTTTTAATGCAATGTGAGGAGGAGAGTTTAAGTGGCCAAAGACTCTCCAAAGATCACAGCTGGAAAACTACAGAAAATAGTTGAGTTTTAGGGTCAGAAAGCCTCAAACTAATTTATCAAACAGCACCTACATCATGTTGTTTCAAGAAAAATCAAGAAAAGAAAACGCTCTCATCCAAAAACTCCAGCACAATAATTTGCTAAACACTACTGGAACTTCAAACGGGACTGGCTTGTATGGTCAGATGAAATTATCTTTTTATCAGTTAAAACTCAAGATGGGTTTGGTGCACACCAGAAAAGTACAATGAAATATACTCCTGGATCCGTAATGTTGTGGGCCTATGTTTTTGCCAGAGATCCTGGGCATCTTCTTCAGATACATGGCATCATGGATTCAATTAAATTCCAAAAGATAAAAAATATTAAAAACTGACTGTCCGTGCTAGAAATCTTATAATGGGCAAGGTTGGATCTTCCAACAGGACAATGATCCAAAACAAACATCAAAACATAAATGTGTCACTGAGCACAAAATGAAACTTCTGCCATAGTCGTCTCAGTTCCCTGAGCTGAACCCTGCAGAAAATGAGTGAAGTGCACTGAAGAGAAGAAGCACCATCATGGAGCTGGGAATCTGAAGGATCTGGAAGGAATGGTCTCTGATCTCTTGTCAGATGTTCTCCAAACTCTTCAGGCATTACAGGTGAAGACTCAGAGCTGTTCTCTTGGCAAAAGGAGGTTGCAATAAAAACTATTGAATAAAGATGAAAAACCATTTAATTCATAACAAGATTTCCCTCCATTTAAAATTCTTATTCTCCAATGAAAGGTTAGATTTCTAGGTTAGAAGTCTTTTTGTCAATTGAGGTTGATCATATTTACCAAGGGTATGAATAATTTTGAGCACAAATGTGTATATATATATACATATATACATACAATGTAAATGGTTGTAGGTTTAGTTTTGATTTAGTTAATTATATTAACCCTAATACAAAGAGACTGGGCAAGGATGGAGTCAAAAGCTACAATCAGTAGAAAAAAAAAAAATAAAAAAAAATATTATAATATATATCAGTTGTCAAAATACAAGTAAGTGAAATATATAAGGGAAGAGCACAAATGCTTTAATTTTCTATAACTGATTGTGTGTTGATAGCAAATCTAAAAACAGTATAAAATAAAATAAAATGTTGTCAAATATATAAAGGAGAGTAGAAATGCTTCTAATTTTCTAGAAATATGTATGTTGATAACAAATATCAAGTTCAAAACTATGAACAAAACAGCCTTTGGAATTTTAAGAAGACCAAAAAAAAAAAACAACAAAAAAAAAACAATAATACTATTTTAGGACGCGTTTAAAAAGGTAAACATGTGAAGAGTGAAATGTATCTCTTTTTTTCCTGGGCAGTAATAACTAGCCAAGCCTAGAAAGTTATCTATACAAAAATGATCTGATATAAGGGATATGTGTAGAACAACTTTTGAAGATCTCACAAGCAAAGATCAACAGATCTTATTTATGTCACGCAGCATGGGGCAAAATAATGAGAGATGTATTCAGGGATTATGACAGTGACAATTCAGTCAGTCACTGTCATCCATCAATATAAAGCTCTGTCAGAGGACACACGGAGGAGAGTGTTCTGTAGCAGGAGAGATGTGCTGACTCCAGACAGCTGCCCGGACAGTCCCTCACTCCAGGTTAATTGAAGTTCACCCTTTTGATTGGTCAGTGATGGAACTCATTAGCATAGGTGAGAAGTTCAACCTGCTTTGCATTTGAGCTCATTTTTACCGCTCTTAATAGAATCAGGCTCCCGAAGACAATTAAACGTAAAAAGGTCGGTCGACTGATTTTCCAGACTTTTTGCATTACTGCCGGTTCTCTATCCCTGAACTTTTCATGCTATCAAGACAGATGAATTAACTTCACTATTGGATAGGTGAATTCGAAAGCCACATTGCAGAGCTCTGTCATTGAGCTGAGGTTATTAGTCAGAACAGGATTTTCCTCTGATTCTGTTTTAAAAGCAGAAAATGAAAGCAGCTGGTAGGGATGTCCTGAATGTTCAATGGGGTCCAACTGTCTAATAAATCACAGACCATATTGAAAATCTGGAGACTAATTTGAAAATTAAATGGATTCAAAACCTGATTTAAACCAGGAAATAAGCTGAAAGGTTTTTAAACATTTTGAAGAAAGAAATATCATGAATATTGCACTATTCATAGGTCACTAATCAAATAAGTAGGTAGTTTTGTGATAGTGATTTATTGTTCTAACTTCCATTGAAGAGCAATATGTTCTTTAGATCATTCTCAAATCATTTTGGAACATCAGGTTTTACAATTTAACTTGGGGAGTTCATAGTGGAGTTCATGCTGTTATTAGAAAAAAGAGAGATACCAAAGACATTCTGAAAAATGCATGTTAATTTATCAGTTCATTATTGTCCTGAATATATAATGTGCAGTGGAAAATCAGAAAATTTGGAGAAAAAAAAGGAGTGCAAAAAACTTTTGGAACATTACTAGGACATTTTTATGGCAAAATAATAATGTTGGCACAAGAATTATAATCTACTCCATAAATAAACAAATTAACAGTAAAGATCACAAAAATGTAAAATCGTTACCAAAGCTTCCACTATATTGCCATACACACACACACAAAAAATTGGTTCTTCAGCGGTTCTTCAAATTTTTTGCCCCCAAGGCCCCCTATAATAATTCCAGGTCCCCCAGAAAGATATTAAATTTTTGACCTCAGAAAAGCATAAAAGTGATTCAAAACAGCTTTTGCCATTGTATTAAATTCCCATTCATAGCAAACATATGAGAGTGTAGTGACAAATATCTAAAATGGTTCTACATAGCACCGCTTGACAAAGGTGCTGTATAGCATTTAAAGTGGTTCCTCTATGATTACGAGCCAATGAACCACTTTTAGTGCTATTTAGCAACTTTTCTTAGAGTGTAGTTACTACAGTTACTCTTACTAAAATAAAACTTAGTGTTAACTTAGTATTAGCCAGTACATATGACATTTTTTTTTTAATGCCAGACACATTCTAAGCTTACATTGTTTGTAGGGTTCATATTAACTAATGCTTTTGCACATACAGCTGAGCAACAAAAAAAATTCTGATTGGGATATAACAATATTTTTTAATAAACATTTTATGGTGACAAAGAATTTTTGATGACTTTAAATTAGTAACGATATTTGGCTACGATCCTTTGGTAGGAAACCTGTTTACCATGATAAATTTTAATATTTTGCAACCTAGATATTACAAATACAGCATATTAAAAACTACCCTGTTTGTAGTTTCATTTGATGCTTTTTTAAATTTAACATATACATATATAAAATTAGTAAAAGTTGTTGTAGTAATAGTCCGAGTCATTTATGACAATTATGATCATTTAATGTTTTTCTTTAGAATTTTATGTCACTATATAAATATAAAGTCACACTTCAAGATGCAGTGCAGAAGAGAGTTGTTGTTTTTTTCTTTCTTTTTTTAGGCCATAAGCAAAATGAGCAGCTTAATTCAGAGCCCTAATTAGGTAAAACATAACTAAAATTCTCATTTCCAGAGGTGTTTCTGCTAGTTACAAACGGCTACCAGCCCATTCTCATTATCTCTTGAAAGTTGGAAGTTCAACGTGCACGGTCCAGCGCCGTGGAAGGTCTTGAATGGATTTTAAGCTGCGGAGACTTATTTATGGCTGTGAAATTTAATAAGCAGGGTGTGTGTAATCCTCTTCCCAGCTCAAGCAGTAGGCCTAGGGACTAACATGCACCACAAGGGTACGACAACACACGCTCAGTACACAGAACTGGCCCCATGATCAGAGAAAGGGCAGAGCTTGCTGTCCCAAACAGGGGGAGTAGAATACAGCGTTTCGGCTTGGCAGCCACAAAAGCTGGCAGAGGGCTGAGAAACTTGTGTTGAGTGGGCCAGACTGAGAGAGACGACATCGGGCAGACTGGAAACAGATCAAGTAGGCAAGTCGAGTGGCTTGTGACCGAAGCAAGGAGGCTAGCAGATGCTGGCCCAGAAGGCTACTAACAGGATGAGGATAGTCCACCACATGGGCCCACAGGGATTAGGAGTCAGAGAGAGGTAAACAGATTAATCCAGAAAAAGAGGCAGCGTTTTTAACCTCATCATTCCCCTTACACCCTGCAGAGCATCTTCCACACCACTCGCACACTTCAGACCAAGTGTGTGCCCAAGAATCTGCACCACCTGTCAGGAATACCACCCAACCTATAGTAGTGCCCACAAACAGCCCCATCCATGGATGCCTGGACACATAGTCGATGGAAATTAACTCTTTCACACTCAGACGTGAGTTAAGTCAATACGGACTGTCTTTTCTTTCCAAATGAGCGACTTTACATCCAAAAGGACATAATCTACTGCAACATGCCATTGAAAACAGGATTATTCTTCATTCTGTTCTTGTTTACCCTCCAAGCCACTAGAATCAAAGGTAAGCCGGCATTTGAACGCCATTCAAATGCTGCATTATTTAAACAAAGTCTTATAATTCAGCAAAAACAGGACTTCTGGTAACGTACAACGCCTCAGAGCGACTACAGCCTGTGCGATTCCTCACACAATAGCATCTTTCCGCCCTCTGTGAACGAATGAGCTTTTAAATATTTTAGGAGCCAATTTGCGAGGACATAAAAGAAACCCAAAGATTTTTCTTATGCAAAACAAAGCCTGATGACAAATCATTTGATAACATTTTTGTGGCAAGCACGCCATTAGTGCTTCCTTTTTGGTACAATATGCTGGAAAAGCACGTTTCGCTAACATTTCATGCGAGTTCTGAATGCCTCTAGTTCTGGCTACAGCATTCAGAAGCTCCATTCATTAGCAGAGAGAAACAAAAGGCATTCTGTTTGTGGCAGTGTGGAACGCTAATCTTTTCTGGCTTGTAGCTTTGCTGTGGGGCCTCGCTCATCGCTTCAGAAGTACAGCTCAATTAGCATTGCCGCCCCTCATGTCTGCACATGTGCTCGGCAGGCTCATAGACGGCAGCGGGACACATGATCAAATCAGTCACCCTGGTTTATCTTTGAGAAATTGCACCACTGGCCCTACATCTGCTCATTTGCTAATTAACAGATGTGGTCAGATGTTTTGTGACCTAGAAACACATTGTTGGGACCCCTGTATCTCTGAGCGATCAGCTCACTGTCTTCCACTGCAAACATCTCTAAATAGGGCCACATGTGGCACTAGAACAGCGCGTGCGTCTTTTGTGTGTGATCAAAATAATAAAAAATAGATTCAACACTGATAGCCATATAGTAGTCTGCATGAATCTATAGTAAATGACTGTCCATTACCATTATAATGCAGGTAGGTACTGGTAGAATTTGCTAAAGAGTCTCATTAGAAAAGCATTTTTTAAAACTCTAAATGCAGCTTGCAATTGAAATTAACAGTAGAACTCACACTTTTATTCCTTTTTCACACAAATTATGATTACAAGACTTATTTTTGCGCAGTACCTAGCAAAATACTAGGCTCTGATAACAAAACACTTTTTACCATAGTTCATGATTTGCAAACTACTACATTTTTATGGTTGCATCACATAACCAGTTCTATATGAATGACTTTTCTACTGTAGTAAACTTGCTTGGTAGCACACCTGGTACAGCACTGCACTTGTGATTTGGAGCACAATGAGTCACATAAAACATGAGTCATGATAGAAATCTTGCAGAAAAAACTAAAGGTTGCATCAGCAAATGTGTTTTTATCTCGCATCTGCTTTTGTTAACACTATTGGATAGGTTTAGAGTACAGCTTAGTGTATGCAGTACATTATTTTCAAATGTGATAAAGCAGTAACCGTTTAGTGTCATTTCATTTCTGAACTGCAGCAATACATATAACAACCAAAGTAATAAAATGTTACCAGATTCACATTAATCTTTTTTGGATAAAACTGAATGCACAGACAATCACTAGACATTTAACTTTTCAAAGTGTTGCGAAGGAGACACGTAATATCTTTTTGAAGAAATGTCGCCACAGACATGTTTTTTCCACTGAGTCTGAGTTGAGATTGTGAGCTACTGAATGCAATTGTTTTGTTGGTATCTAAATTTGTTTAAGCCCAGGCTATTTTATGCCATTTAAGTGCTGGTTTAGCTACTGGTTATGCAATTAACCAGAGGATAAGCCTGGTCAGCAAAGGACATCAGCATCCAAAACGCAATATAACATATGACTAGCTATGCTATGCAGAGAAATCTGCATGTACACAATCATGTACTAGGAAATCCTGTCTTAATGTGGTCTGATTGCATGTTTTATGATATTCTGTTAAGCAGGATTACTCATTTGGCTTTAAAAGTTACCAGTAGAACATTAAAAACAAAGGTATGTGTTTAGCCTGTAGCTGCACTTATATCGCTAACGCTACTACTTGTCTACTAACTAAGCTTAAGCTAATCTGCAAGTGGTGAACAGAGGTCCGGTAAAGTCTGAGGGACCCCCTTGCTGAGCCAGGCTTAATGTTTTAAGAAGCTCTCTGAAGTTTACCAGCTGGTCACACAATACTCCATTTTGTAAACATTTAGCCTATTTGAATGGAGGCCCTGTAGCCTACTTTTATGGTTGATTTGAAAGAGACCTAATATGATCTTTCAATTTCTCAAGAGGTCATGAAGTGGCTCAGATCTTATGTGGAGGGGACACACAATTTGTCTGTTTTTAATGGATCTGTGAGTGTTGCAACTAAGAGGAAATTATAAAGATTACACCATAACCGCTGAAGAGCCAAGTTATTAAACTAGTGAAACCTATTACCATTTGATGTAAAAACATCCAGATGTACTTTGATATGAGCTATTAACTGTATAATTGCTTGATGCTTCATTACTGAAGTAGGTAATTAAATGCATCGCTGTCATTTTGCAGTACATATGTTCACTATGACAATGACATGAACTGAAGTTAATGAAGTGAAATTTGCTGTCATTCTTATATCTGACCAATTCATCCTGAACTTCACTAGTCTGTAAATAACCGTAAAACACCAGGTGTAAGTCTATTACGCCAATGACCGCAGGTGCTGGTTAACTCTAACAGCTATCTCTGGCCACAACAGATTATGTAACAGGTCAGAAGGTGGGTCACCTTGAGTATAAATACTCTTAGATGTCAGAATGGGTTAGGGTCTCTGGCAAGAACTTTTAATGACACATCACTGTAAAATTTTACCTCTAAAATTGATCATTTAAAGGGCTAGTTCATGCAAAAACAAACATTTGATGATAATTTACTGACCTTCATGTCGTTCCAAAAATGTACGAATGTTTAAAAAAAAAGTCTCAATATTTTGTTGTTGTTTTTTGTTTTAGACCCCACTGATTGTCATTATATGGACAAAAAACAGCTGAACTTTCCTAATTGCTGACATAAAATCGAGTTGAATTCTGAAAATGAAAGTATTGAATGACATATTGAATAAATGGAAAACAACGATATAATGACTACATTTAGAAGCAGGACTTTTTCATTTTAATAATCTTGAAGACTTTTTCAGCTTGGTCTTTATGTAAAAATTCTGTGATTTCAATCAAACACAATTACGATTACTACAACTGGAGAGCAGAGGCCTTTTTAACTCTTATCTAGTGAATGCGCTTAACATCTCCCAGGATGGTGTTATAACCGACTGCTTGACTTAGGCCTAATCCAATTAATGTTCATTCAGCATACTAATCATAGACTTAAAGGGTTTCAAATGGTCTCTGAGCTAGAGTAATTACATGAAGTGTAATTATATGATCCATCGGCTTATTTTTCTCAGGTAAAGTTGATCCTGCTCTTCTGAAACAATGAACACACGCTGTTGTTGTGACATTTGCAGAACTCACTGCTGACGACTTGATTCTCAGGATCAGAAATGTGAAGTACAGGCACTTCCTGGAGACTCCACAGCCAATGAAACAGTTGACAGATGGCAGAGATTCACTTTCTCTAGATGCGCATCGAGCAAAGAGATCAGCGCTGTTTAATACGGGGGTGAAAGTCTGTCCACAGGAGAGCATAGCGGAGGTCATCACCAGCCATAAAGCCTACTACAAACTAAGAGGTAGGACAACATCTACCCTAAACACCACAAGGGACGGAGCCTTGAGCATCAGTGCCAAATTTGGCAATAACACCTCAGATCCTCATAAATCATAATTAGCTTCCCAATCATTCGAAGCCTTCTGAGAGATGAAGGATCATGCCAAGCCAAAAAAAGAAGTGGCTCTGAGCCAAGTATAGATAAAAGTAGTATACTTTTGAGTCTTATAGTATGGACTTTTCTATGTTTCTACATGTGGTAAGGCAAAAAAAAAAAAAGTTTAAAAAATAATACAAATATGGAAATTAAAAGTTTTGTTTTCAATATCTAATCTAATTTTTAACTTTATAAATATGTTTTCAAAGGTTTTTTTATTAAATTAATACTTTATTCAGCAAGGAGGCTTTAAACTGATCAAAAGTGACAATAAAGTGAGTTATGCAATAAATATGAGCATAAGAGACTAATGTTCAACAACATTAAATAAATAAATACATATTATTGACCCCAAACTTTTGAATGGTATAAAATGACCTGAATATAAATGTGAATGCAGCTAAACAAAGTGGGAAAACCATTAAAATCCGTATTCATGTACTGAACCGATTATGACTGGTAGACACAAAACTTGAAATTAAAAATAATTTGCTAGTCACCTTTGCCATGCAGTTACAATGAATGTGGACAGAAACTCTCAAAACTTCAAAAAGGATCATAAAATTAGTCCACATGAAGTCAAACGGGTTTGGAATGACGTGAGAGAGAGTAAATGATGACAACATTGTCATGTCGGGGGGGATGAGGGTCATCGGTCAATAAATAATATTTTTGGCTTGAATAAAACCAATTAATTTAGATAATTCCACGAGGCACTTTTTTGGTGTTACCTGACAAAACATTTTTACACTGAAGCAGATGAAGCATGATTTTAAATTACTGGTACAAACAAGCTAAAGGTGAAGCACATTTAGCTGTCAGATGCAGTTAAGAGATACTCTTAATTAAATGTCCATAACAACCGTGTTGGCAAAATGAGATAATGGCAGCAAATGACTGCATGCTAAACACTATTAAGTATGTTACACCTCTGTCAGTTGTGCAGATAATTAATTTTAAGTGTTCCGGCATGTTTTATCAGGTCTTTGCTGTTAGTCCTCTTTCAATTCTCTAATGGCCTTTTCTAAATAATTCCCATGATATTTAACAGTTTGTCAAGAAGCTGTGTGGGAGGCCTTCCGGATCTTTCTTGACAGAGTTCCTGACACCATGGAGTACCAGCAGTGGGTGTACGCCTGTCAGAGAGACTCACTTTGCATGGAGGATCTGGCCCGAAATTTTAGTAGCACGCAGGAGCATCTTGACATGGTAGCCAGTGTGAGTATCTGCTCGTGTCAGTTGCCAATTTAGTCCATTCATCTTGCCAATACAGCCTAAATATGCCAATATTATTCAATTGAAAAAGGCTTTTTCGTAAATTCTCAAAGAGGTTTATATCATTTACAGAGAGTGAAAGCTCAAGATGAACAGAAGAGGTAAGAATCCCGAAGTTGATCTTGAATTCAAGGGCTTCTTGGTTTCAGTATTCATGGTATGGCGAGTTACTTGTCTTCATTTTGGGCTTGAACCCTGCAGAATATCTAGAATGAGGTCACCTGACTAGTGGGAGATGAGAAAATCTCAGCCTGTCCTTTAAAAAACAAAGTTTGTTCATATTTGGTGGCCTAGCTAAACACTGCTCTCTGACCTGATCCACTTTAATAAGAGGGATCTGTGCCCAGACATATTACGCTTGGGTGTTAGAGCCACACAAACATTATATGCAGTCAACCCCTTTATCGGGGACAATGAATTTTATTGCATTTATCATTCTCGGATTGATTCGTCCCTTCTCGACATGTTTTCAATTAATTTTAGGGCTCTCACACCTGCACCAGGCGAGAAATGTAAGTCCTCACCATCCGAATGAGAAAGAAATACTGGTTGATCTTATAAAAATGTGACTGATTGATGGATTTTTATGCTTCAGGTTCAAAGAGTCCTGCAGAGCTTTTCATCATGGAATCTGACAGCGTACGGCCACTAACTCGTGCTTTTTAGAATATGCACTTAACATACTAATGAAGTTAGAAACAAACAAATTGACTATTCTCTGATCTGATAGGAAACTGGGGCACCAGATGTTGTCCCTCAGAGGCTGGTAGAGCACATTGTGGAGTTCAGTGTGACTATAGTAGACCCCGCACTACTGAGGGATCCAGGCAGCCTGCAATATGAAGACTTTACTCGCGATCTTCATGAGAAGGTTAGGTGAAATCAACTATTAAACATGTGCCATTTTACACAGATCAAGCTGTTTCAAGCTACTAACAGACAAATTACATCTCACCTGAGCCTGTGTGATGATGTTGAGCTCACAGAAGGTGCAATATTGAAGCAGGAACATTGGCAATATAAGCAGGAACATGGTTATGAAACCTGATAAAAGAAATACATTTTTAAGGGGTAGTGAGTGATAACTGTAATACAAGTAATGAAATGCATTTGTGTTAAGAACATCTCAAAGTGGAGAAAAAAAACTAATTACTACAGTAGGTTTGAAAGTAGCTTTCAGTAAAAGATCAAAAACAGGAAAGCCAAACAAGAATTGGGTAACTACAAAAGCCGGCATAAGATTAGCCGTGGCACATGATTTTACAGCGTGTCAGCATGTTGGACAATCCAAAATATGAGGTTATGTAACCAACTGTGCATAATTGGTTTAATTATGTAGTTATTGAAATAAAGATATTACAAATATGTCTATAATATTTTAATTTACACTTTTGCAGATGCTGCATGTGTTCGACAAACTTCCAGGGTTTAAAGAGATTCGGGTGCTGGGATTTCGGTAAGTTGATGCTGGAACTGTGGGATTCACCAATATATTACAGTCTATTGAACTTGAAAATTGTATTTTTGGATGGGTAATTCTATCACAGGGGCAACTTGGGGTAAGTATTTGAAGAAATACTTGGCAAATTGCATTCAGAACAACTGTGTTTCAATTACTGTACGATTATGCTTTCTTGTACTGTAGACTGTGTAACACAACATGCTTGTTTACTACCTTATGATCTTATGATAGTAGCTTTTGGGAAAACTGTAATAATTAACCCTCGTGTACTTTTAACAATGGCTTTACATTCCCAAAGATCACAAATCCTGTGCATGTGAAAATTAATTTCAAAATAAACCTATATTATTTAGCTTCCAATTAGACAGCTGCCAAAAGTGAATCTCTACAATATGTACACCAATCAATTCTCATAAGATTTGAAAAAGTCATTAAGTATTAACCTGACAGGCCAATGATAAGTATGATTTTGAGGTATTAAAATGGCCTTGGGGTCCTTCAGCCCCAAAGAGAACATGAGGGATAAGACAGACAATCAGGTTAATACAAGTCCAGGCAAACGTCATGCAAACCAATTAATTCCCTTCATAACATCGGTCAGCCCTGAAGGTGCTGCAGCAAGCTATGCTGTAGTGTTTGAGACTGATGGGACACGGGCCATAGGTGACACAGACTCCACTGATGAATATGGCATAGAGGGAGTCCTAAAGGGCATGGTGGTGAAGGCACTAAGGGAGGACACATCACTTCCTGTGGACGTGCTTTCCCTTATTTTCGAACCAGGTACACAAAATCAATACAATCAATATAAGAGCCCTAGACAGACTGCAAATATTTAACCTTACCTGATTCGCCCTCTTTAACAGCAGGCGAGGAGAACATGAGATCCAGTACTGAAATCAGCAAAGAATCAAGGTTTTTACCTGGGGAAATGAGTACACGGTCCACAAAGGTGGACTCGGAGGACATTATAACACCTTCTGGGAGTATGGGAATCTCTTTTGGAGATCTGGGCCCTGATAGGACAGAAAGAGGTGCTATACAGAATTTTCCTGATATATCATCCCACGTTCCCACGCAACCAGTAACCACTGAGCTAATGAACAACTTCCATCTTGAGGGTTCAAAGACGACAAGTCTAACCACTGAAGGCACTTCAACAAACGAAGGTAAATCTTTCATATTTGTAGTAATGTACAAGAGCACTTGCTTCCAAACTAAGACACTTAAGTTAGGCAGCCTAAAAAAATGAAAGAATGAATTGTAATTTCGCATTAGATGCATTTTCAAAGACACTCTCTGAAACCGTTTTTTTGTTTTCAAGGTTTGCCAAGAACCACTTCAGTGGATTACCTATCAAAGTGGTCGGAAGTGAAAGAGGATGTGGGAAATGAAATTGTTGCCACAGCTGCACCACTGGACTTGGAGTCTTTTGAAGTAGCGAAAGACTTTCCTCCCTTCACCCTGAAAGACTCGATTCCCCCCGAGGCACTTTCTGCAGCGGCCCCATCCTCCCCTCTTGCCCCTCCCCCTCCGCCGAGCACCGTCCGCTTTTTGAAATCTCCCCTTGGTCTTGCCTTTCGCGCCTCCCCCGGTTTCTTCTCCCCTCCGGTCCGTTGCGCCACCCCCACAACTCACCTTGACCCTTCGTGGACCATGTAGCTCTATCTGCCGGAGCCCCGTAGCCCCCGCCTCCACCGGGTCCCCACCCCTTGCGCCTTCCCTCGATGCTACGCTCCCCACCTCTGCGAGCGTGTTACCTCCCAAAGGTCTCTTTGAGTCCGGCCCCCCGGATCACGCCCTCCTCCCCTGACCTATTCCGGCCACTCTACGCCTTCTCTGTTGATTTGCCGCTCGGGCGCCGCCTTCCTGGCTCGTTTCCCCTCCCCCTGCCCCCTGTCGCTACCCGTTTCTGGCCCGCTCTGTGCCGGTCAACCAAGGCCTCCTAGTGCTATCTCCACATACTAATTTGCGCAGCGGCTTCAACCCTCGCGGCGCGCGTCATATCCTCCCCTCCCTGCGCCCCTTCCGTTTCCTTTCCCCTTTCCCCATAGCGGGCGGTCTCCCTCCGGCGCCGCCTCTCATTCGAGGTTTTCTGTTTTTTAGCTGCTGAAGAACCACAGCGCGCCACCAACAGTGACCCCCCACACACAACCCTACACATGTTTCTCGGAACCTGCCGTCCCTTTCTAGCACAAACAACCCCAAGCACGACCGAGTGACCACCCCGAGACTCCAACCTCACCTGCGGAGAAAACCCGTTTTGAAAGGAGATAGGGAATATCACCACATCCAGACAGTGGTGGGCCACATCCATTAGGCTTGACTTTCTCTGCGCCTGCCCGGCCTTTCCTTTTGCACCAATGGGTTGTTGACTACGTGCTTCCTGAGGTAGCTCGCGCAGAGACATTTGTATCTCAGCCAGAGACCCATGATTGGTTAACACACCAACACCGTAATAACCCCAGCAATCAAGTTCGGCAGGCAAGACGATGCCGAATGCAGCGACCAGGGGACAGAATCTGCGCACTCTAGTACACAATAAGTGTTGTTAGAAATTGTAATATACATTTTTCTATAAAGCCTTTGTATAAAGGGTTTGGGTGACTGACAGAAAAGTGAATTACATTTCTGTACATTTTGCACAAGGATACTTATTTTGTCACTTCAAATGTTTTCCTCTGAACTTTGTTTACCTTACATTTCAATTTAGAAAGAAGAACACAGAATGAAACCCTGTATGGCCATTTCAAAACAATTAAGCAATCTCAAACGAGCAAGAGCGGTGTAGTACTGAATATCAGCTCGGCTATAGTTCAACCGTAGACATTAGGCCGCATGTAATCACAACTATGATCAAAACAGTTCTATATACAAGAAGTAAAAATTGAGTATCTTCATTTTTTAGACAAAATTTCACCAGTTTGTTATATTTTTTTCTCTGCCAGCAAAAATTGCTCCAGAATAAACCAAACCATCAAGCTTTACATGTCACCATGCAACATAAACTTGAATTGCATATGAGTGGAGAGATTTTTCCTCCCTGTTCAAAGTGATACATAATCACTCCGTTCCAGCTTGACTCCCTTTTTTTTCATTTTCTGCTCTCCAGTCACTCCACGCTCACTGGAGAGAAAACCTGCCCCAAACAATCCTAATACAAGAGAAAACTTATATGCTTCAACTTTCAAAAAACCCAGTACTCATCCAAGAAAAAAACACTCCACTTCCACTCTGCACCACTCATATACAACGTGTACAAGAGTGCTAAAAACATGAAACTTTCAGACCGCCTCCTGGCCAATCATATAACAGTTTCACAACTAAGTGTTGTTGTTTTTATTCAGATTATATTTTGTAATATCATGTTTTTTCAGCTAGAGGCAATTCTCTGAACCAAGTGACTCGCCAAACCCCAAGGCTTCTAGTCAAGTGACTGAGAGAGAACAGAAGACATTAGCCTCAATACCGGTACATCTATATCCAAACTTGAAAAAGCATAATTAATCACTTTTTGGCACTAAATTCTGCACTTTTGTCTAATAACTTCCCACTTCTGATCTTACTGATCAAAAACTGTCTTTAATAACTGCTGATCAATGAGCTCTCTAACCAGCATTAACCAAAGTTGAACACTTACAACCTGCAACATTTTTTCGTTAGCTGTTTTATTCTTGATAGTGTGAATGTTGCCTTATTGCTCTGAGCAAATTTTGGTTTCTCAGGATCTCAGTGCACACTAACATTAATATGTGCTCATATCAAATGCTAAAACTGTATATCTGTAAATAATCTTGTTTTTCTTATTTGTGTAAAACACAGAGGAACCAATTTCACAATCTTGTTGAATTAAACGACGAAAAACACAGAGAGCATGCCAAAAAATAATAAAAAAATACCTCAGGGACTTGCTGTCTAGTTGTGTTTCTCTAAATCTGCTTTTAGTTGGTTAGGCAGCCTAATGATTTTGAATTGTTCTTGGGTAAGACACATGTCCTTGAATGTAATCAGTCTCCAACTGTTGTTTATTAGAGTGTTACAACAATGACAAAGCACTTTAGTTGATTTTGAACTTAACAGCTCAATTAATTCTTTGTAATAAAAGCAATTCAAAGAGATATTGTAGCTGATTTTGTGGCTTATTTGTGAATGAGTCAGGGTGAATGCAATCTCTTTTAAGATACAGAAAAATACTCAATCTAGACTGGTCCAGACTGGTTTTCATGTGTGTTAAAGACTACAATAATGACCTAACTGTTCCTTTTTCTTCATAATTCTTCATAATTTACTTGAACCGCTCTTATAGGGTTATAAGGGGCTCTTGTGCAATATACATCTATATGTTCTGTTCTTTAAGATATTATTTTTACAAAAATTTTAATTTGTATAAATCCCAAGACAACAAAAACTCAATTTCCAATAAAGTGGTTGCCCAAACTAGAATTGTGTTGTAGTTCAAAGTCACCAGACTAACACCAGTACTATGAGAACTTTTGGATTATGACATGAACTACCAAAAATCTGCTCAGAAGCTACTCTGGTAAGTATCTAGGTAAAATGGCCATAAAATGAGTACATTGATTCATAAATGGGCTTTTAAAGGATAATCTGATAACCTCAAGATATTTATGTTCTTGCAAATTCTGCAAAAGAAACATTGATTTTTCCACCGTACACATCAATTTTGCCCATTTATAATTCAACGTTTTGGTAGCTTTTGTAATATTTTAGTCCTATACTAGGTTTGCATTGATTTCAGCCTTTCGACCTTGTAGGATGCTCATTTACTCCTGTCTCTACTGGTTTGTGTAGCAACCATCTCGATTGGACATGGAGAACAAAAAGTATTTAATTTTTTCATTAAAATATGATAACATTTTTAAAAATATATTTTTCATTAAGTATTAATCAATTATAGAACAGAACAGCACTGAAAGAGATCCCTATAAACCAGTAGATACAAGTGTAAGCACCGTGTTAGAATGAGTGTGGGAATCGGTATTCAAGAATAGGGATACGCTACAATGCTGCTGTCTGTGATATTTCATTCATTAACCTATTTGGAAATGAGTGCTACTGTATATATTAGATGATTCCTTCTGTCCTGTGACGGCAATCAAAGGTCACGACACTGGCATGAGCTAGACAGTAACATTGATTGAGGCTGAGCTCTGAGCCACAGCGTGCCCTGTGGGAAAGAATAACACCTGCTCTGCCCTGGCACTTAGCCGAGAGGTGAGAGGATGATCATGACTGGCAGATCAGGTTTACCTCCAAATACAGATTACCTCCTGTTATACAGATGTGCGCTTACTTAATACAGGCCAGGCCTTTGTGCTCCTTCTCACGCTTCATGTTCACTCTACATTCACTATTTAACGATTAGTAATATTTAATATTTTAAAATAAACATTTAATTTGAATTAAACAAAAATGTTCAAAATTTTAATGCTAACATTTAAAATATTACGTATATTTAATATATCCATCCGCTATATTTAAAAAAATATTCTTTAAAATATTATTATTATTTTGAGATATAGTTTTATTTAAATATTTAAAAATGGTTAGCTACCTCCCATTATACAGACATGGCCTCAAGCTTGTCTAACACTGTCCGTTTGTGCTCCTTCTCACGCTTAACTTCCATGCACATATTAATGATTAAAAATATTATATTTTCAAATGAATTAATTTTGAAATTAAATTAACAAAAATTGGTCAATAAAATTCGATTTAAAATATCTAAAATATTATGGTATTTATATTTTCATCCATTATCTTTAAAAAATATTCATTAATAATTTAAATATGATTATAATTTTGAAATAATACATGTTTTATTTAAATATTTTAAAAATGTTCAGTTACCCTCCCTGTCTACAGACATGGCCTTCACTGCTCCTTGTTCACTCTCCATTCACTATTAAATGTATTGATAACATTTAAATGATACATATTAATCATTTTACATGTTGTAAATTTAAAAAATATTTTATATATATTGATAAATTATATATTTAATATATAACAATAAAAATATGATATTAATGTTTTGCATACATCTTAATTTTAATTTAAAACATTTTTAAAAAATATTATTTTATATTATTGCTCAATTCAAATGTTAATTCCTGATTTTCGATTTATTATTAATGTCACAAATATTTTTAGTTTAATTCATTACATTAAACAAAAATTGTAAGGTTCAAATGGTGAATTAATAAATAATATGCAAATCTAATTTGAGAGATTTTCAAGACGCTAATAATCTCTGTGACTCTTATGCGAATATATCATATCCTCAAGTCTTCCAGCTTTTGTTTGACTGGTGCAATCGAGCTCTTGAAATCTTGAGCCGAGATGAATGACTGAGCTGCTACGCCCTATTTCTCCTGAACAACCGTCTTTATCTCTAACTGGCCCTCCTCATGCAGAATGAAATGAACACTGAGAAGGTTTTGCATATATTTGAATAGGATGAGCAAAATCGTTCAGTTTCTAGCAATTGAGGAGAATTGCTTCAGAATTGACAATCCCAAAAGTTTCGTATCTGAGCTGCGTTACATTCATGCACAATTAACCAGTCTGCACTAGTCAGCAATGATGAAAGAGCAGACGCAACTCTCTCATTTCACTTTTATCTCTGCTTTCCCACAGCTCCTGCCGTATCTACAGTCCAACCTGACTGGATTTAAGGAGCTGGAGATTCTGAACTTCAAGAACGGCAGCGTGGTGGTAAACAGCAAGATGAAAATAGACAAACCGTTTCCATACAATGTTACGGAGACTGTGCAGTGTGTGCTCGAGGACTTCTGCAATGCGGCATCTAAGAGACTGGACTTGGAAATCGACTCCCAATCAGTGGATGTGGAAGCAGGTAAGCACGTGTCGAAAGGAGAAATCAGATAGTTCCTTATTAAAAGAAATGTTTGCCCCAAAATAAACTTCTGTCATTATTCACTTACCGTCATGTTGTTCCAAACCTGCATGACTTTCTTTCTTCTGTGGATCGCAATGAAGATATTTAAAAAGAAAAAAGAAAAAGTCTCATTCATACAGTGGAAGTCAATGGGGTCCAAATGTTCTTAAAATATTTGTGCGTGTGTGTGTTCTGCTGAAAAAAACGAAAAATACAGGTTTAGAAGGACATGAGGGTGAAGTATCCCTTTAACCATCATAATGCATTTAAAATCTGTATACATTTTTCCACATTCAGGGTCCATTTGGACCCAAAGAATTGGTGTTTTATATAAGTCGCAACTTCATATTTTTCAACTAAAACCATATTGTATACAGTGTTGGGAGGTAACGCATTACAAGTAACGCGAGTTACGTAATCAGATTACTTTTTTCAAGTATCTAGTAAAGTAACGCATTACTTTTTAATTTACAAGAAAATAAGTAACGCCAGTTACTTTTTTTCTCCATTTATTGATTGAATCTCTCCTGTCCCCGTGTTGAGAGAAATCAGAAGAGTTCTACAATAAATGTGAACATGCTTTAATTCATCTCACTCACAAAAAAATTAATAAATAAAAAAATCAGATTTAGTTTTCCTCAAAATTAATAAAAACAGTTACAAGCAACTCAGAATATGACGCAAAGCTGGCAATAATTAAATATGTTTAAATAATACAAATATCCTTTTATGTTGTTAATCACCAGTTTATTACAAATTTGCTGGGCTGACCTTTGATTATCCAGTTCAACCATACTAATAAGCATAAATTACACAAGATAAACTAACATTTTTTCTTCTTTTTTATTGCTGAAGAGTGTTGAACTTTCTTCTTCTGCGTTCTACTGTACAGACGTGAATTTACATTTCCTTCAGCCTGAGGCTTTTGGTGCGAAAGGGCTTTTACATTTGCCAAAAATATAACTTTTTATATTAAAAACAAGCAAGTAAGCCCTGCCCAGATTTAAAAAGTAACGCAAAAGTAACGTAACGCATTACTTTCAATATAAAGTAACTAAGTAATGTCATTAGTTACTTTTTTAGGAAGTAACGCAATATTCTAATGCATTACTTTTAAAAATAACTTTCCCCTCCCCCAACACTGATATATTGATCAGCAACCTCTCTTTAATTGTAAAATTGCACATAAAGCACCCCCAACAACTATGACGCATACCTATTGAGAAATCTTAGATTTGAATATATCATTGTATGAATTTTATAGAAATGCATAATCTGAGAATGATCTGTATTTAACCCCAATGGAATGAATAGAATTTAATTGCATTCCTTTGACTTTATTACTCATGACTGCTCAAAAAACAGTCCAGATTTATGAAACCTACATATTTATTTCTAACAAAACAACATAAATATTAAAAGAAACTAAATAATAAAATAGATTGCATAAACTTTAACTTTCAGATGAAAAGGTCAACAGTTATTCATGCTACAATGATTCTAAATAGGTGTACATATTCATGTTTGTCAAAATACACTCCCAGAACTTGTGTGAGAACAGGCGAAATATGCTCTACAAAAGTTTTTTGACACGAATATAATTTTATAGAAAATTTTATTAAACACCAAATGGTACTACATACATACCTGGGCCCAAAATGACCCAAACACACAACATGTAACATTTATTTATTTTTTATCTCTTAAAAAGTCATTATAAAAAAATCTGGAAAAAAAAAACAATTATGTATCTCTTCTAGGCCAAAACAGACCTGAATGCGTTATGAGGGTTAAGAAAGTTCTGTTCACGCTGACTGTGATTTACAGTGAAAAAGCGATGAGGAGTCATTCAATCTCATCTGCCCACATGTTAATTATTAGCAACAAGACTGACTCCTTGTCAGACTAAACTCTCACTCATTTGTAATGAGATTTTCGAATGTTATTGAAATCTACAAAGTCCACCAATAACATTCAGAAGTAGAAAGCCCTACCAGCGACTTCCAGCACTATAAACGCTGTCAATGTGAACGGGGCAGAACAGTAAACAAAAGCATCCACATTAACCTAAAGGGATAACCACACCTGTATTAAGTCTTTAAGCATCTTTGTGTGTCTGGCCACAAGTATTCAAAGCCAATTAGTTCTCGTTGTCCAATCCAGCTGATCACGCCGATCCATGTATGTTTATGGCATGTAACGAGTTCTCCCGCTGCGTGGTGAACACGTTAACCTCAGAGCCTGAATGTCTGTGCGACCCGGGCTACAGCACGGTGGACGGCAATCCATGCACCAGCATCTGTGACCTACAGCCTGAATATTGCCTGAACGGAGGACAGTGTGAAATCATACCGGGACACGGAGCGGCCTGCAGGTATGCTAACATGAAAAAAAAAACTGCAAATCCATCAATTTCAATGGAGATTACAAGGATGTAAGGAAAACTCAAAATCACCTGAGCATACAGCCACAGGTCCTTCATCTGCACTGTCAGAAACAGGTGTGTAAAAATTGTACCTTTAGGGGTACAACAGCTTGTTACTGGAGAAGTACCCTTAAAAGGTACAATTTTTTACCTTATTACCCCCTAAAATGTGTATGTACCCTTAAGGTAGTAATATGAGGTAAAATAAGGTACTTCACAGAGGCACATGTTAATGTGGTTAAAGGTTATGTAAAAAACTAAAAATGTCATGCTTTTTTATAATATAATGAAATATTTGCAAACATACTGTATATTTTGCCCGCAAATGTGTCGCTTTCAAAATATGACAATAAACATGTGGCTTGATGTTTCAGTCATTAAAAAGGTTTAAAATAGTCAAGAAACTCAGCTTCAATAGTTTATTCAATTTTGATATGGTTTGACTCTGTAATGTTTTGCACATTATTTTGCACAAATATGTTTATATTTGTCAAGCTCCAGGAATACCTTGTCCCCTCACTTTTATGACATTCATATTTATTTATTTATATATAATAATAAGTGCAAGGTCTAACAACAAGTGTGTAAATCAGGGCTGTCCAAACTCGGTCCTGGAGGGCCGTTGTCCTGCAGAGTTTAGCTCCAACGTGCCTCAGCACACCGGCCTGGAAGTTTCTAGTATGCTAGTAAGACCTTTGATTAGTTGGTTCAGGTGTGTTTAAATTAGGGTTGGAGCTAAACTCTGCAGGATAGTGGCCCTCCAGGACCGAGTTTGGAAAGCCCTGCTGTAAATAGTTAAACAAAATGAGGAATTATTAATAAAAAATCTTTTTTTTGCCATTGTTAACATTTATTGTTAAAAAGTGGACTTTAAATAAGTAATTCAATGGTCAAATCTACTTTTATCAGTGATTTTCCCACCATGTTGAAAAATTCAATACATTACATTTTCCTTTTCTTTTTTTCAAATTGCTAATTAAATGTTACAATTTCTCGATTTTAGTCTGATCAGTAATCAAACTTAACTGAATTCAAAAAAATTAAGAACATTTGTATTTTTTTTAAATGAACAAATGACCAAAGGTGTGTGTGTATGTGTACGTTTTTGTGACTATGAGGACACAAATTTGTATAATGACATAGGTATGTCATAGGTATTACAAGTAGAAGGTTACATTACCTCATGTCCCCAATTTTCAAATCATAAATCATACAGAGTGAGGTTTTTTTTGAGAAAGTAAAAATGCACAAAGTTTCCTGTAAGGGGTAGGTTTAGGTGAGATGGTGTAGGGCGATAGAAAATACAGTTTGGGCAATATAAAAACCATTACGCCTTGGAATGTCCCCCACATTCACAAAAACAAGCCTGTGGGTGTGTGTGTGTGTGTGTGTGTTGTTTGTGTTGTGTGTGTGTGGTGTGTGTGTGTGTGTGTGTGTGTGTGATACTCAGGCTCTTTTTTTCCCTTACTTAATTCCTCAAGTTCTCACCGAGATTGAACACTTTTGAATACTTTAAAGGGGTCATATGATGCTTTTTTAAAGATCATTATTTTGTGTATTTGGTGTAACAGAATATATTGACATGCTATAATGTTCAAAAAACACATTATTTTTCAAATACTGTACATTATTGTAGGTCCTCTATGCCCCGCCTCTCTCCCCCCCGCCTCTCAAACTCTTCGTTTTCTACAAAGCCCCTCCTTCTAACAAGCACAGTCTGCCCTGATTGGCCAGCTGACCCAGTGCACTGTGATTGGCCGAACAATTAATTAATTTTATTTTTTTAATCAAACATGTGGCTACTATTAATTGAAAATTGTGTTGACCTGAGGGGCAAACATACTAAGCAGCCAAACCTTGACCCCTTGTTATGTGACTGAGAAAATGATCAAAAAGTGAGAACAAAAGAACAAAAATTCTAGACAGGCGAGTCATATGGATTGGAATCTTACACATTTCTATCCATTCCACATTTTTTTCTAACATGTTTTTTCTCAACCACTTTTAGATGCCCTGTAGGTCAATTCTGGCACTACCATGGAGAACGCTGCAACGAATTGGTGTCTGTGCCAGTTGACCCTCTGCTTTTCGTAGCCTGCCTGGTGGGAAGCCTCTTTCTGGTTTGTGCTGTGATAGGCATCTTGATTTTCATTAACAAGAAATGTATACGGACCAGAAAGACCATGAGACTTGTGTAAGCAGGGTTTTCTTCGTCCCCTTTTCTGTTCATTTAGACATTTGATTTTTCTTCACAGAATTGGATTGGCAGTGGTGACCCTTTTATTAATCATGCTGGTGTTAAGACCTGATCTCCTTTGTATTGTAGGCGTTCACAACCTGCATTCCCCTTTGGTAATACTATGAGAGTAAATCCAGTTTTTGAGAATGACGATGGGGTCTTAACACATGTGTCAAGCATGCTCTGTCCCATGAGCTCTGACTCAGCCTCCTCACAACACTCAGGCCAAGGCACATTTCGATCACTTGAAAGTTTACAGCTTAGTATTGAGGTAAAGTGTACTGCCAAGATGGTATTCTTCATGATCTATTTAAATCAATGTCATAACCGCTACTAACATCCATAATCAACCCGTTTCTCATTAAATCATATACATGTCCTTTGTTAGAGATTTTGTGGAGAGGATGGACTAACTTTTCCTAATATGAGTAACTTTGCATTGACAACGGTCACATCTACAGTAGGCTTTGTTCAGACTGCATATCTGACTATATAATCAATTTAGTTTTTTGGTGTCAGAACAGCAAAAACACATGAAATTCCATTTATGATTTGAAATCTGGTGAAAATCAGATTTTTTTTGCATTTGGTTTCCTATCTGGGTTCTAGAAGGTCTAAATTTACAGTAATGCCTAGAATAAGTTACCTGTTAACGATCCTATTTCACTCAGTGGGATTTTTATTTAGTCAGAATACACAGCTGCTTTTGAATGGCCCTCAGTGAATATTTTAGGATTTGAAAACCAAACCAAACCAAACGTTTGGGGTTAAGATTTTTTTTATGTTTTTGAAAGAAGTTTCTAATGCTAACCAAGGCTGTAATATTGTGAAATATTAATATTTTAATACAATTAAAAAATATATTTTCTACATATTTTAAACGGTGATTTATGTCCAAACAAAAAAAAATATTTTTGTGAAAACAATGAAAAATTTCTTATTAGGATTTTATGATGAATATAAATGTTCAAAAGAACAGCATTTACTTGAATTATAAATCGTTTTTGACATTCTAAATGTCACTTTTGATCAATTCAACACACCCTTGTTGAATAAAAAGTATGAATTTCTTTCAAAATTTTTCTGAACCCAAACTTTTGAACATCAGTATGTATATTCCTTTTTATTAAAAATGTATGAAGCAACATATTTTGTTCTGAATATCTAAGTAATAATCTCATTAATAACCAGTTAAAGGGACATTTACCCAAAGTGTGCAGCAAAAGGTTGTGGAGAGATTACAGTGATATAGATTGATACATTATAGATGCACATTCTTTACAGCATATTCATTCTAGGATTCTTATTAGCAACACAATGAGAATATGTGTTGCAGAATATATTATGTGCAATCTAAAAAAAATTATGAATAAATCAAATCACCTCAAAATCATACTTTAGACATTGCACTAGATTACCTCAAGGAATAGGAAAACGATGCACTCCAAAATAACTTTGACAATAGACTAAATTAATGCAAAGGGCAGTACTGTACATAATAACTTCAGCAAAAAATATGTTGCTTTTGGTGAATCAGCTGTTTCTTGAGTGTTTTTTTGTCTAGAAGAAACTAAAGACTAAAGAGAACACATCAGCAAAATCCATGCATCGGTATCCTCACCGGTTTTTAACACAATATAACATATTCATCATAAAATAGATTCAAAACAAAAATCCATTGTCTTCTATAAACAAGTTACAGACACAATGTATTCAAACAAACAAACAAAATTATGCCAACCATTATCTGAAACCTTCAAGGATGCAACATTAAGAAATTATTTTCCTAAGAGGATATAGAAACAACTGACAGCATGCATGGGTTTTGCATCTCATTTAGACTAGTGCATCTGTAGTTGTCTAATCTAATGATATTATGAATAATAATCAGTCTGTTTTTTCCAGCAACAGATGTTTTGCTCTTCAAAATATTGACAGTCTGGATTATCATAGAGTGCCAAAAATGTACCTTGCTTCTTTGCTTGGCAAGACCTTGACTCCACTTAAAACTGTTCAGGATTGATGGTGGTGTCATTCCATTCCCAGATCCCCAGACAACTCTACACCAGAAGATCAGAAAAGTTAATGTCAGAAATGGTTGACGTCCATCAGTGTATACCACATAACGAGGTAAGCTGGTGTGAAAACAACCAATTTGATGTTAACAGTGACTGTAAATAATCACGACGGCCTGATTTATCATGTCAAGATGATAAATCTTTCCCATCAAAATGTCCACCATCATATATAAGAGGAAATAATGTTTTGGGAATGTTGCGTCCTTCCCACCACTGCTTAAAATCGGAAAATTACACTTTTCTTGCACAATCTCAAAATGCAGATAAATATTTATGTATTTAGAAATAGTTAGTAATTATACAAATATCTTGGCATGTAATGCAAAATCAGAAGCAGCATTAGTTGGTCTAGCAGGCTTACATATTTGGCATAGTTTATAGGCAGGAAGGATGAGAGTTGACTGGAGATGTTTAATCATTGAAGTGTGACTTAAAGGGTTAGTTCCCCCAAAAATGAAAATTAGCTTGTGTTTTACTTACCCTCGAAGTGTATATGACTTTCTTCATTCATACGAATCCAGTCGGAGTTTTATTAAAAATTGTCCTGGCTATTCCAAGCTCTATCTTTTGCAGTCAGCGGGTGTTGCAGTTGAACAGTCCACAAGTCGTCAAATAAAGCTCACGCATTCATAATCAAACGTGCCGCAGACGGGTCCGGGGGATGAATAAAGGCCCCCTGTAGCGAATCCATGTTTTTAAAAGAAAAATATCCATATTTCAAACGTAATAAACACTTTTCTCTCACTTCCGCTGACTGTCATACACTGAAGCAGTTCCGGCGGATTTTTACTTTACTTACTTAATTTATCCAAGATACAAGAGAAGTTTTTTTCTTCAGTAGAACAGTAAAGAAGATTTTTAGCTGAAACCATAGTCCTTATGGACTATTTATTTTTATTCTTGTTATTATAATCACATGAGTGTGTGATGTACGGTAATTATTCATTACTCAGCTGTAGATGATTTTGTGCATATTGTATTTAATTTTCTTAAACGACCATGTTTTTTTTCTACAGACGTGTGGGAGGTCCAGCAGATCCTCTTGCTGTTTTTTGAGGAGTCCTGATAGTGACAGCTTTGAAGTGACTGTTTTATGATATCCAGACAGTTTTTAAAGCCAAGCGTGGCACCAAAGCTCTTCAGTGCTATTCGAGCAACTCAACTCTGCTGGTTTCTTGTAGACATCTGGTGAGTGTATAAAACAACCGCTATGGAGCAGCAAAACTCTTGGACAACTGAAGGAATACCTCCAGGAACGAGGATTTATGATTTAGATCTGCCCTCAACTTATTTTTAATTGTACACTCTTAAAAATAAAGGTGCTTCACGATGCCATAGAAGAACCTTTTTGTCTAAATGGTTCCATAAAGAACCTCTAACATCCGTTTCACAAAAGGTTCTTTGTGGCGAAAGAAGGTTCTTCAGATTACAAAAAGGTGGTTCTTTAAAGAACCTTTGACTGAATGGTTCTTTGTGGAAACAAAAATGGTTCGTCTATGGCATCGCTTGAAGAACCTTTTGAAGCACCTTTATTTTTAAGAGTGTACCTGCGAAAAATTGTAAACTGTATATGAGACATGTTGGATGCTTTGAACCCTTCTCAAAGGTTTGTTTGCTCCCTCACAATGAGGTATTTATTTACAAATTGATACATTGGGTTGTATCTTAAATAGGAAACAGATTCTAGTCGTCTCTTCTAGTCTATCCACAGTGTCCCAAACAAAGGAAATGAATGTAAAGTATTTCTGTAACTCCTAAGGGGAACAAAAAAAGACAAAAATACAGATATGTGGTCATGGTTTCTTTGTTTGTACATTAAACAGAAAAGGTATTTCTGAATGTGTCTTTCAACTGCAGATAAAGTAAATCCTTCTAGTCATGTCTGTTTAAATTTTCATGTGCAATGATGAATCGTTCACGATAATAGTCAGGGTCCCTGAGTAAAGCTAAAACTCTTTATGACTACAAAGGCAAAGATCTAAACATAACCCAGATTTCATATGGAATGTGTTTATTTTGGTCTAGCAAAGTGATCAGAGCAACAGTGGCCAGTAAAAATAAGAAAATCAGAGTATATTTAACCCAGACACATTAAACGATAAACTGACAGACAAGAAACAAATAATTAACAAATTATACTATGCATAAACTGATAGTTTAAGATGACACCATTTCATTTGGAAAGGGCTTAATGGAGAAAAACATTAGCATATGAATAAACCAAGTCTGGATAATGACAGCAAATTTATCAAATGCAGTGCCAAGTTTGCCGAATGTTAAGAATGTCATTGCTGTTTCCATTACTTCTGTTCTTCAGGCAGTTATTATAACCAAATGAGATAAGAAAGGGCCAGAGAAGCGCATAACGAGACACTCCAGAGCAGCACAAGCTCATTTAAACGTAATATTTTCTTGAGTTGGTACATAAATAAATGAGAGAACTCTACCACACACGCCGACAGAATTCACAGCAAATCATTAACAAAGGTGCCATTATCACTTCACTGAACAGAAATGAATATGCCCTTTAGCATATCCCCATGATTTAAGTACAAAATTGCTGTGCAAAACCATACACGACAGCAGTGACTATCCTTTTTTATGAACTAAAGCTGCTTTTAAGTGCATCTATAAAATTCTTTATCAAATATACGTAAAGGCAATTTCAGATGGTGCATTTCTTGGAAACCACCACATTTACAAAGGTGAGACAAAATATTACAACCTAATGTATTCCAGTGCATGATCCTCATTAGCCTTTACCATCATCTGATTAGATTAAGGATACTTTGACTAGTTATTCAATGTATTCAAATATGAAATGTTTCTCCACAATAATAACCATTTAAGTCTTATAAGAGAATTTTATTTTGAAAGTTGAAGTGTGTCATTTCTGCACCACTAGCTGATGGAACTGCAAAAAAAAAAAAAAAAGTAATTATTTTTTTTTGTTAAATACATAGTCCAGCCAATGTTGCTCGGGCTGGTCAGGATGCTTAAATGAACATTGAGAATTTTAAAACACCATTTTTAGGAGAATGACTTACGCTATCGCGTTTTAACATGCAAGAAATAACACACCTCACCTTTACCAGTAATGTGACTGAAAGAGTTTTACTGAAATAACTCATTTTAGAAAGATTACACCTAGTGTATTTTAGATTCATGAGTGTGATATTTCAACAACATCCCTTTGAAATATGAATTAGGTCTGAAAATCTTAAGGCATCTCTGAGCAACAGGTTCAAGCAAGGCTCAGATTTGTATGAAGACTGATTTCTAAGTTCACAGCAAAATGAAGAACAAACTACAAACAAAAAGTAAATTAGACAGAAATTGCTTCCACTAGAGTTGTACAGCCCTTTGTTTTAGCTACCCCACTTTACCGTCAACATGTGCATAGATAATGTAAACCAAGAGGAGGAATGGTGGCTGTTCACTTGAGAAGGTTCTGGAGCATGGCGGTCGCGTAGGTGGGTCGGGCCTGCTTGCTTTCGATGGCGTTCCTCAGGTACTGGATTCCGCCACAGCGCTCCCAGATTTCCTCAAACTGGCGCGGGAGGATCTCCGCTCCACGTTTTCGCGTGAGCCCGGTCTCCTCCAGACTCAGCTCACACATCTCCATGTCATCCTTACCTGGGTACAGCAAAGGATAAAAGGCATCACGCTATGCCTGAGTACACACCTCACATCCGCAGATAAGACTCGTATTTTCCAGTAAGGGTTTCAACTGCTTTATCTTTCAAATCCTGCTTCTATTCTGAAGAATTCATTGTTCACAGTAGGGGAAATTATTGTTTTATCTTATCAAAACATTAGGATGTGCTGAAGAAGGCCTTTGGTACCTGCTACCAAGAGGATTGGCTGCTTGTCTGGATGAAGCTCCATCTGCCTGGCAATCCAGGGCCCATCAAAGTGAGCGTACCACCAGCCTTTTTTCTTGTTCTGAGGGTCTTTGTACTGGTCCGCAGGGCGTATGAAGGGAATGCGGAAGTAACGTTGCTGTCGGTTCATTGCAATCTCTTGCTGCCGGGCTGGGACGGGTGGAGCGGGGTTCTGTTGGGCTGAAGAAATATAAGAGAAAATTACAACAGTAACAAAACTTTCTAAAAAAAAAATCTGATAGTGGCCATTCGAAATTGCTGCCATGCCTCTAGGGCCCTAAAGCGTTCTGAGTAAATTTTTTTGTGGTTGTTCTGGGAGGTCCACCTAGAGTTCTGCACGGGATGGATTTCTATAGAATTCTGTCTCTTTTCCACCCACTCCGGGAAATAATTTGTCCCACCCGTGACTTTCACATTTTGTCCCACTCACAAAAACCAGCAGGTAGAGGTCTACTTGAATTTTCAGCCCCTCTCCTGTAAGATTCTGTTCTGCTACGGTGCCATTGTTTATTTTTTCCAGTTATCCCCCCCCCCACACACACACACACACACACACACACTCATTTCCCTCCCACACTTAGCAATTCAAAATTTGCCCCGTGCCGCACTCGGTAATACAGAGTGCAGACCTCTAGGTCCAACTCAAATGCTCACCCCCAAGTTTTTATTACCCCTTGCCCACCACAAAGTTTTGGTTCTTGTGCCAGAGCTTGGTTGGACCAATCTGGGAGTCTGTCATGAACTGGACAGACATCAGAAAAACTGAACGGTTCCGAAAAATGAAAGGTTGTTCAGTGCAACATAACCGGTTACATGGCTTTAGTACATCACCCAAATGAACCAGCCAAATCAGCACCATATCTCCAAGTAGATGATTTTCCTTTCAAGTTCTCCATTGAAGACCAGGTTGCATATCATATTGCAGTCTCTATAACTTGTGTCATTTCCATTTCAGGTCCTTCTCATTTAATGTGTCCCTATTATGGATTTTTGAGTGCAACGTAGCTGTATGTGAATGTAAAGAGCCTGCAAAGTTGTACAGCTGAAAGTGCATCATAAATAAAGTTATTGTCTCTCAAAAGAAAGAGTCGACTCTCAATTGCTTAAATGAGTCATTTAAAACTTGAATCCCATTTTCATGAAATTCACAAGTTACCACATTTGCATAATGCCCGCCTGAGTTCTACATGGACATCATGCGAAAACTTGAACCCCGGTTTATTTTCACTTCCAAAGGATGAGGCTGTGAGGAATCAGTGGTTAAATTCATCTTTACTACGATACCACAGCAGTATAATCCCAAACTTTTACTGTGTTCCCATCCATGAGTTCAATGCGATATTCGTGAACCGGTTGTCCTTGAAAGGTGGACCCGTTTACTCCTCCAAATCACAAACTGTAAGTAGGATTAATAATTGTTTCTTTAATTTTCATTGGAGTGTGCAAAATATGTAGTTTTGGGTGTTGTGTATAGAATGTCTGTTGTTCTTATTACTTGGAGTCATGATAAAGGATGGAGCAACACGTTGGTTTACAAAGCGCAGCGATTTATTAGTACTTCATGTCTTGTTTGTGTCTTTACTACATTTAGTTTCTGCCATGCGCTGTACGCAGTAGACCAATCACACCAGACTGGGTCATCAGACCAACCAGAGCAGAGTAGCCTCACGCAAAGGAGGGGCATGGATAGATGAATCTTCAAACTAAGAGTTTGAGAGTCATTGAGAAATAAGGTAAATTTAAATGTACATTATAAAAAAACAAGCGTTTTTGACCTTGCATGCATGTAAACATGTTGTAGGGAACTCCCAAAACCAAATTATGAACCTTTCAAATAGGGGCACTTTAAGATAGGTCTCTTCAGATCTCTCCTCAACACACTTTATGATTTGAGGTATCATTCATGTCTGTTCCCCAAATGGTACGAGTTAAAACACCAAAGTAGCATTTGTTCAAACCAAATTCTTTACATCAAACCATCTATTTATACTTTATGCTCACAAAAATATATTAACCAGACATAAATGACACCATAAAAGGAAGTACGCATTTTAAATCCGTCAGCCCTAAAGATCAAACAGCTTCAGAGGTCGGCATAATGTCAAGAAAGTTCTCAGAGAAGTTCTCAGCACTTCAATATTGACTTTGCAAAGCCAGAAGCCTGATTTCATCTCTCAGAGAGAAGCAGCGTAAGCCCCATGCACCTGATACAAACACTCCACTGTTTGAAGGTAAGACACATCTGAGGATTTCACAACAAGAGAGCCGGAGAGTTTGAAGAGGACCTGCAGGTCACGGAACTCGAAATCTCCTGTTTGTTCTGCATGTGCAAACACTTAAAAAGCACTAAAGTCTTCCAGCAACCAAACACTGTGACTTGCCTTTCAAGTGGGAAAATCAGCGAGAGGTTTGATTTCCTTGAAACAGCAGCGAGTGCCTTTAGATGTACTTTTAGCTGTCTGCATTATGTGCATGACAATGCTAACGCTAATCACAAAATGTGCCGCAAGGTTCTTGAAAAGAACAACAAACAAAAAGGGCACATTCAACCTTGAGAAACTGCTGCGACACACACATTCGCATAAAAAAGAACTTCAGATGAGTATCTTTCCAGAATAAATATTATGCTGAATCACCTTTTGCAATTACAAAGGAAATCATCAGCTACACACGACTTAAGACAATTTGTATTTTGTTGTTCCGCCACCGTGCAGGCTATTCTCTTGGGGAAACAGGTCATATCTTACCATAGTCAGTGACCGATTTAGGAGCCCTCATCTCTGTGTCTGTATTTCGCTTCTTGTTCTTTGATTTCCAGGCGTGGTACACCTTCAGGCGACGATGAAATTCTTCTCGGCATGCTGCCAGCATCTCTATATCTACAAGGGTGAGAGATTGTCATGTATAACGAGCAGTTTCACATGACCTTTCATTTTAAGTGTTCAGGCTCATGCTGAACATGAACATGGAACAAGTTTTAGAAAGTGTGTCTACGTTCAATTAAATGAAGCTTAAATAGCTTAAATGGTTACCAATACGCTAAACCTAAATTTTATACATCTGTATGACTTTCTTTCTTGAATGGAATTCAAAATACTGTAGGATGTTTATCAGAATGTCTTATAGCTCAGGGGTGTCCAAACATGTTTCTGGAGGGCCATAGCTCCAACCTAATTAAACACACCGGAATCAAAGTAACCAATGTCTTCAGGCTCACTAAAAACTTCCAGGCAAGTGTGTTGGAGCAAAACTGCAGGATGTTGGCCCTCCAAGAGCAGGACTGGTCACCCCTGTCATAGCTGCTGTTTTCCATACAATAAAAGTGAATATTTATAGGGAATGTCAAGCTATAAAAAAGCACCAGAATAAAAGAGGTCCGCATGGCTTGTGCACTACATTCACTATGGTTATTATTCAAGTCTTCTAAAGGTATAGGATAGCTTTGAAAAATCCCCACAGGCAAATCCTCAAATCTCTTTAGTGGATGTGCATATTCAAGCTTTGAATATTCATGACCACAAAGGAGAGCTATCTTTCAATGAATAACAACAAAATCATTTCTGAAAACTTAAAATATAGTCCACAAGAACTTTTATGGTGGTCCTTATGGCCCAAAATCACTGGATTGTTTTGTGGAAAGGAGCAGCTAGAACATTCTGCCAAGCATCTGATTTTATGTTTCACAGAAGAAAGAAAACCATATGGGTTTGAACTGACAGATTAATGAACTGATAATTATGACATAATTTTCATTTTAGAGTGAACTATTCCTTTGAGTCAAGAGAAAACTGAAAATTAAACCAACATGACAGAACAAAAATTCAACGAAGCACAAAATGGATTGAAGTCTTTGTGATTAATGGTTCAACTACCATAAAAATCTAACAAATCTGCAAATAAAAAGACAGCATATTTAATGCATTAACTTTCAAAATAAATATTGGATTGAGAGCAAGCTACAAATTCAGTCACTCCGAAAAAGCTCGCTATCGCAATCTCCATCATGCTAGTTTTCCATCTTCAAAATATTACATGCTAGTCCCTCCATCTCCAAAAATATCACATGTCATTCTCCAATCTCCAAAATGACATGCTTTTTGACATGAACAGCTTCAGGTGAGCAGGAAGTTCTGCGATCAGATCAAGGGGACTGATTGCTCTTACCACAGGAGGTGTTGATGGCGTCTCGCAGCTCAGCGTACTTCCACTTGCTCAGGTCGTACTTCTTCACCCCAGCTGCCACCTTGTTGGCCTGCACCTGCGCACCCCTGAAATTGCACAGATGAGGAGCAATTTTGAGTTTTTCTTAGCTTCATATTTCTCTATAAGCAAAGGTTCTGATCTATCTCCTAAGCTCCAGTTACCAGCTGCTAAACGTTCCCTAGGCCACAGCACAATCAGATAATTAATTGGACTTCTGCTTATGTGCAGATACATTCTCTCTGAAACTTGTAATGACATGGAAATAGCACGGATCATGCCAAATTAACACCTCACTGAGCAAATTAGATGCAGCCTTGGCAACACTAAGCCGCAGCAATGAGGGTGGTTAATGGCGGCTAAAAAAGGTTAATGGTGAGCGAGGGTTTTTGCGATCTTGACTCCCACAGTGCAGGGATCACTAAGCCAATCAGTGCAAGGATTGCCTTCTTTACTAAAGATGCACAAGGTCTGTGAGGAGTCTGTGGGGTGATGGCAAAACCATCACCACCCTGATTCTTATCGTATTGGCACCACTAAATACAACAATTTCAGTACTTGGGTACTATGTGATCACAACTTTTAGCATGTGGGCTTTTGAAATGGCTTCAGGTGGTCCTGGGTGGCTGAAGAAATAAAGCAAACCGTGACTGCAATCTACATCTGGTGATAACCAATGCCAATGAGTCTAATTAGTCGGCCCCACTTTATATTAACGACTACATACATTTAAATTAATCATTCGGTACAATGCACTTATTGTATACATACATGTTTTTACACTTATATAAAAAAAATACATGCATGTAATTACACCTGTGATTAATTTCTGTAATTACATTTAGTGGTCGACCGATATATCAGCCATGGTGGAATTCGGTCGACTACTAAAGTAATTACAGAGAAATTACTGCATGTCATTTTTTTAAATATCGGCATTAGCCGATAAGTTTTTCTGTTTGGCCAATGCGTTCTTGGCGGGACTTTTATTTTGACGGCGCTGAGAACGGCAGCGCCTGAACACACAGAGCTCACATTATCCCTCTTGCTCACTGTCGTCTAGGGATGCACCAGTATCGGTATCGGGCCCAATACTGCGCTCCTGTACTCGTACTCGTAAAAATGCCATGATACCAAACAGCGTGTGAATAGAGCTGTATCCAGAAAAAGAAACACTGAAAACTGAACAACAGAGAGTACAATAGAGTTATTAGAGATTAAAGATGTCTAAAACATTCAGTATTAAATAATGTTAAACATTTCAAATATTCCACCTGTATTTGGATGGTGCCTGAGCTGAATAAGCAGAGTGCGCTGAGGGATGAGAGTGCGGCGGACAGACTGCGCGAAGCTTGTGGAGTGAATATCTCACAGACATCCACTGGAAAGTTGGTTAGTTCGGTCAGATTGTCAAAAGCAATGTAAGTAAAACAATGCACAAGTTACTAAAGTTACTTGACGGTAAGGAGAGAGAGTGTATTGAATGTATTGTTGCTGGAAGGTAGTAAGTAATGTTGAGTAATGCTAGTCCATCATCACATGTGCTTCAAAGTTGATGTCTTTTACACTATCAATAACATTTTGCTTTTCAAGCAGGAATAAGATGGTTGGCCAAATAGTCCCTTGAGGGATAAGATACTTCATTTCCCTAAATTAATGAAATATTAAACTTATAACCATGTATACACACACTGCATGAAGCCCATATTTTACAAATAATAATGCAGTCAGGAGATGTTGTGATGCAATGAGTGGTTTCCACATTTTTAAACATTTAAAATGCATGAAAATAAATATTTTCTATCACTTTGTTTATCACTCTTGAAATGACCTGTACACTAAATAATCTAACCCTCCTACTTGCATAACAATAGCAATCTATTTATTTAGTGGTCCAAGTTGAAGTCAGCATGTATATTAATGACAATACGGGACAAATATAATGTCATTTAGTGGCAGCTCCTCACAGCTGCTCACAGTGGTTGGTCACGTGTCGCACCAGAACCGTTTTCGGAACCGAAACATAGAAATTGCTCACGGTTCCGGTTCTTTTAAAAAATCAGAACCGGTTCTGAATAAGAACCGGTTCTTAACCGGTTCTCGGTTCCCAACCCTACCAATAACCTTATGAGAGATTGTTGTTTGATTAGCTGACTTCAATAGCAAGCTCATAATTCCCATCCTACTTAAGAAAGACCTGCAATCTCCCGAGCCAAATCATTTCCACAGAAGTCAATTATTCTAGAACCCGAGGACAAGATTTAAAGTCATAAAGTGATGATGTCACCCTACAGCCTTAAAGCAAACTTTCTCATATAAAAGCTGTGACAGGAGTCCCAGAAGAGATGGCGGGTTGTCAGTGTGTGTCTGGGAGGAGCTCTTGCATGGCTGAACATGGTGACACTGGATGTAGGGACACTCTGTTGACTCTGACAGCTGTGAAGAGCAAAGCTGCTTAACGGAGACCCTGCGAGAGAAGTCTCTGAACCAGCAACCCTGCTGATTAACCCACTCATACAGGTGTAAGCGAAGTGCTAACACAAACACACAGAGGACCAGAAATGAAATGTCAACACTAGTGCTGGGGAAGCTACTCATAATTCAAAGCAGTTAAGCAAGCGTTTAAAAAATTACTACATTACAAACTAATAACAAAAAGTACTGAACTCCATTAAAGCTATTTAAGGGGGAAATAACTTTTAAAATATACAGCGGCCCCAAAAATATCTACATATTAAAAATGTATCAGCGTTATTATTGCATTATTTTTTTTTAAAAATTACATAGACATATATATATGTATATATATACATACACACATATATATATATATCATATATATATATATATATATATATATTATCTATATATTATAATCTATATACTATAATATATATACAAAATATCAACCAAGGGCAGAAGTTTTTGAACGGATTTTATTTAAAATATTAAAAAGACTCTGTTTTCTTATATTATATACATATATTATTAAGGTCACAAAAGAGTTTGAATTTCTTATAAATGCTGTTTTTACAACATTTTAAGAAGTGCAACCATTTTCAAGACTGGTAAGTAAACAAAAGTGTCTGAGACTGGATTTTACCATAATTTGTTTGCAGATGTCATTTGAATTGATATTTTATGCAAAGCAATGATATTCATACATTTTATAGCATTGCTTAAAGCGTTCAGTGACGACAGCATTCAGCAGAAATACAATATGAAATTAAACATTTTGAAATATAAAATTCTGCAAAAAAAAAAAAAAAAGGGGGAAGGCTGTACAAACCAAACCTCTAAAATTATTACTATAAAAATACAGTTAGTTAGAAGCACCACTGCTTCTGGTTAATGACTCCACAGCACTGGTAAACTGCCATATGGGGCATTTCCTAAGTGATGTGCAGAGAAGATCAAACAGGCTCATATTTTATTGTGACAGATTTCCCTCTGCTATCAACTAATTGAAACTGACTCCAGATGACAGCACAAGGAGGAGGATCATAAACACACTGCAACAAAATTCTCATTCCTTTTAAAGCAACCATTAAACACTAAAATGCAAAGCCAAGTGGCTTTAGTACCATCATCCAGAGCTGAAATTTTTCATGCTGAGAGCTTGAGACATGCATAAATCCAACCTATATTTTGAGGCAACATAAGTAAATGGAAATAGGGTTGTTGAGCTCCTAACATAAAGAGAAAAAGGAAATAAGACCGAAATGGATCAATACCTATAAGAGACTCCTAAAACCTCCATGATTTTTTTTTACTAACCCATGACTAAATTTTTAAATTTTCTGAGGAAAACGTGAGTAGTGCTTGATTGTAAAATAAATTGCAACCACAACAATAGAGTGTTCTGAGTGGTTGCCGGAGCATTCCTATACATTCTATATTGTGTTGTAGAGCCCATTCTCAAGTCTCTATGATAATCTGATCTGTAGATATGACTTGGATCCTTCATTTAGTGCAAGTTTATGGGATTTTTGTGTCTCTTTTATCATTTGTCAAGCAAAAAAAATGGTATATTATTGTATATTAATATTAAATGACAAAGAATAATATTTAGCAGTGCTGTCAAATCGATTAATCATGATCAATTGAATCCAAAATAAATGTTTACATAATATGTGTTTGTACTGTGCATATATATTAGTGGTAGACCGATATGGTTTTTTTGACAGCCGATGCCGATATCTTGGAAAGCAGGGAGGCCGATATAAAGCCGATATAATTTTATTTATTTTAATTTATATTTAAGAAATTTGAAATAAACCATTCAAAAAAAAAATAATTGTGTAAAATAAACATACTTTAGAAGATAAAGCATTTTTCACAAATAAATAAATATTTAATAAAAATCTAATTAAAAAGGAAGTAAACACTGTAACCAACAGGGCACTCAGTATTCTGGGAAGTTTGTGTGCATTGGGAATCTTTTTTTTTTTTTTTTTCAAATAAAGCCAAGGTAACACTCATTTTACATACAGCACACAATGAAAATTACAAATATGGCAGTGGGCAAATGCATAAAACGCAGCATAATTTGAAATCACTAACTTAGTTTAAAGTTTGTCGATCACGCATCTCCAGTAAAGCTGAACTCCTCCTGTCAGCATTCAATTTGCACGGACCGACCGTCACACAGAGAACACGCAATCATGCAGGATACAAATACACACTTCACAAGATCTCACAACTGGATCCGACTAAGTTTGTAAGGTTTGTGAAATTAAATGTTCATTAGTCATTCAAAGATTTGTTTAAATTACATAAATGCATATTCGCTGAATGCTGACAGCAAATGAGAAAGTATTATAATGTTTGCCTTTCTATTACTAATAATATTAAAGCAATCGTCATAAAACTTTTTTGTATACATTGTAATCCTTTGTTTAAACAACAGTTCTATCTGATAGTAGGACAGACCTTCATTATATTTATAGACAGACAGAACTGAATGACGACAGCGAACAAGGGGGAGAATGTGAGCACTGTGTGCTCAGGCGCTGCCGATCTCAGCACCATCAAATTAAAATTCCCGCCTCGAACACATCGGCCAAACAGGAAAAAAAAACGTATCGGCCCGAGCCAATATTTGAAAAATGCACATAGCGGCCTTGGCGATATTATCGGTCGACACTAATAGGATAATATATATATCACTTAATAAGGACCACTAATATAAAGTATAAATGTTATATAAAATTAGACAATACATAAGTAAATATTCTACAGATAAATATATATATAAATCTGTACTTATACAATATATAAATATATACTATACACACACACACACAATATATATTATATATATATATATATATATCTACACACACACACACACACATTCGTTCTGGTTCACAGTCGTTTCTGGTTCTCAAATCTGATTGCTGAGAACCGTGCAGATATTGTATGGTATGCTACAGGAACGCCCTTTCACAATTTTTTATCACTCCGCTTGTTCTAGCCGGGTTTATGTTTTTTTTTAATTATTCACTGAGCAAATCATAGAGTACGTTAGTTAATATAAGAAGAAACATCTAGCTTCGCTGTCTCTCTCTTTCTCATTTGGATGCACGTCTTGCCGCGTTTTTTCTCTCTTATAACCTCATTATTTCTCATTAATAACCTAACTGAAGCAGCACGTGCCCTTGATACGAATTCTAAAAGTGACGTATGTTTAACTGTCACCTTGAGCTTTGAATCCGTGGCGGAAGAAAGTAGTTCAAAACAAAAAGGAGTTGATTTATACTCGTGCCTCTGGCCTAAGCCAGCCATGCTGAATAGAGACGGTATCGCTCTAGTACTCGGAGGATTTGCTCATATATATATATTACACATACACCCACACATATACATCTATATATATATATATATAGATAAACTAGATATATAGAATATATATATATATATATATATATATACCATATATATATATATATATGAGAGTTCAGATGCAAAAGCCTCTAAGTGCCATCTGAAATTTCCTTCTAAAATTAATATTTTTATCAGGCTCCTATGTTTAGGCTCAGTAATTTTACTTTAATGGCAATGTATAGGTCCTTTTCTATGCCATTATAGTGAAATAACTGAACATAAATATAGGAGCCTGATAAAAAAAAAAACTAATTTTAGATGAAAATTTCAGACGGCGCTTAGAGGTTTTTGCATATATATCTATGATTAGGGCTGTTCAATAGGTTAATTTTTTTTATCAGATTAATACACCCGTTTCTGTGATACTCGCGATTAATCGCACACTTCATGAAATTATGCATAGACCATTTATCTTGTTTCAAATGGTTTTGTCATCATTTGCTATATTCAGCAAAAGTAAACCAAAAGATTGAAGGGTGATTCTCAAAAATCTTTATTTTCTGCAAGCTTTTTTCAATATAAATGTAGATGTCTTTCCAAAAAAGGACTCTAAAAGAACTCCAAAACTCCAAAAGGAAACTCCAAAAGACCCAAAGAACCAAATGATATAAGGGGCCCATTTAAGCACATATGAAAGAAAAAAAAATGCAAAAAATATATATATATCTGAATTGTATAGTATGTGTACATTGCAACAGCAAAGAGCTTTTTTACATTTTAAAGAAGTCAAGTTGCGATACCGAACAGGACCACATGGTGATGCCAAAAATTCCCTAAACCAATCGCCCGCTGCATATATCTACTACAGTACACGAATACATTCAGAATAACTAAACACAGCAACACAAACATGACAAATCAAAACATTATAGTCAATGTGTGTGGAAACAATGTGAATGTAAGGAAATGTCTGTGCCTGTGCATAAACACAACGTGCGATCGTTGTGTCAAGAGCGCTCATACACGCATTATTATAAAGGACACGCGTGGTACGGTACGCTCCTGTACACCCCCATAATCGCCTTTACCTGATTGCAGTCTTCAGCCATCAAACTTTATAGCGGGACTGGTTATCCATCGCGAAAGTAGAGATGTGTATCACTATGGCAATACAGCGAGTGGGACTGTGTGACAATCCGTGCAGTTCTGTACTTCACCCCTGGCTGTGTGTGACGTCGTGAGGGCTAGCGCTCTCGAGGACAATACGAATTATGACAGAGCCGTGTTTAAAAGGAAACACGGAATTATTTTGACTTAAAAACGCAAACGCGCAGGTCTTGTTCTCTCTGAATCTCTGATGTAGGAGGTCAGCCTGGTTCCTTATATAGACGCTGTTTTGGAATGGGAGTGGTTTGAAATTCATTCGTTCTGGAATTGGACTGGAAAAACTTTCCGGGAGTTTAGAGGCTTAAAATTGATCTAATCGCCAAGCAAGTAGCAAAACAGTAATTTGCGTTAACTCGGTAAATATTTAAAGCGTTAAGGACTTGTATAAAATTAATCGCATGCACGGTTAACAGCCATATATAATATATATCATAGATAATATATAGATATATCTAATACTGTGTAAGACAGTGGGTACGGAGGAAAGTATTCAGACCCCTTTAAATTTTCACTCTTTGTTATATTGCAGCCGTTTTCTAAAATCATTTAAGTTAATTTTTTTGTTCCTCATTAATGTACACACAGCACACCATATTGACAGAAAAAACACAGAATTGTTGAAATTTTTACAGATTTATTAAAAAAGAAAAACCGAAATATCACATGGTCCTAAGTATTCAGAACCTTTGCTCAGTATTTAGTAGAAGCACCCTTTTTGATCTAATACAGCCATGAGTCTTGTTGGAAAGATGCAACATGTTTTTCACACCTGGATTTGGGGATCCTCTGGCCTTCCTCCTTGCAGATTCCTCTCCAGTTCTGTCAGGTTGGCTGGTAAACGTTGGTGGACAGCCATTTTTAGGTCTCTCCAGGATGCTCAATTGTTTAAGTAAGGGCTCGGGCTGGGCCATGCAGAACAGTCCAGATTGTTGTGAAGCCCCTCCTCATTATTTAGCTGTGTGCTTTAGGGCATTGTCTTGTTGGAAGGTAAACCTTCGGCCGAGTCTGAGGTCCTGAGCACTCTGGTGTAGGTTTTCGTCCAGGATATCCCTGTGTTTGGCCGCATTCATCTTTCCCTCGATGCAACCAGTCGTCCTGTCCCTGCAGCTGAAATACACCAACACAGCATGATGCTGTCACCACCATGCTTCACTGTTGTATTGGACAGGTGATGAGCAGTGCCGGGTTTTCTCCACACATACCGCTTAGAATATTAAGGCCACAAAGTTCTATCTGGTCTCATCAGACCAGAGAATCTTAATCACCATCTTGGAGTCCTTCAGGTGCGGGCTTTCATGTGTCTTGCACTGAGGAGAGGCTTCGTCGGGCCACTCTGCCATAAAGCCCCGACTTGGTGGAGGGCTGCAGTGATGGTTGACTTTCTCCCATCTCCCGACTTCATCTCTGGAGCTCAGCCACAGTGATTTTGGGTTATTCTTTACCTCTCTCACCAAGGCTCTTCTCCCCCGATTGCTCAGTTTGGCTGGACGGCCATTTCTAGGAAGGGTTCTGGTCGTCCCAAAACGTCTTCCATTTATGGATTATGGAGGTCACTGTGCTCTTAGGAACCTTAAGTGTAGCAGAATTTTTTTTGTAACCTTGGCTATATCTGTGCCTTGCCACAATTCTGTCTGTGAGCTCTTCGGGCAGTTCCTTTGACCTTATGATTCTCATTTGCTCTGACATGCAATGTGAGCTGTAAGGTCTTATATAGACGGGTGTGTGTGGCTTTCCTAATCAAGTCCATTCAGTATAATCAAACACAGCTGGACTGAAATGACGGTGTAGAACCATCTCAAGGATGATCAGAAGAAATGGACAGCACCTGAGTTAAAATATATGAGTGTCACAGCAAAGGGACCATGTGATATTTCAGTTTTTCTTTTTTAATCAATCTGCAAAAATGTCAACAATTCTGTTTTTTTCTGTCAATAGGGGTTGCTGTGTGTACATTAATGAGGAAAAAGAAAAAAAAAGTAACTTAAATGATTGTAGCAAATGGCTGCAATTTAACAAAGAGAGAAAAATGTAAGGGGGTCTGAATACTTTCCGTACCCACTGTATATATATATATACAACAGTTCGTTTTTTGGTTCTAAAATATGATGGTTGAGGGCCGTGAGGACATGTTGTATCGCCCAGGAAACCGTTTCACCGTTTGTATCACTCCACTTGCAGTATTTCTCACAGTATGTGTCATGGCGGACTCCCAAATCCACTAAAATTTTACAATAATACTGTTTTTGTGTCACGGAATGTAGTTTAAAGAGTTTTTAGGCTGTCAGCTGTTAAACTGTCAAACTAAGATTTAAATATGTGACGGAAGGAATTAGTCCAACACAAAAGGGTTTTTAAAGACATTCCGTTGTTATTTTTCTTATATATTTACACTCGTGCCGTTAAACTGTTGTATAAACGCACTATTACTCGAGTACGAGAGCGATACCGGCTCTATATCTGTGGCTGTGATTGCCTCCGGCACACGGCTTGCAGCCCAGTGCCTCTGGCCGGTATCGCTCTCGTACTCGAGTGATATTGCTCATATTATATACACGGAACTATTTTAAATTATAAACGCAACACTTTTGTTTTTGCCCACATTTTTCATGAGCTGAACTCAAAGATTTAAGACTTTTTCTATGTACACAAAAAGGCCTATTTCTCTCAAACTCTTGTTCACAGATCTGTCTAAATCTGTGTTAGTGAGCACTTCTCCTTTGCCGAGATAATCCATCCACCTCACAGGTGTGTCATATCAAGATGCTAATTAATCAGCACAATTATTGCACAGGTGTGCCTTAGGCTGGCCACAATAAAAGGCCACTCTAAAATGTGCAGTTTTATCACACAGCACAAGGCCACAGATGTCGCAAGTTTTGAGAGAGCATGCAATTGGCATGCTGACTGCAAGAATATCCACCAGAGCTGTTGCCCGTCAATTGAATGTTCATTTCTCTACCATAAAACGCCCCCAAAGGCGTTTCAGAGAATTTGGCAAAACATCCAACCGGCCTCACAACAGCAGACCACTTGTAACCACACCAGCCCAGGACCTCCACATCCAGCATCTTCACCTCCAAGATCGTCTGAGACCAGCCACCCGGACAGCTGCTGCAACAATCGGTTTGCATAACCAAAGAATTTCTGCACAAACTGTCAGAAACCGTCTCAGGGAAGCTCATCTGAATTGCTCGTCGTCCTCATCGGGGTCTCGAACTGACTGCAGTTCATCGTCGTAACCAACTTAAGTGGGCAAATGCTCACATTCAATGGCATCTGGCACTCTGGAGAGGTTTTCTCTCTTCATGGATGAATCCCGGTTTTAACTGTACAGGGCAGATTGCAGACAGCATGTATGGCGTCGTGTGTATGAGCGGTTTGCTGATGTCAACGTTGAGGATTGAGTGGCCCATGGTGGCGGTGTGGTAGGGCAGGCATTTGTTATGGACAACGAACACAGGTGCATTTTATTGATGTCATTTTGAATGCACAGAGATACCGTGGTGAGATCCTGAGGCCCATTGTTGTGCCATTCATCCACGACCATCACCTCATGTTGCAGCATGATAATGCACGGGCCCATGTTGGAAGGATCTTTACACAATTCCTGGAAGCTGAAAACATGAAAAGTTCTTGTATGGCCAGCATACTCACTGGACATGTCACTCATTGAGCATGTTTGGGATGCTCTGGATCGGCGTATACGACAGCACGTTCCAGTTCCTGCCAATATCCAGCAACTTCGCACAGCCATTGAAGAGGAGTGGACCAACATTCCACAGGCCACAATCAACAACCGGATCAACTCTATGCGAAGGAGATGTGTTGCACTGCGTGAGGCAAAAATTTTTTGTGGGGGGTTTGTTTTTGGTAACACAGATGAATGACTGGTGTTCGGACCCCCCCCCGAAATAATTGGGGTCCCCAATACAGTAAAAATGCACATTTTAGAGTGGCCTTTATTGTGGCCAGCCTAAGGCACACCTGTGCAATAATCATGCTGTCTAATCAGCATCTTGATATGCCACACCTGTGAGGTGGATGGATTATCTCGGAAAAGGAGAAGTGCTCACTAACACAGATTTAGACAGATTTGTGAACAATATTTGAGAGAAATAGGCCTTTTGTGTACATAGAAAATGTCTTAGATCTTTGAGTTCAGCACATGAAAAATGGGGGCAAAAACAAAAGTGTTGCGTTTATAATTTTGTTCAGTGTATATATATATATATTAAAATAGATATATAATAAAAAAATAAATATATATATATATATATATATATTATACAGTGGGGCAAAAAGTATTTAGTCAGCCACCAATTTTGCAAGTTCTCCCACTTAAAAAGATGGAAGAGGCCTGTAATTTTCATCATAGGTATACCTCAACTAAGAGAGACAAAATGAGGAAAAAAAATCCGGAAAATCACATTGTAGGATTTTAAAGAATTAATTGGTAAATTCCTCGGTAAATAAGTATTTGGTCACCTACAAACAAGCAAGATTTCGGGCTCTCACAGACCTGTAACTTCTTCAAGATGCTCCTCTGTCCTCCACTTGTTACCTATATTAATGGCATCTGTTTGAACTCGTAATCAGTATAAAAGACACCTGTCCACAAACAGTCACACTCCAAACTCCACCATGGCCAAGACCAAAGAGCTGTCAAAGGACAACAGAAAAAAAATTGTAGACCTGCACCAGGCTGGAAAGACTGAATCTGCAATAGGTAAGCAGCTTGGTGTGAAGAAATCAACTGTGGGAGCACTTATTAGAAAATGGAATACATACAAGACCACTGATAATCTCCCCTCGATCTGGGGCTCCACGCAAGATCTCACCCCGTTGGGTCAAAATGATCACAAGAACTGAGAGCAAAAATCCCAGAACCACACGGGGAACCTAGTGAATGACCTGCAGAGAGCTGGGACCAAAGTAACAAGGCTACCATCAGTAACACACTGCGCCGCCAGGGACTAAAATCCTAAAGTGCCAGACGTGTCCCCCTGCTTAAGCCAGTACATGTCCAGGCCGGTCTGAAGTTTGCTAGAGAGCATTTGGATTATCCAGAAGAGGATTGGGAGAATGTAATATGGTCAGATGAAACCAAAATATAAAACTTTTTGGTAAAAACTCAACTTATCGCGTTTGGAGGAGAAAGAATGCTGAGTTAACACCATACCTACTGTGAAGCATGGAGGTGGAAACATCATGCTTTGGGGCTGATTTCTGCAAAGGGACCAGGACGACTGATCCGTGTAAATGAAAGAAAGAATGAATGGGGCCATGTATCGTGAGATTTTGAGTGAAAACTCCTTCCATCAGCAAGGGCATTGAAAAAGAAACGTGGCTGGGTCTTTCAGCATGAAAATGATCCCAAACACACCACCCGGGCAACAAAGGAGTGGCTTCGTAAGAAGCATTTCAGGGTCCTGGAGTGGCCTAGCCAGTCTCCAGATCTCAACCCCATAGAAAATCTTTGGAGGGAGTTGAAAAACCATGTTGCCCAGCGACAGCCCCAAAACATCACTGCTCTAGAGGAGATCTGCATGGAGAAATGGGCCAAAATACCAGCAACAATGTGTGAAAACCTTGTGAAGACTTACAGCAAACGTTTGACCTCTGTCATTGCCAACAAAGGGTAAATAACAAAGTATTGAGATGAAATTTTGTAATCGACCGAATACTTATTTTCCACCATAATTTGCAAATAAATCCTTTAAAAATCCTACAATGTGATTTTTTTGGATTTTTTTTTCTCATTTTGTCTCATAGTTGAGGTATACCTAGGATGAAAATTACAGGCCTCTCTCTTTTTTAGTGGGAGAACTTGCACAATTGGTGGCGGACTAAATACTTTTTTCCCCACTGTAAATAAGATATATTATATCTATATATATTATATTATATATATATAATACAATATAAACACACACAGACATACATATTATATATGATTTATAGTTATATATAATATATATTACATATATTCTTAAATATATATACATGTATGTATGTATGTATATTTATATATACATATAAATATCCACAGTACACACACATACAATATGTAAACACAAACTTTTTTTTTTGGACTCGATTAATCGCGATTAATTCATTTAACAGTTCTAATATTTAGTGTTGGGGGTTTGTTCAAAGTATGAACAATAGTAAGAATTATTTTAATAGAAATGTAATTGGTTGACACCTGTAGGGGAAAAAATACCTTAATACTCAAGTCCTTGATTTCATTGGTTCATGCTCCAATTCTGTTGGAAAACACAAATCTACAAATATAACCACATGCTAAGTCTTTATTTAATTCAAGAATTCCAAGAAAATAATTTATTCAAGTACTTTATGAAGTAATTAGGTTAATATCAAAACTAAGAATTAGCCCATTGTTTACTGTGACTTTCTATGAGTATTCCTCTATCTAGGTTGTGGTGAGATTAGGAGGACAGGACGTGATTGTGGGTGAGTGTGGTTAGACCGAATGAAGTGGAAAATTAGGGTGGGAAAATAGAGGCCTGTTCTAGCCCTTACATCTCTGTGAAGAACCAAACACCTGTGGTACCATAACTGGAGGGGAGAGGAAGCACAAAAAAAGAGGTTTGGATGATAACACGGTCTTCTCAGCACCCAGTTAGCATGTGTAATAACAGCAGAACAGCCTTTTATTTTATTATACATAAAGTAGGAACAGGCAACACTTCTTTGTCCACTTCCATTAACTAAATTAAATATGACTCTCGGTGCTGCACCGCAGGCGTCTCGTGTTTCTGTTTACCTGCTTTTGTAGACACGAGTTGGCCACAGTAAAAATGATTCATGGCATTTATGTAACGCTGTCTGCCAGAACCTTGTTCTTTGTTTGTTGTTCTGTCGCCGCTCGAGACCATACAGGCGCTTTTCAGATGGAAATCTCCATATAAAAATATCTGTGGTTTATGTGCGTTTTATGAATGGTAACCAGGGCACAACCCGGCGTGGAGTCTTCCTTTGTTTGATTTCACCCGGTGACGCTGTCTTAGACGTCAACTTTCTTTTATTATGGTGTGTGTGTTTGTGCGTACCTGCGCAAGCTGGGGTCTATTTGAGCTTCATCCGGGATGAGTTCTGCCTCGCTCTGAGCGATCCTCATGGCCAACTCTCTGTCCCTCCTCTCCTGCTCCAACATGGTCTGTCTCTGAGTCTCTTCCTCCCGCTCCAATGCCAGCTGCATCTCAAGTTCAGCCTGGAACAAACATACATTCCCACAAATCAATAATACACACACACAATCTCAACACCTTCGGCGTTTGCCACACCTGTGCCTTCTTTCAGTTCCAACTGGATGGCAACACACAGACACACAAGCATACAAATGGGTGCCAGCAGGGGTGCCGACAGTAATGACCACATATTTGAGTTAGAGCATTGAACTGTGGAGGGCCAAAGAAGAATTCCAATGAGTTTGACACCATCCCTGTTAAAAAAGAAAAGAATTTTGGATGCTTGTTTGCTGGTGTCCTCAAGCAAAACCTCCTTTGTGGACCATTTTCACAACATAGATGCTAGTTGATTTGCTGAATTTTGTTGGTGAGCAGCTAGATCAGCACCAATCCAGAACTAACCAGTAAAACCCAGCCTGGACTCCATTTAATGGTTTGACGGGCACAGTTTCTGCACTGTCAAACAGCTTCACAGTATTAAAAAAAAGAAAGTAACAGAATCAATGATGCAAACTTCAAAAATGAGGCAAATCCAAAATTCTGTAGCAAGACCATTCAAATTCCAAATTCAGCTCCAGTCAGTTCAATGTTGGATCAGTTCAGCTCAAAAACTGTGTAAATTAATCATTTAGCGATAAGCATCTCAACTGAAGACAATAGTGTTGTTATTCAGCTTCATTCACCCTTATGTTGGTCATAACCTGTATAAGATTCTTTCTTACACTCTTAAAAATAAAGGTGCTTCAAAAGGTTCTTCAAGCGATGCCATAGAAGAACCATTCAGTCAAAGGTTCTTTAAAGAACATCTCTTTCTCAACGGTTTATAATCTGAAGAACCTTCCTTCGCAACGAAGAACCTTTTGTAAAACAGAAAGGTTCTTCAGATGTCTGAGGCTCTTTATGGAACCATTTAGACAAAAAAGGTTATATTATGGCATCGTGAAGCACCTTTATTTTTAAGAGTGTATGTTAAACACAAACGAAGATATTTTGAAGAATAATGGTAATCAAACAGTTGATGGTCCCCATGGGTTCCATAGTAGGGAAAGAAATATTATGGAAGTCAATGGGGACCATCAACTATCTCAATACCAGCATTCTTCAAAATATCTTCTATGTTCAACATAAGAAATAAATATTTGGGTGAACTATCCCTTTAAGTCAGTTCAATGTTCATTCATTTCAGTTCAATAACAGCATCAATGTTGAACAATTCATGAATTGTGAATAAATTTGATTCCGCTAAAAGAAGCTATACAGGAGACAGTAGTATCATTATTCAGCTCAATTCCGTTAAAGTTTTGCTCTTCTCTGAAATGAATCAGTGATTGTAGACCCAACTAAGCTAAACAAAGCTGACAGAGGGACAAAGGGAACCCTAACTCAATCAGGTGAGAGAAATTGAGGAGAAAAAACCTTGAGAAACAAGGCTCTGTCAGGGGACCAGTTCTCCTCTGCGGTCGGGGCACGTCACACTGGCATTAGCTGGGAAAGGTGTTGATGCATTTCTTGTTTAAACAGGAACTCAGGGCAGGACTTGTCCCTTTCCTTAAAATATCCAGGAGCTTTTAGTTAACATCACAGCCTTGAAATATAATGTGGTACTTGCTAGTCATAGGACGTTCTCAATCTGGAGAGCATTTGATTGGACGAAAATGTGTTGATATGCCCACGAGTGCCAGATGAAGAATATTTTTATCGGTTTTCCTAAAAACGAAAGTTCAATTTAAAAGCGTATACTTGCTAACACCTGATTTGCTGACTTTAAGGAAGGTTGCAGCAGCTTTTTGGTCGTAACATTTCTCTGCGCAATCACCATGATGCCGTTTAAGGCAGGCTACAGAATTCCCTCAATCTCCCCATCCGCTGGCGCCTGGTACATCTGAGGGAAGTGAGATTAGCGGGGCAGCCCTGTCCCAGACGCACTGTAACCCATCTATAGCACTGCCCACTGAAAGGATATTAAGCCATTACGTTCCTGCTGTGTGCTAAAGTCTGATTAGGTGTATAATCGAGGCAGTACTGCAGCCAGACGGCTTGGGATTCTACGTCTAGACTGTGCTAAATGAAAAAAGGAAAAAGAATAAAAACAAATGAAATGAACAGCATGGTTTTAGATGTGTGAGGACAGTCTGGGACAGAGTCCAGCAGTGTGGTCCAAACGCATAGGTCAAAACAGAGCAAAGGAGTGATTGAAGAGAAAAGCTTAGATGGAACATTTTCACAGAGAAATCCTTGAACAGAAAGAAGAATGGTGCAGGCGCTATTCTGATAGGAGGAAAAAGCAAGGCAGCTGAGGTTGAATACCCATATATACAAACACGTATATAGAGAGGGAGGGTTACAGCACACACTGGTCATGATAAATCTGAGCTATGACTCAAACTGCTAAAAGCAGGAGAGACTTGGTGGAAAACAGAGTGATGTATTATGGCTGAAAATAACAGATAAAGATTTTATAAAAGAGTGTGACAACAGTATTTGAGTGAATTGCAAATGTTTTCTTTTGCAAAGGTCTTCAGTTCATTCAAGGACTCCCAAGATATTTTTGAAGTCAACAGAAACAATTGTATTTTCAAGGCAAGGTGATAGAATAAACAATGACCATTTTTATATAATGGGAAAGAAAGATAGAGGAAGAAAGAGAGAAAGACTTGGCACAATATAGAATAGAATAAAATAATTTAATGGAAATAGGCTTAAAAGACTTATAAGGGCTCATTTGTTAACATTAGTTAATGTTTTATCAAACATCAACTAACAATCAATATTTTTCATTAATTGTAGTTGATAAAATATAACTGTTCATTCATGTGAGCTCAGAATTCATTACTGTTATTGTTAAATATGTTAACAGATACAACTTCTGATTTTAAAAATGTATTAGCAAATATTGAAACATTAACTAATATAATAAAATACTACAGAAGTATTGTTCATTGTTAGGCTCATCTCAACAAATGTAGTTAACCGATGGAACATTATTGTAAAGTGCTATCAAAATGGCACAGAATGAATTAAATAATTCTCTTAATAGAATAGAATACGTTAATAAATAATAGAGTGGTGAAAAAAATAGAACTGGCACAGAAGAAAACTTTAATTGGTAAGGACCCTCAGAATAACAGAATCAGAATAAAATAGTGAATTTTAATAAAACAACAGAAGGTTTTGATATAAAATGGTAGCTTGAAAATGGATTGAATCGGATTTATCCCTGCAATAGAATAGAATAGAATGCGTTAATAAATAATAGTGTTGAAAAAATAGAACTGGCACTGAAGAAAATTAGAATTGGTAAGAACAACAGAATCAGAATAAAATAATGAATTTTAATAAAACAACAGATCGTTTCAATATAAAATGGTTACTTGAAAATGGATTGATCCGGATTTATCCCTACAACAGAATAGAATAAAATGCTTTAATAAATAACAGAGCATTGAAAAAATAGAACTAGCACAGAAGACAAACTGAATTTGTAAGGACCCTCAGAACCAAAATAAAATGGTGAATTTTAATTAAAAAAACAGAACGTTTCAATATAAAATGGTAGCTTGAAAATGGATTGATCCGGATTTATCCCTACAATAGAATATAATGTTTTAATAAAAAATTGTGTTTGAAAAAATAGAACAGTGAAAATGTCACACAAGAAAAATTGAATTTGTAAGGACCCTCAGAACAGAAAAGAATCAGAAAAGAGATTTTTTTAACGTTTTAATATAAAATGGTAGATCAAAAATGAATTAAACCAGATTTATCCCTAGAATAGAATAGAATAGAATAGAAAGCAGCACAGAAGCCTTTAAAGAGTGTGCAACAGTGTTCGGGCAGCATGAGCACAAAGCGTCTCTGCAGGACGATACATCTAGAGGGAGCAGCACAAGGGAAGTCAGCCAAGCCCCCAAACACAGCATCACCATCAGAAAAGAGGGGACATAGGACTTTCACTCCGCAGACGCAGCATAATCCAGCCCCAGGAGACAGGCAGGGGCTGATGAATAAACCCACAGGCCGCTGTGGCAGCTCAATACAGTCATGATTATGCCTGCTGAACAGCCAGTCCTGGCCAGCTCTGAACATGCCAGCGTGAGACGGAGTGGGCATTTGGTTTGCCGAAGGAGTCAGCGGAGGAGAGGAATCAATACACAGAGGGAGCACGTATACACATACACACCTGCATGACTCGCTCTTCCTCTTCTCTTTTCTTTCTCTCCTCTTCCTCCTGTTTTCTCTTCTGCTCCATCTCGGCTTTCCTGATGGGAGAGAGATCGAGGGTGGACCGTTAATGAGCTACTCCAGCCTGCGGGGAATTATTCCTCCTGATCAATGACCCACAGGAAGGGATGTGAAAACACCCACAGGTGGATTCACAACTGTCACACAAAGAAACGTGGACTGTATCTAGTCTTTTTTAGTGCAAGTGAGTCCCTTCAATAGCAGCTGAAATTGAATAGTGCACTGTGAGCATTGTTGGTGAGCGTCGCCGTCGTTACTAAATGTTAGCATTTTCATATCAAAAGCCCTATGCATTTATATACATCTAACAAACAGTAAACTAAATCTGCTGCATCTTTCTTTGTACTTTGTTGATCGTGGATTTGGGTATTGATACACTATATGCATCCTTGCCAAATCTTCGACCTTGAAAATAGGGAGATTTTTACGAAATAAACATTAGGGTGATGGAGGGGTACAGAAAAGATACAATTTCAGAAGGATGTTTGCTGCTCACAATGAAGGAGTGTGATTTGCATTACAGTGGGTCCAAAAGTCTCAGAGCATTAGAGAATTTATTTTTCTTTTTTAATTTAAATGTACATTTTTAATTACAAATTATATTAACATAACCGTCTGAGAAACGTTTTCCCCCTTTTGTATGTCCCTCTTATGATTTAATGACAGTGGTACTTGAGCTGATATGAACAAAACCAAAAGGTCATGTTATAGTTTGTTAATATATAGTTCAAAATGTAATTTATTCCTGTGATGGCAAAGCTGTCCAGCAGTAATTACTAGTCTTCAGTGTCACATGATCCTTTACAAATCATTTTAATATGTTCTTTCTTATGTGCTAATTTAGTGCAAATTCTGCACAAGGAACACTTATTATTATTATCAAGTTAAGCTGTAATATATATATATATATAAACAGATATAAACGTAACAAATATAAACATCCTCACTGTCACTTTTGATCAATTTAATGTCTTTGTTGAATAAAATATAAATTTCTTTCCAAAAGAAGAAAGAAAAAAAAAAAACTTTTGAATGGCAGTATGTCTATTTTTAAACTAATTTTACAGTCCATCATAATCCTAAAAATCCTACATCAAAACCCTAAAAATCCTAAATTTCTAGGTCTAAATTGGATGTTAAATACCTGATTTTCAATATTTCAAAGTTTTGGACCCCACTGTATATCAAACCCTTGATATTTAGTGAGCGCCATCAAAACAATGAACATACTATTTTAAGTTATTTTGCAAAATGTCATAATTGGTAATGTATATAAATAAACGTAACAAATAATTGTATATGGTATGTTTGTGTAATGCTGTATAAAAGTTAGCTTTAAAACCTTGTATTGCTATCTGGCCAGGAAACAAAGAACATTACAATATATTTTATAAGGGGCAACTATTAAATACCCCAATAATGGCATGGCAAATAATCATAAACGCTAATGCCTACTAACATAACCTCTATATAGAGAGAGGATGCATCAAATGGCCACGCGTGAAAGCAATGTGTTCAGTTAAGTATTAGAAGACGCGATCCGGGGGAAGACGTACGCTAGCGTGTTATACAGCTAATTTGGCACTCCCATCATAATGCGAATCTCGGATAGGAGGTAAAAGAGTCGTGGAAACTGCGCGGGGTAGTCGAAGTCTCACGTGAGTAAAAGTGGAAGGGGGCCAGAATCCGCTAAAAGATTCTTACCCTCACTCACATAGACGCCTCACTTCAGGGGAGTATCACATATGATATACGCTACTGATTGTGCAAACGCGAAGGCAGTTGGGTCGGGGCGTGTGCAGGAAGCAACAATCGGTGTGAACGAAACGGAGCGAGTGGCCAGCGTCGGAGTCGCAATCATGAATCAATGAGCGTTCGACACCCATGCAGGCATCTCAGGGCACCACGGTCCCTCAATCCCGCGAGCCCAGGAGGAGCTCCGGAAGGATAAAAGGAGGAGTGACGACAGTGAAAGACGAGAGAGGACCAGGCCTGGAGTTTTTTTGTGTTTTGGTTTTGTTTGTGTGTCGTCCGCGAGGGGCTGTCGCGCTATTTGGTGTTTATTTTATTATTAAAGTTTTTTTTAAATGTTCGCCGGTTCCCGCCTCCCTTCTTCCCGATCTACAAACACTGTTACAACTATATTCTGTACTACATTAGTCAACATTTGAAGTGGATCAAAACCCTTTCATCAAAGTTGTCCTAAAACCAAAATGCGTTCTTGTCTTAGGACAACTTTGATGAACTTTTTTGATCCACTTCAAATGTTGACTACTGTATACTGTGTATATTAGGGATGTCAACGATTAATCGATGATCGATTAATTGTCAATAAGAGATGCAATCGATTAAAGCTATCGATGGTCGATTAAGTCGTTTAATTTTGGGCTGCGTGCGGCTCATGCGCAAAGCACGTGCGAGCGGCTGTGAGTGACGGTATATAAATGCATCATCATTCACTCATAATTACAAATGCTTTTAATGTGATTTAAACTTTAAAAGTACATTAAAATAGAAACAACACAAAGTTCTTCAACATGGAAAGCAATAGAAATGTAGTCATTTCTATGTAAGTCATTTCCCCAGATAATTCTTTCATATCGGGCTCTGCGCTTTGCAGGGCTGCGGGACACAGGACAGATAGGCTATTCATTCCTACAACTTTTTAATTCGTTCCTACGACTTATAAATATTATTTAATTTGTGGAAATTCGTGACCAACCAGCAAACCAGAACACAGCCGCGTGAATGTAGGCTATATGTGCTCAAACGGCATCCAAAAGCATGGTCGCGATGTAAATTTTCCAGCTACACTCTTAAAAAATAAAGGTGCTTCACGATGCCATAGAAGAACCTTTTTGTCTTAATGGTTCCATAAAGAACCTTTAATATATGAAGAACCTTTCTGTTTCACAAAACTTTGTTTCTTTGTGGTGAAAGAAGGTTCTTCATATTACAAAAGAAGAAAGAGATGGTTCTTTAAAGAAAATTTGACTGAATGGTTCTTTGTGGAAAACCAAAAAATGGTTCTCCTATGGCATCGCTTGAAGAACCTTTTGAAGCACCTTTATTTTTAAGAGTGTAACCAGTTATTCCTCTAAACAAAGCTTTTATACCAACTTGTCATAATCAGTGCTTAATTTGTAAATGAAACATTGCTGGATCCAAATCAGCAGTTAAAAGGCGCTGTGACCGACACTGACTATACGTTTTCCCGGAGCATTCAATGCTGTCACTAAATGGTGATGCCACAACTACGAGCATCGTTCACAAGTTTCTGCATGGACCTAACTAGCCTAGGCACCGGTTTTCAAGCCCTGGGACAAAATGGGATGCTGTATTTTAAGGAAAATGTATAGCCTACGGTGAACACAAGAAAAGAAAAGCAATAGGCCTAAATAAAAATAACAATTTGTTTTCATAAAAAAAAAAAAATAGCGAAATATATCTGTCTTAAATAATTAAGCTAACAGATTTAAAACAGAAGTGTGGCGCTGCGCTCCATAAACAATTTTTTTTATGTTCAGCTGTTCGATCACGCCACACCTCATGCGCACACACCCCCCATATCTAGCAATTCAAACTACAGCGCAGTCTGTTCATTATCAGAATAAATACAGTCAACCAAACATATAAAAGGTTTCACTGGTCAGTTTAAATAGACCGTAGTATACCGGTCCACTCTGCTGTTATGCCAAGGACGTTTTTGCTCATGTGAAGAGGATGATCTTTTCCGTCTATATGCGAATGCGTGTAAAGTACAAGCCTAGTTTACATTATAAATAATAGTTTAACATTCAAATACATTATGAAAATGGAAACATTTGGATTTGTGCCGAAGGAGACGTGAGCAATAAGCTCCAAATACATCTAGTCAAACCCGCGCTCGCTCCGTCTCGTATGCACGCAAGCATGCACTGTCACGATCTAATGCACTGTAAATGCTGGATTTTAAAAACAAATAGGCCTACCGCAACGCAAAAATTAAAAATCTGACATTTTCCGGAACAGGATCCAGCAGGATCAAATTAAGTACTGGTCATAATACTCACATGATGTTTCATGTGAGCAACAGTGTGTTTTGCTGCAGCAGCGCCGATGGAAGCGGTTCACTGACTGCGCAGCACAGACACACACGCCACAGTTACGTTTGGGATCATTTTATTTTAAATGCCATGTCAGTTGAAAACATTGCAATTGTGTTTTAAAATACAATAACGAGCACCACGAAACCATTTAAAGAGGCGCGTTCAGCGGTCTCCGTGACAGGATAGGAAACAGTCAACCAAGTAAAATTATCTCAAACCAGCTCTCTTCATTTTATCAAATGATTATAATCACATCTATTCATTTTACAATCCTGCTACTAGCATTTTATTCAGACTAAATCCCCTTTAAATCGGGTGAGAATGCAGGGGTTTTTTTATTTAGTAACTTTTGCACATCCTGTCATGCCAGGCTGCATACGCATTTTGCAACATTAAGGTTAACGATTAATCGATTAATTGATCGTTAATTTAAATGACGATCGATCATGGAAATTATCGAAAACTGACATCCCTAGTGTATATATATATTTATTTAACATATAGTAGTTACTATACATATATAATTATTATATCATTTAATATCATTGTTAACGACATTAGAATTAAAAGCTTGCATGGCGCTTTTTGTATAAATGGAGCAGCAACTGCTTATAAAGCTGTGACCTAATCGCATTTACGTTACATAAAACCTCCTGAGAAGGTTCGAAATTTCTGACCTGTTGCTTAAATGACAACTGTCATTAAATGTGCATATTCATAAATAATGTATATATTCATAAATAATTAAATACAGATAATTTAGTAATCCATATGGGTTTCAGGTTTGGAAGGACTGCACCAAACATAAAGCAAGCAGCATAAAAGTTGCTGTTGTTGCATATACTAGTGTAGCGTCTGGACCACTCAAACACACAATATATATTTTGTTAGCTAGATTTAACAAATACTCTGTAACACCCCAGGAAGCCGAACAGGCCCCTGGTTCCATAGCAACGCTGACACCAGATACATTTACGATCTAAAGGAATGTGAGCAGGGAAAATGTCCCATAAGCAAGAGGCAAATGCAGAGTAGAAATGGACTTTTCTACTAATTAATTCATGGGAAAACTTTTCTTTGAATGAACACATGATCCTTCAGGTCATTGGGTGTGTATTTTGTCTTTGATATTTTTAGACTATTTAGGCATGCTTATGAGGGAACCATCCTGTCAGCTTTCACTATATGTAATCCTACCTTGTTTAGTATCTATGAATTCGCCTTCTTATGATCGAATCAAGCGTGTATATTATATGTTGGTACATAGGCAATATATATTAGGGTCCTGAGAACCTTTAGTAATTTCGATTCAAGTCCATTTGCAAATTACCATGCTTAGAGACAAAGGGTCGTAAAACCCTCCAGCAATTGCAACCTCCCGCCTGGAATTTCCATCTTTCTCATTGGACAAGCCCATCTTGAGAGGCGGGGATCTTCTCCGACCTTAAAGGCCCCGCTCCAGGGACCCTCCCAGTCGGTGGTTCTGTTAGGTTTCGATAAGACGCTCCAACGCTCTAGGAAACCCTAAGCTCGTGCCAGGCTTTCGGTCTCGACCTTTCCATTAATCAAGATTCTTTGACTCAAAACTGTTTTTTTTCATCGACCCAAATTCAGCAAAGATCATCTGGAAACTTCAGATTACATCAAACCTCTCTTTCAGACAGATGAGACATGCAAGTATTCAAACTTAGTTTTATTAATTGATACATTAGGTATTATTTGTACCTTTTTACAAAGGTGTGTTTTGAACTAAGAATCTGATGTTTTCCCTCGGGCAGATCTGCTGAATATGCAAATGGTTCTATAATTTCATTCCTTATTTCTCTTCTCTGTACTGAGTTAAGCTTTAACCCTTTCCTATACCAACTGTATGTGTGTGTGTGTGTGTGTGTGTGTGTGTGTGTGTGTGTGTATATGTTATTGTATGTTAGACCAGTTTAATGTGTGTTATGTAGAGTTAGACCAGTTATGTGTTTGATTATTATTTGACAGTTTATTTGTGTTTGTGTATGTTAGACCAGTTTATGTGTTTATGTAGTATGTTAGACTAGTTTATGTGTTTATGTGGTTAATAAAACCTTACTTGTATCACACTTGACGTGGTTCATTGTTTGCTCATAACTGAGTCACTTAATCATGCAGATTTATGCTACAAGCTTTTGTAGAATTGTACAGTAAAGAAGTTATTTCCCTTAACCAGGAAATTAACGTTCTTAGAATTGACATACAGTTGACCCTGAGAGGTCAGCTAAATATCTACAGCGGATCTAAAATATTAATAATTAATTATAACTAGTTATGATTAATTATTCATATTTCCCATGAGCTGATTCGTTACACTAGTGTGGAACTGAATATGTTATATATGACTATAAACATAGAAATATCATCATGGCCGGATTCGTGAAACGATGACAGATGCTGTCCATGACAGCAGACTCTGGAGAATGCATAAGAGAGAGCAGGTCAAACCAAACCCTCCAGTGATGTATTAATCTCTCTGCCAATCCCCTCCCATACCCTTTTTTTCAGCTCCTGTTCTTCTTTCAAATGCACTGGGACTCTGACCTAATGTACGGTTCATCCTATTTAAAACTTGCGACGTGACTCACATGCGGCGGTCTTCTTCCTCCTGTTTGCGTAACTGCTCCTCTTCTTCGTGTCTTTTCCGTTCTCTCTCCATCTCCTCCTGGATGCGCTTGAGTCTCTCCGTCTCCTCCTGCTCCTGCATTGAGGAGAGGAGCTGCTCCGAGCGCTTCACCAGGCCCTCATACTCCTGCTCGATCTCCTTGCGGCTCATCACCGTAGACTGACAGTAGACATGAAAAGAAAGAGTTGCATTTGATTTGATTTATTTGGATACATTTTTGTTATAATGTCCACTTTAGTTACTTATAAAAGAAATTTCTCAGTGTTTCAGACTCATGATTAAAACTGGTAACTTGTCTTTTTGAGCAGTTTATTGAAAGAACTGGTTCATAAGAGTCATTTGCTTTAGGAATCAGGCAATACTGGTCACTGAAAAGAAGAGGCTCACTTGTTCAGACTACACTTGATCGTGTTGTATGTTGGACTCAATAGAAAGACAAACCTGTGTGAGTTTCTTTTTCTTCTGTGAAACACAAAATGAGAGCTTCGGTACAATACAATAAAAGTGGATTTATATCGCAGGAATGCAATAACAGTGTTTATTCATTTAGTCCGGATGCCAGAAAATAAAATAGGTACTTGTTTTGTATTTCATTCATTTGATCATCATGCAGTCAAATGAATCAAGAGTTTTAGAGTTTGATGTTTTGTTCTCATTCTTATTTTATCCATATGACTTTAAGTACTAGTTTTTGTATTCTAAAGGCTGGATCCTCTTACTCATTTTCTACAGCCTTTAGAAGTGCTTCAGTAGAGTCTTCAGCAAACTGATTGAATTTCAAATTTGACTCCTGGTCTTCACTGAAACATATTGGTCTCTTCATGTAAAACTGTGTGTGTTCCCTAACAATAGAACAGTTTTGTGCAAGGAACCAAAATGTATCGCGTTATTGACCAAACGTATTCTCACAAATGTCATTTGAGCTCGTTTTCAACAAAAAAAAAAATACTGCCTTTGTACGTCAGAGCAGGTTTGACATCACTGATGGCAGACACCACTGATTTCCAAGTGTGTATTTAACATGACTGAAAATTAGATTTTCAAACTGAGGGTACTGTAGGATTTTCAGTAAATAACAACTTCAATTTAATCTTGGTTCTCATCATTTTTCATGAGAAGACTTACAATTTAGTGTTTGTCATTTGTATATTTATGATACTTTTAAGTACTTTTCAAAGCTTGACAGTATAAATCACAATCCCAATCACAAAAGGCCACTCAGTGGCTCCTTTAAAAGCTTTTCCTCCTGTGCTTCGTTAAACAAATTTGAACAAGGTTTCGCAAAAAAAGTGTCAGCAACTCAGTGGTTACTCATTAGTTTGGCGACAGCGGTGACGCTGGGCCACATGCACCGCAGTTGTGTTAATATCCTGCAGATATTCATTAAACCTGGATGCGGATTTGGTGCCATCTGGCAGAGCACCAGAGGTGCATGGAAGGGTGCAAGCATTGTGAATGATCATTGTACCGCAGAGGGGTGGGGACTCAATGACAAGGTCCGTCTCACCCCCTAATGCTAGATGAGTTAGCACTAGTGTGTTGAATGACAGCCATTGACACAATCTACGTTATTAGCCAGGGAGGCCACAGTAATCTCCAGTCCAGATGGTAAGGTAATAGGAGGCATTGCCAATCAAAAACCAGATGCTAATCAAAACGTGCTATGCTAATAACAAAGAGGGCTATCTCGGGTGCAAAAGTGCAGAGCGCATCTCATTTAGAGGGAGGAACGGAGTGTTCAGGTAGAAAAGTTTCAGCTCTGGTGCCAGCTATTTATCAGGGAGAGGGCGCAATGTCTCTCGAGCTCCCTGTCAATAATGCACTCCAAGTCTGACAGATGAGGTTGGGCTCCACGTAGAGAATACAACAATGCATATACTGCATTCAATCAGCCGCAGCTGAAAGTTCAGGGGAAGGCAAGAAATCAACACTAGAAACGGCATAATACGGCAAAGCCTTGAAAATCGACTTGACAGCGTGTGGTGCGAATGTCAATGATGATCTGCAGACAGAAATCTCATTGTCGACTGTTGATTTGCATACTTTGTATTTGTTTACTCTGCTGTTGAGAGCTAGATTTTCTGCTGAATTATATGAAAAGCTTCTGCTCTCTTTCTTTGGACCCTAAAAAGAGAGACACTTGAAGCTGGCAGACAATTCTAGCCACAGCTTTAGACCGCTTTCATCAGGACATGGAAAAACACACACCTGTTGAATTATGCATGGAAACCGATATACGACGGCAGACTAAGAAAAGAGCTACACCACGTAACATCATTGTGCTTTGTAAGCTGGAGGAGGTGAAAGGGGGTTTGTCAACCTTGGGCGGTTTTCCAGTGGAAAAGCTCACCTTGATCTTGGCCATGAGGGCGTCGGTGGAGGCGGCCAGTTCCTCGACCTGTTTGCTCATTTCCTGTTTTCCCTCTTTGAGTCCATTTACAGCTTCGTTGAATTTCTCCATCCTCTTCCTCAAATTTTTCACCTTCACCATGCCATCAATGCTGCCAAGAGAATAGAGACAATGGTATTCACTTTTATGTCCAGTCTATTAGTTTATTCAAAAATACATACTTTGTACACCAAATTCAGCATTATATCAGTTGCTCACCAATGGATCCACTGCAGTGAATGGGTGCCGTCAGAATGAGAGTCCAAATAGGTGATAAAAACATCACAATAAACCACATGACGCCAGTTCATAAATGTACATCTTGTGAAGTGTAAAGCTGTGTGTTTAAAATAAACAAATCCTTAATACCACTTTTTGCCATGAAAAAGTCCATCGCCTGTTGTCCTCTCACATCAAAATCCACCAACTTATTGTCTGATTTATTTAGCTGTCATTGGTAAACAGTGCTTGATCTGTGCATATTTTTCTCCCGATTCAGACAGGATGATTTTTGGTTTGAAGCAATGGTTTGAAGATAAAAACGTCTAAGAAGAAACAGGATTTCACTCACAAGACCTGAATGATGTTGTATTATTGTGATGCTTTTATTAGCTGTTTGGACACTCATTTTCACGGCACCCATTCAAACAAAATGGATCAACAGCGTGAGCAGTGATTGAATCTAAGTTCTCAAAATCAACAAAGAATCAAACTCATCTACATCTTGGATGGCCTTAAGCAAATATTCATTTTTAGGTGAACTGTGCCTTTAAGATCTTTCCAAGGTAATACAAATATGGTAGACCTTTCTCGGAAAAAAAGTATAAAAGCTTTTCAAAACCACATGAAACAAACATGAAAGAATACATTTCTAAGAATTTTAAACTAGACTTTTTAAAAGATTTTTCATTGATCCAATACATAATTCAGATCGGTCACTGACAGCTTTTCAAAAACACCAAACAGATGCAAACAACACAGTGACACCACACTGACATAAGTGTTGGAAAACAGATCCTCACACTGACTTTGCGAAGCATGAGCAATCACGGTCACTAATAGAGGTGTGCTGGTGTGTGTACATACCGAGGCTTGTGTCTTCTTTTGCATAGCCACATGCGAACAGCCTTCTGAATCTTGATGCAGGCACTGGCCCTGAAGCTCATTTTGTTCCTCACTGTGCCAAGTAAAAGAAAGAGGAAAAAGATGCCTACTCATCAAACTGTAACACTGCACAGGTGAATGGGAGGGCATGGAATGCTTTTAATTGCTTTTATGAAAGGCAGTTTACTGAGGTTATGAAGGGTGACGTACATTTAATAACTGACAGTGTGCACCACTGGACCTTTTTCCAGCGACTGCACACCAGCCACTTATTGACCCGTTTTACAAGCTCGGCCAGGTGCTCCGGATCAGACTTCATGATCTGGTCAAACTCTGCAAACTGAGGCAAACACAGACACACGTTAGGATTTATATAGCTGCATTTACGAGGTTCCGATGTGCACCAGCTTATTGAAACAGTACAGCGGTTATAACGGTCTTGTATTATCCCAACCCTCATGAGAAATATCATAAGAAATTATCACCTTCCCGGGGCGAAAGAAAACCCTGGTCAAGCCAAACTTGTAATCGTTCTCGTTGAGGCCAAGTGCTTTAAACAGAGCCTGCAGAAGGAGACAATATAATCAGACAGTGCAGTGTGTACACTATTAAATGTCTATCAGATATCAACAAGAATGGCATGACAGCGTCGAGCCTGTGCTTATGCTCTTTCATTTCAATGATGTTACATTTGATGTTTTTATGCCTTGGAAACTTAAACATTTGCTTTTCTGTGCTGTTTTGAACATTATTGCCAGAGTGAATTGTGAGTTAGAATCAGAATGATTTGAAAAAAATAAGTAAAAGTCAGTAATATTTTCTGCCACTTTGCAGCTGAAGTGTTTATGAAGTTTGTAGCTGTCAAAGAGTTACATTATAGTGGTTACATTTCCAGCTGGTATTGCAAATGAAAACAAATTGTTGTAAACAGATTTTTTTAGGGGGAAAAAATGATATGAATTTTCATGAAAAATTACATTAATAAAACAAATAAGCTCCTAATGCTTAACTGAAAATTCAAACTAAAGGCCTGATGTTTCTTTAAGTAACACATCTCGAAGAATTTTAAACTAGACTTTTAAAAGATTTTTCCTTTTCATTGATCCAAGACATAATTAAGATTTGTCACTGACAACTTTTCAAAAACACCATGAACACACTGTAACCCAACTAAAGTTTTTATGAAGTTTGTAGCTGTCAAAAAGTTACATTATAGTGGTAAAATTTCCAGCTGTTATAGCAAATGAAAACCATAAATAGTTGGAAATAGTTTTTGGGGAAAAACAACATTTAAAGACCAGGCATTAATAAATGCTCATAAAATATGCTCAAGTAAAAACCCAAAATCAAGGCCTGAGAGAGACAGCAGGGAAAAAGCTTGTTGTTAAACCTTGATTATACTCTACAGTCTAGACATTGCATTACAAGCATGATCATCAGAATAAAGAAGTAATTTTCAATAATTGCAATCAATCATTAATTGCAGCCTAATCATATACTGTATGATTAAGTAAATACGTTATATTTAACCATGGGTGTATGATTAAAATGTAATTTGACTTTCAAATGTATCTGTAACTACCAATGATAAACCAATAACATTTATCATGGAAATCAATGAGGGATTACTCTGTGCGTGCTTTGGCACATGGATATGAAAGGCCATGTAGTTATTTCTAAAAAAGAATCCACCTAGCCACCATACATCATACTAATCCTAATTATGTACACAAGAACTTTAGGTAAATAACAATAAGAATAGAATGAACTATTATTAATTTTAGATGCAACGATCAAGATAAAAATAAACAATAGAGGTTTACTTTGCAAAAAAGTCGAGGATCAAGCCTTGTGAGCTTGTTGGGCATGTACTGCTTATACATGTTGTAAAGCTCATGAAACGGAGCTCGGGAGGGGAAGCCACCCTGCATCAGGTCCAGCACTGATACCATGCCTGAGAGGAGAAGAGAAGTACAGTTCATGAAGCCAGTGAAGATACAGGATTTGCTGCATTAAAGACTGGCGCTGAAGCATGAAGCAAGTTTAAAGGGGTCATATGATGTTGCTAAAAATAACATTATTTTGTGTATTTGGTGAATGAAATGTGTTTATGTGGTTTAAGATAAAAAAAAAAAAAACATTATTTTCCAAATAATGTACATTATTGTTTATCCTCTATGCCCCACCTTTTTGAAACGCATCGATTTTTACAAAGCTCATCGGTCTGAAGCGAGATGGTGTGCTCTGATTGGCCAGCTATCCAGTGCGTTGTGATTGGCCGAATACCTCAAGCGTGTGACGGAAATGTTATGCCCCTTACCATACTGTGATGGCGTGTCCCGGCGCAACGAGACAAAATAAATAAAACCCATTATAAACGAGGCATTTGTTGCATCCAGTGGGGACATAATTACGGATTATAATGACTTATACGTCTTTTAAAACATAAAACCATGTCTGCATTTGTGATCGGAGAAATGACAAACAAGCGCTACTCTACACTGCTCAAAACTCGCGTTTGAATCATCAGTGGCAAATCCTTTAAATATGAAAACTTACGTACTTACAGTCTGTGAGTCAGAACAGCCGGCATTGTAGTCTACTCTGCCAGGAAACAGTCCCCCATAAAATGTGCTGCACACATCTGAATATTTGGGTTGAACTGTTCTGGAACAGTGTGTAAATACAACTTAACCACTTATTTAGTCGTGTCCATTTTTGGAAGGCCAAAAAAAATAGTTTCGCTTTCACAACGAAAAACACACAGCGTCACACACGGCGGGCTATAGAGTGAGGGCGGTGGGCAGGCTTGAGTGAGGAACTCAAGAAGGATTCGAAGAAGGAGCGGCCGGCGGGTTGCGGCATCACATGTGATGACCCCGGGCTGGACTCCGCTTCGTCCATGGTGAAAGCAAAGTAGTTTCACAACAAAACACAGCGCCTTCACGACATGCCAGCTGCGGCAACAACAATACTACAGCGAGAATAAAAGTTACGCCTTCTTTCTTTGCGTGAACATTTGGGCGGCGTTATGCAAATCTTCTCACACAGTGACATAGATATGTGGGGGCGTGTTTGAACGAGGCGTTTTAGGAGGGCATGGTTGACTCTTAACTTTTATAAAGAATATCTCTTTGGATCTCTTCTTTATGCACCAAGAGCTTGTAACACTCCAAAGAGAAAGGAAAAATTTAAATCGCATCATATGACCCCTTTAAAGGACGATTCAACATGTGCACTCCACCTGAACTTGAACACTTGCCTTTGTCAAAAAAACTCACAGAATGAGCTAATAGGAGTATAAACTAGTACACTTACTACTCAGTACTTACTTGCTAGTAGGCAAGTACTGTAGTTGATAAGTCATATACATTTATCTTATATGGTGCACAACTAGTCAACAAAGGTCTAAAGTATCAAACTAATTGTCAAATTTACATACCAGTGGATCTCCTAGGATATACTTTTCTTACATCTCTTGCCTGAAAGTTTATTTCTAAAACTTTGCTAACAGCCACCAACCTTCAAAACACTCTTGTGGTAACGCCACTTCCAAAAGATAATGAAAAATCAGTGGAGCTCACATTTAATATGGCCGTTCCATAGGCAATATCGGATTTGTTTTAAAAGGGAGCTTGCGACTGATGAGCGCTGTGTATTTGTGATGGGTTTTCTTGAATTGAAATATTTGAAGCATTACCACAAGTGCTGTGAGATTAATTGGGAACTAAAAAAAATACACCTATATAATCATATACATACCTGAGCATTGAAGCTGAGACAGAATCTGAGCTCCTTCAAACTGGTGGCTCACCATCTTCAGATTAGGCTTCACACAACGGATAAAACTAGAGCCCTTTTCAACACATACACATGAGAAGTTGTTACAGTTTAACAGAGAACAAATAATATTATTATGCATAGGATTTACATTGGACTCTTTTTATATATTGTTTGTGGGATTGAAACACATAATAAACTTTTTTAGGAGGTACACTGTCATTCAGACATAAGTTTTTTATGTTTATGAGTCTCTTATGCTCACCAGAGCTGCATTTATTTAATCAGAAATGCAATAAAACAGTAATATTGTGAAATATTATTCGAATTTAAAATAACAGTGTTTTTAATTTAATAAATTTTAAAATGTAATTGATTCCTGTGATGGCAAAGTTTAATTTTCAACAGTCATTATTCCAGCCTTCAGTGTCACATGATTCTTCAGAAATCATTCAATATGCTGATTTGGTGCTCAATTAAATTTTTTATTGCAAATTTTTTTTAAAAAATTTTTTTTTTTTTCCCCACCTTTAAAATAAATTAATGCATCCTTGCTGAATAAAAGTTCAAAAAAAAATCTTATAAAAAAAATGTTTAACCATTAGTGTAAATGAGAGACGGTATCAATATTTTTTGTAACATTGCTGCAACAGGAAATAAAAAAAAAATCATTTGTTGCATTTTTAAATTCGAAAGACAAAGATGTCAAAATTACAACCGTTTCCTTAGCAGCTTTAATTAAAAAAATTAAAAATAATAATAAAATAATTGCAGCAGCACTGACTAGGTTTTTGTTTGTTATTTAATGCCAGGATAATATAACAAAGTGTTCAAAATATGCATTCAATAATTTAACATAAAATATAAAAACTTTGACATGTAAAGCAAACAAGCACATTTTGTTCATTTTTATGTGCCATTTACTAGTGCCATAAATCAGCAACTGTCACGTTGCATCATTTGCTGTGCCGCCTGGTTTGCGGCATGCATTAGACACACTCAGTAATAACCAAAACAAGTGGCCAATGTTTTTAAAATGAATAAATAACACATTACTCACCGTACTTCGTAGCTTTTCCAGTAGAAGGTTCAGTTGGGTCTATAAAAGTTAATCAGAAATGAAATGTGAGAGTGAGTCCTGTACATTTTAATTAAGAGTATCTTTTCGTAAAAATCAGTTTACACACACAGTTGTAGAGTTGTGCTGCTATGCAAATGGTATCAAACATTTTGACACATACAGGAAGTAACAGACATGCATTATGTCAGTGATTGTTCCAACTATGAAGATCTTTTCTACACATTCAATAATGGTGACATAAATGACATGGTGATGCGTTTACGGTGAAGGTTCTCTTAAAGTATAAATTTCTTGTGTATGATTTCATGACAAACTATAACAGAGAACAAAAATGTGGCAGCCACATTCACACAAAGACATGGCAATGGACCAAGTGGGTGAAAGAGGCTGGAGGAGAAGGGTGGGAGAAAACTAAGATCTGCATTTGTTTGAGGTTGCAGGTTACCCTGTGGTGCCGGCACTGAATATTTCAGTCAGGCTTACCCTACAAAAGCTTCCGTTTTTTCACTTTTTCCTTGTTTCTCTTTACATATTTATTTCAGCCCCAGAACTTTTCACAGGGAAAGGCTGAAGAAACAGGAGAAGGTCTAAGAGAGGAGGATGAAGAAAGGGCAAAAGTTAGAAGGAAAGGAATTAGATCACCAGGTAGGAGGTCAAATGTCACTCACAAAAGCTTTTAAAACCTACATCTATCAAGAGGAACAAAAAAGAAAACAACTTAATGGATATCTAGTCCCACAAACAAAATCTACAGCGGTCTAAAGACAAAGCCTTGAGGAACTCCTAATCTTTGGAAAGCCTGCAGTCTTGAGAGCTTACATTTTTTGTCATATCTTCAGGCCTGTTAACACCTTTGACAAAATGTGTTTCCTGGCTATCAGGAGAATAAGAAGTTCAAAGCATAAGGCCAGATTCACCTTGAATTTGTTTCCCACACTGATAAAGCTGAGTTTGCCAGCCTTTTGCTTTGAGTCCTTGGAATTGGAGTTGTTCTCGAAGAGATCCCGGACAAACTTGTCCTTCGACTCGCACACCAGGCTCTCCAAAGACATGTGAAGGGCGTCATTATTCTTCTCCACAAACTGGGTCTGCTCACACACATACACCATACACACACACACACATACAAATCCCACAAGGGCATAGAAATAAACACAAAGTCAACCTCACAAAAAAACCAACAACTTTACCAAAGGGATTCCCCCAAGGGCCCAATTGTTTTTACAGTGTGGCAGAAATGAATTAACTTATGTTAAACATTGTCACAATACAGAACTAAAACAATTAGATGGTTTCCAAACAAAAAGGGATTCAGAATGAATTGGGACCTTACAGTCTCATAGCACACAGCGCCAGCAAAATGTCTTATGATGAAACCTTCATCATCTCTCAAATTCCGGTGGATTGTAAGCTTTGACTTCCTGGGCACCTGAAAAACCAGCACACACAGAATTAAACTTTCAGAAAAATCCATCTTTGCAGCTGTATTTTAATGGCTTCTTTCATATTTAAGTCTTGACATTGATGGAATGTCAGGATAAAATCACATTTAAAAAAACTGTCAAGGAATGCCCAGGTCATATTTAACCCCATTAATCAGAATAAATAAAGTAACAAATAACATTTCATATAAGGAAAATGTAGCCTAATTATGCATTGCAACATTGTATTTTCATTAAACATAAGCACATTCATTCTTCCCAGGTTTCAGTAGCCTAATATAATGCCAAAACATATATGAATATTTGTAGTTTATAGTTAGTTTAATGTATTATTCAATTATAGCACTAAGACATGTTTGTTGTAATAATCAATGTGGAAATATTCAGTAAGATGGGGGAAGATGCCTCCCTGAAGAACATTGTGAATTTAATGCTAAATTGTAACATATTTACAAATGCATTAGCATACAGGATAATGAAACTTCATTAAATATATTACTGAGGGAAATTAATGGAAATAATTGCTAATTTAATTCTTATAACACTAAATTGAAAATCATGAAAAGGGGCCATCTTTCCCCACTACTGGGGTAAGATGACTCCCTATCTAGGGCAAAACGACCCCCTTATGTAAATTACTACCGTTGTCATCTGATTTTTGCATAATATGTTAAATACATATCATTTTTATGATTTCCTTTTTTTTTTTTAAATGTCAGTACAGTGAAATACTAAATCAAACATTCGAAGTATATGTATGCATTTTGACAATTTATTTGAATATCACATAATGACAAATCAAATGAATCCAAGACAAAAAGATATATATGAATGACACTGTATTATTTTATGAATACAGAGCGATATTTTCAATTAGCCTATAGGTCATGATGAACAACAAAAATTATACAAAAAAAAAACTAATACTCCAGAGATCTATCATCTAACTTTAACTTTTCACTTCAAATCAAAACACATACACTTTAACAATACAAATCTAAATTATTTACATTTGCACTGAAAATTCTTCAGACACAATATATTTCAAATATTGATGTTCAAGATTAATAAGAACATTAATAAATGTCCTGAGATTAGATTTAGTGACATCTAAAGTCAAGAGGAAAATTCAAGTTGGAGGGGCATCTTATTCCATCTTCCTCTAAATATTAGGCTACTGTTTAACAATCCCTTAAGATATCTACATGATGACACTGAAGGTCAGATGAAAATGCAGAAAGTGAAAAAACTACTATTAACTACTACTGCAGGCTGGTAGTGCAAGCTTTTCTTTGCTATATTGTAGTGGCTGCTGGAAAGAACCAAACCATATCTTACAGTGAGACGGAAGTGATCTTTGTGCTTGCTGTGAACCGCCTCTGCAAAGTGCTGATCACTGGGCTGGGGAAGACGGTTCTCCTCATCCAGAATATCCAAGATACCCACCAGCTTTGCCTCAACCAGATCTGCAAAGCAATAAAGTCACAGAGAGAAGTTTGGGGCTGACGACAGAAACTTTTTATGCGAATGAATTCGAGTTGAATAGTAAATTAATATATTCAATCCCCCCGCAGAAGGTATTATCCAAAGTGAAGTAGAACTCAGCAAGTTTAATGGACGAATGCAAAGTCTGTAGGCACACATAGACCTTTTTGATAATCAGTGCGAAGGCATCCGTCATATGCATAATTCATCTGAGACGTGCGCAGGTGAGAGAGGTGCGGACGCAAGCGTAGTCACGTATTTGCATGAGCAGACACCCGAGCATAAATGTGAGGTGATTGATGAGGAGACATGCAGGGAAAGGACCTACGCGTCCATTTGGAAGTTACAAGGACATGTGTTGCATCACTATCAAGAGAATTAGGAAAAGCAGAGCTGGCAAAAGGAAAGCGAGTCTTTCCCTTTGGAAAAGCAGTGACATCTGCGATGCAGGTGTTGTGTGCCTACTTTTTGCGCCGCATCAGAGGCAAGATGTTATGTTAAGCCACCTGCATACTGTGCAAACTCGCACAAGCCGTTAAGATTTGACAGCTTGGGCAAAAAAAAGAGGTGGTTTCTTTTGCAATGCATACGTGGAAGATCTTCAATAAGTCGTTAGGGGTTAAAACACAAACAGACTAAAAAGATAAAAGGCATTGGTTCTGATACCTCCAGACAGCACAGTTCGGTCTGGTGATGGTATTTGCATTCAGTGAACCGGGCAAAGATTTCACCGTGTGTCCTGAGATTGAACTGACTTTCTGTTCTGACAGGGTGATTTGGGTCAGACCGCACTGCTCAAGCCGGCATCAAAAAACTAAAACAGTGCGAGCTCTTCATCTTATCTCCTAAACCCTCTCTAGAGAGTGAGAGAGGTTCCTCCCAGGATTCATTCCTGTTATCTCAGGCACCCAGCATGGATTTCTGCTGGAATATTCATCTTCGGCATGTTTTGTCCAGAGAGTAACAGACATGACGATTTATACAAATAACGATGTTGTCGTCTGGGAACAGTTATTTGACCTCTGAAGGTCATAATTTGAGAAGAAATTACATTTGCGCCGTAGCACATTGGGTTTAGAGACCTTAGCATTTCCACGTGCGGAGGACTTCATTATATTTAAGTTGGCGTCTATGGGCCATAGTGCATCCAGTAATGAATGGAATGGAGGAAGGTCATTGTTATTCACAGCCAAAGGGACACTGACCTATGCAGTCCTGATTATCAACATAATGAACTTCATTCACTCCCAGGCCTTCTTTCTGATACAGCTCTTGCTCCTGGGGAGAAAAGAAAAAAAAACAACACAAGAGCATCGTTTTTGCTCAAAGTGGGAAAAAGCTTAACTTAATTTGCTGGAACAAGAACGTCTCAAAAGAAGTTAAACTGGAATCGTTAAATCGGAACAGTTGTGTGCTTGCAATGAAAGATGAAATGGCTTCATGCGTCAGTTTTAAGAAGTCACAGATTGATACAAAAAATGCCAATAACACTGATGACTCACCGCTTTCAGTATGCGTTCATTAAAAAACTGCTGCAGCTTTTCGTTACAATAGTTGATGCAGAACTGCTCGAAGCTGTTGTGCTCAAAATACTCTGAACAGGAATATAAAAAAAGCATTTTATGATTCATGTGCTAGGTAGATCTCTAAATGCATTTAACAGTCACACTATTACAGAGACACTGCTAGTGAAAGCCAATTACCGTTAATCCTACAGCATATTCTCAACCTTATTTCTGTGTAAAGACAAGCTAATAGCTAGTTAATCATTTCATCTTCTATATATTCAATGAGTCATATCCCACACTGTGCTTATTTTAAAGTTTAAGGAATATTCCAATTTACATACAAGTTAACCTCTATCGACAGACAGCATCTGCTGCTGTCAATTACAATGATAAATCATTTTGGTTTATAAAGACCCCAAAAAATGGCATCGCATCCAAAATAAAAGTTTTTTTTACATAATATATGCGTGTATACTGTGTATATTTATTATGTATATATAAATACAAACACATGCATGTACAATGGTGTGAAAAAGTGTTGGTCCCCTTCCTGATTTCTTATTTTTTTGCATGTTTGTCACACTTTAATGTTTCAGATCATCAAACTAATTTATATATTAGTAAAAGATAACACAAGTGAGCACAACATTCAGTTTTTAAATGAAGGTTTTTGTTATTAAGGGAAAACAAAATCCAAAACTACACGGCCCTGTGTGAAGAAGTGTTTGCCCCCCTGTTAAAACTGTGGTTTATCACACCTGAGTTCAATTTCTCTAGCCACACGCAGGCCTGATTACTGCTACACCTGTTCGCAATCAAGAAATCTCTTAAATAGGACCTGCCTGACAAAGTGAAGTAGAACAAAAGATCCTCAAAAGCTAGACATCATGCCGAGATCCAAGGAAATTCAGAAACAAATGAGAAAGAAGGTAATTGAGATCTATCAGTCTGGAAAAGGTTATAACGCCATTTCTAAAGCTTTGGGACTCCAATGAACCACAGTGAGAGCCATTATTCACAAATGGCAAAAAACATGGAACAGTGGAGAACCTTACCAGGAGTGGCCGGCCGTCCAAAATTACCCCAAGAGCACAGCGAAGACTCATCCAAGAGGTCACAAAAGACAACATCCAAAGAACTGCAGGCCTCAATTGCCTCAATTAAGATCAGTGTTCATGATCCAACGATAAGAAAGAGACTGGGCAAAAATGGTCCCCCCCCCCTGCATTGCAGATTTTCCCGACTAAAATCACTGCTGAGCAAAAAAACATAAAAGGCTTGCTCTCAGATTTGCTCAAAAACTCTTGTGTGATATCCCCAGACTTTTGGGAAAATTCTTTTGTCGATAAAGTAACACTGCATTTCAGAAAAGAACATCTTACCAACAGTAAAATATGGTGGTGGTATGTTTGGTCTGGGGCTGTTTTGCTGCTTCAGTACCTGGAAGACTTGCTGTGATAAATGGAACCATGAATTCTGGTGTTTACCAAAAAAATCCTGAAGGAGAATGTCCTGCCATCTGTTCGTGACCTCAAGCTGAAGCGAACTTGGGTTCTGCAGCAGGACAATGATCCAAAACACACCAGCAAGTCCACCTCTGAATGGCTGAAGAAAAACAAAATGAAGACTTTGGAAGTGGCCTAGTCAAGTCCTGACCTGAATCCTATTGAGATGCTGTGGCTTGACCTTAAAAATGCGGTTCATGCTCGAAAACCCTCCAATGTGGCTGAATTACAGCAATTCTGCATCGATGAGTGGACCAAAATTCCTCCACAGCTCTGTAACAGACTAATTGCAAGTTATGGCAAACACTTGATTGCAGTTGTTGATTCAAAGGGTGGCACAACCAGTTATTAGTTTTAGGGGGCAAACACTTTTTCTTTTTGGATTTTGTTTTCCCTTAATAATAAAAACCTTCATTTAAAAACTGCATGTTGTGTTCACTTGTGTTATCTTTTACTAATATTTAAATTTTTTTTGATGATCTGAAACATTAAAGTGTTACAAACATGCAAAAAATAAGAAATCAGGAAGGGGGCAACACTTTTTCACACTCACTGTATATATTTAAGAAAAAATGTTATGTTTATATATTAACTATATTTATATAAATATAAATATAAGAATATAAATATAACATTATATACATGTAAATATTTTCAAAATATATACTGTATATGTGTGCATTTATATTTACATAATAAATATACACAGTACACACACATATATTATGTAAACAAAAACTTTTATTTTAGATGCGATTACCTCCGGTTTGACTAGCCCTAATTTATTTACTTATATTATTGTCATTATTATATTTAGAAAGTAAATGCATTTATTTTAAATCTTTTTGACCAATAATTGACATTTGAGTCATATTTAATCCAGAATATACTTTTAAGAGCTTCACGCAAGTCAAAATAGCTCAGAAAGAGCTATAGTTTCATACAGTGGGGTCCAAAACTCTGACACCTCATAATCATTTTTTAAAAAGTTGTAATTAAAACTAATAATCATTAAAACATTAATGAACTATTTAAGATTCTGTATGACTTCTATGTGTCTAATCAAATAAGTAAATTCAAATACCAAAAAATTCTGAAATCCGTATTAAATTTAGAAAATCTCTCCACTTGTTAAGCTGATGATAGTCATAAAACAGGTGTATTAGAAAATTAGACTAAGTTGTCTCATTTCTCATATGCATCTGGTTGACAATTGGATTGAAAATGTAAGAACCATTAAAAACAGGTAAATGAGGACATTCAGTTAAGTCAACGTGACCCATCCATTGTGGCTATCACTCGGGCTCACCGAAGCCAGCGATGTCCAGCACACCGATGAAGTTGGAGGACGTATCAAAGGGGAAACACTGGTTGACCCGTTTGACCACATGATCAAAGAGCCGGCTGTAAATGGCTTTGGCGAGGGCATCACGGGCATTGTTGGCCTGTTCCACCTTCAGAGGCACCCTGGAGAGGAGCAAAGTGGGACAGGAGGAGTCAAAATCTGGGCCAGGTCTTCTGCTAATGCCGCCTCATCAATACATGTCCCTTCTGTTTTATTCTGTCCAACTTTGCACTCTTAAGACAGTTGCTGTTTTACCACTCTAAGCAAAATGTGTAAAAACGCTTTAAGGGAAAGCAGAACGCCAACGAGAAATAATTTTGTCAATTTAATTTATTTTCCTTTCAATTCCATTATGATTGCAAAACGCTCAAGGCTGCTGAAATATCTCCTCTGACTTTATTTGACCTGACAATAGTGTGCTTCTACAGTTATACAGAGGACAAACGAATATAATTACGGCTGTTACAGCCATAAATTTAAGCATCAGTGAAATGGTTTGGTAACGACATATGAGAGAAAAAAAAGTTTTGTTTTTTTTTTTTGAGGGGGGAACTTGTATTTATTAGGACAAATGTAAATTGGGACAGTTTTCTGCTGAAAGCAAGTTGTTGTTGTTTTAAAAGACAATTACATGAGTTCCCTTAAGACCACGATTCCTAAAACTATGTAAGAAAATATGTATCCCTAATTGCTACCCTATTTGTAGCAATAACCAAAAATACATGGTATGGGTCAAAATGATCGATTTTTCTTTTATGCCAAAAATCATTAGGATATTAAGAAAAGATCATGTTACATAAAGATGTTTTATAAATTTCCTACCATAAATATTTCAAAACCTAATTTTCGATTAGTAATATGCATTGCTAAGGACTTCAATGCATTTGATTTTCTCAATATTTAGTTTTTTTGCACCCTCAGATTCCAGATATTCAAATAGTTGTATCTCGACCAAATATTGTCCTATCCTAACAAACCATATATCTATGCACGCCTATTCTTATTCCAGTATGTGATGTATAAATATCAATTTCATAAAGTTGACCCTCATGACTGGTTTTGTGGTTCAGGGTCACATTTGTTTATAGTATACAAATAATTGGTTCTAAAAGGCCTAGAATATTTTTAATGCAAAAACGTTCACTCCAACATCGTCCTTTTCTGCTTTGTTGTTCATCAGGTGTATAAAAACCGACTTAATGGTCGTCCTGCAGATTAATTACATAATTAAACTGAAAACAGCACAGGGAAAAGGATCCATTCATATTTATTTTGCAACGAGAACTTTGATAAATGTATATACGCAAAACAAACAGCACTTGAAATCCCAGTGAAGCTTAAAGGGCTTGAAATGCAGCAGGCCGGCGATATTACATGAAAACACAATAAATCTCTATAAAACACGCCTGTTAAAGCAAAGCAGCTCATAATCACAAGACACAACGGCTCCACCACTATCCTCAGGAGGCGTACGGATACTGGCAAACTGAAACTCCAGAACTGGATGATAAAACCTTCTTGCTCTCTCGACGACGCCGTCCCGCTGTGGGAATACCTGCTGTGTGACTCTTATTGCCTGCACAGTTAATAAAAGCTGGACCTGGCTCACAATAATCTCTACGATCTCGAGTCTATGAGATTGCTTTTCATTAGCTCGCTTTCATGTTATTAGTGTATTCCTTCGAGAGGCTGCTGCGCTCTTCCTTCTCAATGGCACCTACTTTGTTGAGTTTAACAGATTTTTAAAAATCGCAATACGCCTCTGAAATGAGGCTCTGTCAGGCACAAGCTGCTGCCCTGTCTGGCGGTGTGAAATGCAAGGGTCAGTGTAGCCTTGTTTGAATACAGTCTCCATAATTTTCCATTGAACGCATAGTGCATATGTACGTGGTTGTGCATCTGTTCGCAATCAAATGAGGAGGGCAGTGAAACCTCTTGCAACTTTGATTCTCATCACACCTAAAAGACCCCAGGCCACTCCCTCACACAAACATCCATTATTCATGCAGTGCAAACACTCCCAGTCCAGCATCTGTGCTCGGTTTAATATGAATCTACCGAGCGCTGGCCTATCATTCAGACGGTCCAGAATATAAAACCCCACCTGGGTGACGAAGAACGATTGAAGTACGATTCAATCGAGTTTTTCCAATTGCTCTCTCCTTCGACAACTGGCGTGTGCAGTAATTGGACTGTGGGTTTTGCATGGAGAAAGCGGAGAAGACCTGGGCTTTTGTTTCACAAAATTGCAAACCTAAGACTCATCTTTAACCAGTAGTGGAGTGGTCTGAAACAAGCTGCTTGATACCTCAGGCCTTCTCTCTTACGTAATCAATAAAAAGAAATACATCCGTTTAAATGCAAAAGACTTTGGATGGCAACTAGACTATTACGGCCCCTCAGCCAATTTAGTCTATGCCACATTTGATTATACTGACCATATCTCTAATGGAAAAGCTGCGATTAGCTATTTTCACCTCTTCTCTCGTCTGTGAGCGAGCGACCGGAGAATTCATTTAACAGTTATGCGAATGCGAATAGGTGCAATGATGAAATGTAATACTAGAAGACGTTTCGCATCGTGGGGAAGATTGAGATGTGAGGAGAGCGTGAAAAATATCAAGCAGGGATCTGTGCTTACTTTTTGATTATCATTTGGATGCAAACAGAGAAATAAAACAAAACCAGAGGGTCAGTGGCTGAGCAGATTTTAAGGTAAACATGTGGGGTCACTCACTTGATGACTGTGCCTTTGGCGCCCCCTGCAGTGGTGAGCATGACCCTGGTGGTGAGGCTGACTCTCAGGTCATCCTCGTCCAGGCCCAGGAGCTCGGCACAGTATTCCAGAGTCTGACTGGTCTGGTTCTTCAGAATGCAGCCACCTGAGAGCAGATGCAAATTTTTAATGGTCATCTTTAAACTGTGGCTCATCATGTTTCTTATGCTGCGTCTAGACAGCAGAGTTTTTTAAATGTTTCAATGTACTGATGCTTTCGAAGCTGTTAATGACCAATTCCCCGTTGTATAATCCAATCAAAATATGTCAGCGTCAATAATACTCTAAGACAAAGGATTTAATTTTGTTGCTGCATTTATGTTGTTTTCATTTGGTTAAAAAAAAAAGTGAATACCATTTTAAACAAATCCTAGATTTAAGAAAATGTAATCCTTAGAAAGTGTATAATAGACAGACATATTTTGATATATATATATATAAATATATCATGTCATATATTAATTATTTATTTATCCTGTCAAGACAAGGTTCAGCTTATAAAATGTCATGTGGTACAAATTATAAATTCTTTATTTTTTATAATTTGTACAACATGACATTTTAAAAGCTGAACATTGTCATGTCCTAAAAGGTCAAAATACCTGATAATTTAAGAACTGATTTTGACACAGACATGACAGTCCACAGAAGTCCTCTATGATATTATGTTGTTGTTGTTTTTTTATTTTGTTTCATTTTATTATTTTACTTTATTTTAGCTGCATGTTTCAGCAGTTTTGTCTCATAACATGGATTTCAGTTTTTTTTAAATACTTATAATATTTGATATCAAACTGTTTCACTGTTTTTCCCCCCTAAATAAAATATCCTTCTCCACATAAGATTATGCCACAATAAAAGATTATGCCAAACTATTTAAAAAAGGTTTCCTTTACAGGAATTTAATTATTTTAATGACGCTTTTTTTCCCCTTCATATTAGGAGTTTTTTTTTATTTATGCCTTCAAAAAAATGAGAAGAATTCCTAATGTTCCTAACAGAAGATTAATATTAATAGATACAAAAAAAAATCGATTTTTTTTGACTGATTTGACTCAGTGCTGTCTAAGAGCTAAAAGTGTGCAAAAAAAATCTATAAAAGCACACTCCTTCAATCTCCTATCGTATCTCAGCCCTTTTCAAAAATATGTTCTCATACATAATAGTCTTCAGGTCTCCTGTAAGACCTCTGTAACATTAGGCTCTGTGTTTTCCAGCTGAAAGTATCTCAGACAGCAGCTCCATTGTGAGCAGAGAAATGGAGCAGGCCAGAGTGGTAAAAGGTGTTGTACCTTCATCAGAAGAGGAAAACAAATCCTGGACGCACGTCTGGCAACACTAGAAAGAGCCCCGTTACCGGCACAGCAGCTCTCTAATGAGTCTTTTGAGTTGGAGGAGAGCTTGTGTGTGTGTGTTTGTGTGTGGGTGCGTGTGTGTGTGTGGGTGTGTGTGAGGGGAGGGAGTTTTATGAGGAGAACATCAGCACATGTACATGAGCTCGAAAAATAATAAAATAACACTTCAGACATCAGTGAAAATTTCTTCCCTGACTGAACGCAGATGGTGAAAATTCTGTATAAAAGCAAAATTGGTTGTATTTTGAAGTCTCTTATCCTGAAAGAAACCGAATATTTATAAACCAAGCATGACATGACAAAGCAACAAGCGATAAATCCCATCTCTTTTTTTGTCCTAAGCGGCATAAACCGACACAAAACATTTTATCGGCCGTTTGGTTTCTAGTTCTGCTTTATTCCAATTTATATAGAGTGAAATCTCACTGGTTGCATAGTAAAGGGGTCATATGATGCGATTTCAATTTTTCCTTTCTCTTTGGAGTGTTACAAGCTCTTGGTGCATAAAGAAGATCTGTAAAGTTGCAAAGACTCAAATTCAAAGATATTCTTTATAAAAGTTAAGAGTCAACCACGCTTACCTAAAACGGCTCGTTCTAACACGCCCCCACATATCTACGTCACGATGTGGGAAGATTTGCATAACGCCACCCAAATATTCACGCAAAGAAAGGCGGCGTAACTTTTATTCTCGCTGTAGTATTGTTGTTGCCGCCGCCGCCATTTTGTGAAGATACTATGTGTTTCGTTGTGAAAGCGAAACTACTTTGTTTGTGTAGCGTCTGGACCAATCAAACACACAATTTTTCATTTGATTTAACAAATCAGTTCTTCATTAGATTAACAAATCGCCACAGTCCCCTCACCCAATAAACTGGATGCCAGGATGTCTGCAAATGACACCAAACCATGGCAACCCTGACACCAGATACTTTTACGACCTCATGGAATGTGAGCGGGGAAAAGCACTGTCTTTTCATAAGGAAAATCCCCAAGGCACAGTAGGAATGGACTTTTCTACTAATTAATTCATAGGAAAACTTTTATTTGAATGAACAGTGTATCCTTCAGGTCATTGTGTATATTATTGCTGTCTTGTATTTTATCTGTTGTATTGTAGACTATTTTATGCATGCTTATGATAGAACCACTCATTTGTGTAACCTTACATATAACGTGTTTGGTCTCTATTCATTCGGATTGGGATGATCTAATTGAGAGTGTATATTATATGTTAATACATATGCAACATATTAGTGTTCTACGATCTTTAGTAATTTTGATTCAAGTTACATTTGCAAATTACCATGCCCTCAAACAAAGGGTCGTAAAACCCTCCAGCAATTGCAACCTCCCACTTGGAATTTCTTCCGTTCTCATTGGACAAGCCCACCTTGAGAGGCGTGACTCTTCTCCGACCTTAAAGGCCCACACCAGGGACCCTCCTACAGTCGGTGGTTCTGTTAGGTTTCGATAAGATGTGAGCTCCAACGCTCCAGAACATCCTAAGTTACGTGCCAGGCTTCGGCCTCGACCTTTCCATTCATCAAGATCCTCTGACTCAAAACTGGTTCTTTTCCATCAACCGACTTCAGCAAAGATCAACTGGAAACTTCAGATTACATCAAACCTCTCTTTCAGACAGATGAGACATGCAAGTATCAAACTGTAGTCTTATTAATTGATACATTCATGGTATCCATTGCCCCTTTTACAATGTCTGTGTTTTGAACTAAGAATCTGATGTTTCCCTCGGGTAGATCTGCTGAATATGCAAATGGTTCTATAACTTCATATTCTTATTTCTCTTCTCTTTACTGCGTTAAGCTTTTAACCCTTTCCTATACAAACTGTGTGTGTGCGTGTGTGTGTGTGTGTATGTGTATGTTAGACCAGTTTATGTGTTTATGTAGTATGTTAGACTAGTTTAAGTGTTTATGTATTAATAAACCTTACTTGGTATCACACTTGACTTGGTTCATGTTTGCTCAATAATGGAGTCACTTAATTCATGCAGATTTATGCACAGCTTTTGTAGAATTGTACAGTAAGGAAGTTATTTCCCTTAACCAGTAAATTAACGTTCTTAGAATTGACAGACAGTTGAGAGGTCAAGTAAATATCTACAGTTTATCTAAATATTCATAATTAATTATAACTAGTTATGATTAATTATTCATATTTCCCATGAGCTGATTCGTTACACTTGGCCTTCCAAAAGAGGACGACAGCCGCTTCGTCATGCCTAGAGCTGATCCGTGCTGGTCGCTGAGGAAATACATCAACTTCGCGCTGTGGATTGCCGGATCGGCTTTCACCGTGGACGAAGCAGAATCCAGCCCAGGGTCATCACATGTGGTTCCTGCAAGCCCGCCGGACTCTCCTTCGTCGAATCCGCCGGCCGCAGCTCACTCTAGCCCGCCGGCCTCCCCTCACTCTAGGCTGCGGTGTGTGACACTGTTTCGTTGTGAAAGCGAAACTACTTTGTTTGGCCTTCCCAAAAGAGGACACGACTAGAAATCAGTGGTTAAGTTGTATTTACAACACTGTTCCAGAACACTTCAACCCAAATATTCAGATGTGTGCAGCACATTTTATGGAGGACTGTTTCCTGATCCTGGTAGAGTAGACTACAATGCCGGCTGTTCTGACTCACAGACTGCAAGTATGTTTTTTTTATATTTAAAGAGTTTTTATATATTTAAAGTGAGTTTTTTTTGGGCAGTGTAGAGTAGCGCTTGTTGTTTGTCATTTCTCCGATCACAAATGCAGACATGGTTTTATGTTCACGCGGCGCGATGCAACGCAATGCGTAAAAAGACAGTATAAGTCATTATAATCCATAATTATGTCCCGACTGGATGCAACAAATGCCTCGTTTATAATGGGTTTGAATGTTTTTGTCTCGTCGCTCCGGCCGGACAGGGCATCACAGTATGGTAAGGGGCGTAACATTTCCATCATACGCTTGAGGTATTCGGCCAATCACAACTCACTGGATAGCAGGCCAATCAGAGCACACCTCGCTTTTCTGACCGATGAGCTTTGTAAAAATCGACGCGTTTCAGAAAGGCGGGGCATAGAGGAGAAACAATAATGTACAGTATGTGGAAAATAATGTGTTTTAACCTTAAACCGCATAAAACGCATTCATTACACCAAATACATAAAATTATGTTCTTTTTAGCAGCATCATATGACCCCTTTAAACATCAAATATGTTCTGACTGGTTGTGATTTTGTCACTTTATGCAGGATACAAAATTACTTCATGCTTGAAACTTGTCACATCAGGTATTTTTTCTATAGGTGCAATATGAATGGCTACCAGAGGTGCTTCCTGTCTCTTCAAAGTCGATATTGCCGAGATGAAGGACGCCAGACACCACTCTGAAGAGATTGAGCTTCTCTGTGTCATCCAGGCCGATTTTCTTCATGGCCACCACCATTCTGTTGAAATCTCCCAGGTCATCCAGCAATGGGTCCTTCAGGGCACCCACCTTCCCATGCTACAGAAACAAAGGACCATCAAGACACACAAAAATATCCATAGGTCACATGCACTGCAAGTACCTGAGAAGAAAATGCAGTGGCACTGCAGCTATAATCAGAAAACAGAAATGTATACTGGAGGGCTGTATACAGATCTAGATCTCTGATTGAAGGAAAGAGGAAAAGAAAACAAACCACACCTGAGGGTCAGAGTGTGCCAGCACTTCCTTTTTGACTCTCTTTTACAGTCATATTCCAAAAATATATATATATATAATTCTGTCATCGATTAATCACCTTTCATTCTAAACTTGAATGATTTTCTGTTTGAGGAAACTTTATGTTGCTGTTTCATTGAAAAGAGCAACATTAACATTAAATGATGACAGAATTTTTATTTTGAGCAAACTATGCCTTTAAATCACTGACAAACTGATAATCTGCAGTCTGATGACAAAGCAGATCACACCACTCTGACCACAATAGAGCATAAACACTGTTTAATAACCATAACTACAAGCACCCCTTACAAAAAAACTTTTTTTTTCTCCACACAGAAAGCCTCATGCATATTAGCTTGCAGACCCATGCACATACTAATGTCCAATTTCATGCACAGAAACCCAGAAAGCTGAAGAATGTAAAGCATGAAAATCATTTAGAAAGGCCAACTGGTAAAACATCACCTTATGATCCTGAATTTTAAAAAAGATCAGGGAAGGCAAAGACACAATATTCAGTTAGAAAACTACTAATATAAACAAAATGGCTACAAAATTAGTGCTCTGTTCCAAAGCCTACACAGGTGACATTTTAATGACAAAACAAGTCTTATAATAATCTAAAACATTACAAATAAAATAATAATTACATTGTATTTCTAATTTGTTCTTTTAATCTGTAATGTTTAAAATCTTTATCAACCAAGGTTCTCACAGACAGTAAACCTGGATATACTTTATGAAGTAATTTTAAGTGTATGATTTTTAAAATGGAAATTAATAAAATCTTTAAAAATGTAAGATTAAGAAAAAAAACTGAGAAAAAATACCTCAACTGTAACAACAAAAGGTTTTAAATATCAATCAAAATCTACATCTTTTAAATCATTTTTTTAGATTGCATTGGTTAAAAACGATCCAGATATATATATAGATAATCTATATATAATATATATCTTTATATATATTTATATATCCAATACCGATTGGGAAGAGAATGCTAAGAAATTTAGAAAAACCAGGAAATATTCTAGAATTGAATTGTTTAAATTATTTATCATAATTTAATTACTTCAATATAGTTCTACTTTTTTTCTGTAAATATGAAAATGAGCAGCTTTGTAATTGTGGCATACAGTAGGTATGAAAAATATCTTGGGGGCCTTTTAATATTGTCTTTGAAAAGAGGAGACTTTGAAGTCAAAAAGGTTGAGAACCACTGGGCACTTTAAAAACAGTATTGGCCAAATTCTATGGTAGCCTTTCATACATATTATTTTTCAGAAGGCAATCCCAGAATGCAGAGCTCAATGGCTAATAAGTTGAACAAAAAACAAACTCAATGAAATCTTATTCAATTTTGAAAAGTATCACTAAAAATGTACTATTTTACTCAGTATGTGTGTGCGCTTTGTATTTTTATCCTTATTAGAGTATGATGCTGTTAGCATAGCAGCATGCTAATCTAACTCTATCCGCTTAAGTCTGACACGCCATGTGACCATTTCCAGGTCTAAACACTATCAGAAGGCAAAAGCAAAAAATAAATGGTGATAAAATACATTCACAGTGTGCTGTAATACTACTGAAATCTCAGATGGCCATACAGTGTTTCACCTTTTATGAATCATTAAACTATTGGTGTCCGGGACAAAATGACTTTTTAAAAGCCTAGCTTAATAGAAATATAAATTTCTCAAAAATGGCTGTTGCGATAGTATTCTCAATTGAAATGAATAGAGACTTGGACCTGGAAACATTAATGTATTCCTTTTGTCACAACTTAACAAGATTGGAAATAGATTTGAAACTGCATAGATTAAAAACTGTCAGCCGAGTCAATTTGAATTCTATTTGAGTGGCGCGGACTTCCTGTCTTTGTAGAGAGTACCAAATCAGTCACTTATAAGGTTCCTTGGTTAGGATATATATAGGCACTATGACAGCTCACTAGGTTTTGGACCAGAGCCTAAGTGATTCTGAATTTAAAACGGATTGCATAAATATCCTAATATCGACCCAAACTCATTAAGATATTGAAGTGTTCAAGGATGATAAAAAAGGATGAAAAAACAACAACAACAAAAGTATCATCTGCGAATTTTGGGTATCAAACTAATCTAGTGAAAAAATGTAGTGAAACAGACGGTGTTGAGCTAGCAAATGAACTACTGCATCAATAAAAACAGCAGCTAATGAAGATCTCATCACCTGCAGGGGGATTCAACACAACGATGATTTATAATAATGGCCCTTGATAACAATAACATCAATTGATGGGCTCAGTCTCAAGAGAGGGCTGTGTGCAAACACAACACAACAACGCTGGAATTTATTACACTTTACATAATTCATCAAAGACGTGAACTAATTTCTGTGGGTAACTAATTCTATTCGAGGCATAGCGGTGATCCTGCAACTTCAGAGATTCTGGCTGTGCAAAAGGTGTGTTCATTCAGCATGTCCTCTAGTCTTAATTTCACTGCACAAATGGCAAGGATTTGATCATACATCAAAAACGACTCTGATATCTTTACTACAGCAGCTCAGCTAAGGGCTGTTTATTACTTCAAATTGGCCACATATGTGTATCAGAACGTAGGAAGGAGGAAATAGACTCATCAAGTCACTGACCCAGAGATTCCCAAACACAGATGATTATATGTACCTCTGGACTTTTCCTGTTTTGCATGATCTGTTTATCCGAGTCCTTGTTTGCAAAGTATCGGGTGCAGCCGCGATTCAAATACTGAGTGAAACACAAGCACACACAATGAGGGTAGTTAATATAGGAGACCAAAAGCTGCAGAAATACATTCATAAGCATTGTAAAGCAAATATGCCATCTAGTGGTACATCAACGCTTCACTGTATACAAAGGCCGGAAATCATATAACCTAAACTAAAGTATAATTGGATTTGATTTGTTTTGATAAAACTTCAGTTGACACTTCCTGGAGTTGTGTGCTTTGATACAGTCAACAGGCTGTGGTCACACCAATTATAACACAGAGTCTCAAAGTTTCCTGCTAAACAGAGTGTCTAAGCTTTGTTAATTGCTTTCCAGTTTCCTGACACACAATACACAGGAAACTGACCCGGAAGTTGTCCGGAGAGTTGAGATGAAGAATGTTCCTGATGTCCTCTGATGCCCCTGCACAAAGTCTGTAAAATATATGATAGTTTCGCTCTTCTGCACCCTGCATGCAAATCCGAGACTTCTCCAGCAGATAGTGCGAGACAAATCCGCCCACAACTGCATTCTGAAGACACGATGAACACACTTAGTAACTGAGTCTTACAAGATCACATTCTAGTCTTCAGAGCAAGAGAAAGTTTACCTTCTCATTAAAGTGAATTTCCACAAACTTTCCAAAGCGGCTGCTGTTGTTGTTCCTGACCGTCTTTGCATTTCCAAAAGCTTCAAGCAAGGGGTTGGCTGCACGGAACAGACATATTATTTATAAACAGATTTTGCATTGTACAGTATGCAAAAATCAAACACTACTGTACTAGTCACAACCAGTTAAAAGTGCCTTTGGCAAACCTACCCTCAACAATCCTCTCATCTATATCTTGACATGTTCCATAAGATGTGGTTAAATACCTGAAATTAAACAGATACATGATTAAAATGACAAAACTCATTTAACAAATCATAAAACATATTTACTTACCATTAGCATTACTGAGCACTGCAACATGCTACAATTCAAACGTTTTTTTATGTTTTTAAAAGAGATCTCAACAAGGCTACATTTTTTGGATCAAAAATACAAATGTGAAATATTTTTACAATTATTTAATTCCTGTGATGGCAAAGCTGAATTTTTGCAAAGCAGCATCCATTACTCCAGTCTTGAGAGTCACATGATCCTTCAGAAATCATTCTAATATGCAGATTTGCTGCTCAAGAAACATTTATTTTTAGAATCAAAACTTGTAAAATATGTTGTTGTAATAATTTATTTGAAACAGAAATCTTCTGTAGCATTATAAATGTCTTTACGGGTCACTTTTGATGCACCCTTGCTGTATAAAAGTATTAACTTCTGACTCTAAACTTCTGAATTGTAGTGTACATGCTAACATGATTTAAATCAAATTGTAAACATTATAGTCTGACGGTTGCTGATTTTTCAAGATTTAGTGAAACACATATGGAATGATCCTCATATCAAGTCACAAAAAATGAAACCACAATGGGTTTTAGGTTGTTGAACATTTTGTAGGCACCATACTATTTATATTTATTTTTATAATTATAATGTCTAAAAATTACATTATATATTATGTCTAAAAAGAAATATCATCCTAATTTCACCACCACTGCCAGGTATGGCAAAAACGACTAGATTTGGACCCTGTATACATGTGAGAAATATTAATAGAAGTGTTTTAGGCATTCCATGAATATACAGTTACCATTACCTGAGAACAAACTTTGTGTTTTCTGTTTTTCCAGCACCCGATTCACCAGACACAATGATGGACTGACTCATCTTCAGAACTCTCATGTCTCTATAGGCTTTGTCCGCTGAGACGGAGACAGAGAGAGAGAGAGACAGAAGTTTGTTGAAATCGCTGTCAACACTGTAGCTATCTAAAAAAAAAATAACTACAAAAGAAAGACTTAGAACGGAATCCTCAAGTGTCCTATTAGCCAGACATTCATGTGCCCACTCACCAATAGCATAGACATGAGGGGGAAGTGTCCCCAAAGAGCGTCCCTGATAGCTCTTAATGGTCTCTGGGGAGTAGAGTTTAGGGATGTCGAAATACGGGTTCACCGCAATCAGGATGTTAGCCACAGACGTCTGAAATAAAACACACACACGATCAGAGAAGATTTAAAACGTTCATTGTTAGGTGTACAACTTTGTATTTGCAGTCTTCCATATTTTGGCCAAACAGATCAGTGGTTGAAGTACAAACAATAGTTGATTTGTTAACCGCTGTCATTAAAACCCTCATACTTTCAGGTTAGCTGTGCTGTGTGGAGCGTCGCTACCTCACAGGACCTAATTAAGTGCATTGGGCAACTTGATAGCGTCTGAGCAGTTTTAGCTGGGTCATCTGAGACATGCAGTCACATTAGGGCAGGGCCTGGGCCATCTCCTGACAGGCTCGGGCGCTGTGCTGATGAGCGGACGCTGACAGCGGGACCGCCGTCTCTCAGATGAGAGGCTAATAAGGGCTACTGGAGCCCGACAATAACATCCCCATCAGCTCCGTACCTGCAGGCATGCCTGCCAATGAGATCTACGGGGTTTTGCGTGAATCTGGAAGCCCTACACTGCCCTGAGGTGATCGTTAAGCATCATGAATGCATCATGCAGTTTTTTAAGATTTAATGCCCCAAATCTGTTTAAAATTTAAAGTGTAGTTTCATTAGAAGAAGCTTTAATTCGTTAGAATCAATTTGTTATACATAATCAGGTTATGGGTGTAATTTAAATGCTTAGCTTAACATGCAGAGACAACATATGTAGGTTCTGTGGTGCCTTAAACACTTCAATCTGTTAATTTGAGCATCCCGACCTGCATCAAACAATAGTATGAATTTAGGACCCAGTGGAGGGTAGGGGGACAGCAATTTCAATTTTCACCTTTTCTGTGACGTTAGATCCGGAAATATTTTCCATTCATTTTTTACCCTAAAAAGTCTTCGCTGAAGAGTTATAAACCACAACACAAATCAGCCAGCTATTAGGTAAATCACATCGTCATCAGAACATCATAAACATATACCAATTTAAAAAAATGCATTTTATATTTAGTGCTGTCAAATCGATTAATCGCATCCAAAATAAAAGTTTATGTTTACATAATATACAATATGTGTGTATTGTGTATATTTATATGTATATATAAATACACAGACATGCATATATTTAAGAAATTACTATTTAATATATATCTAATTTAGTATATAAAATCAACTGATATATACATATAATATTTCTTAAATATATACAATTTAGGTGCGTGATTTATATATACATTTACAGTATAAATATACACAGTACATATATATTAAGTAAACACTTTTATTTTGGATGCGATTAATCGCGATTAATCAATTTGCCCATCACTAATAAATATATATTTGGTTTATGTAAGTATGCATTATTTACAAATATCTTCATATTTTGAGAGATTCAATTACATATTTTGCCGTGCTTCATAGGAGTGGGCGTTCACTGAAGAGATCGTTTGGCTCGATTAGCTCTTTACAGAATCACAGGTAATGTAGCTATCAGGAATTCTGCTGTTAAATGACTCTTTGAAAAATAGGATGCAAAAATAGGAAGGCTGATGGCTTCAACAAAAGCAAATTAAATACCATCGATTAACGACCTTGGGAGTTTACAGAAGGTCTGTTTTCAAGGGTTTATAAGTAATGGTTAAAAATCTATTTTCATATGGTGAAAATCAATTAAACTTTTACTTCCCGTACACTGTAGTTTTAATTTTGTCAAGCAAGTTAATCAAAGTTTAAAGAAAAGTCTGGCACAAACACTGCAAGCCAACTCTATCACCCCCTTGAGTACTGAGCTTCATTACTGCCAAAATAGTGCACATTTACCATCGTTCAGCTAAATTTCGATGGTAAATCCTGTCATTTGAATAGGAATCCGTGCAACTGGAGTTTCGCGTGAGGCCAAAAAAAGTTTAATACGCAGATCCTGTTCGTGTCACGTAGTTGGTCAAATTCGCAGCTAATCTGCCACATTGACCAACAGAAAGCTGCTTGGTTTGAAAGACTTCTGTGTGAGCAGATCTTTATGCATCACTCCCTATTGACAATAGATAATGGACCTTGCAAAATCCGCAAAAATAAATCATTAAAATTGGACCGTGCTTATGTTATAAGTTGGCCAAGTATTTGTGCATTTGCATAGTTTTGGCCTTGGAAAAGGGCACAGACATGCTGGAAAACAAGAATTCAGAATAGGAATTTGACTTACATAGATCAAGTCTTTGCTGTAACGGACACGGATGTTGTTCAGAAGAGTGGCCTCATTTAAATACATAAGAGAACCTGGAAGTAAATATGTAAACATGTAAATAAATATATCCCAAGTAAATTTGAGAATATCATTGAACATCATAAGCTTAACTATTTTACGTGATGCTAATGGAAGAGGCACCCCAACTAAGGTATATACTTACAGTTGTCTTCAACATGTTTGTTCACATCGTCCTCAGCAGGAAAGACTTGATTGATGGGAGCCAGGAACATCTGCAAAGTCAAAATGAGCACCGTCAACTTTGTGACCTCTGGCCAAATGAAAAACCTGGCCTAACAACAACTGTCTACACTGACCTATTTCACTATTTATCCATATTATTAAAAGCGCACAGACTTTACGACCACACAGAAGATTAATGGGACAAAGAACAAGTAGATGATAGCAGCCGTTTGTTCTCTCATTTCCGACTCTGTCTGGTTACTTTCAGCGAGGTGTAAAGCTATAAACACTCAAGGTCTTCATACATTACGACTGCATAAATGACACGAAGAGCGGTGCTAGGTCAGCCATGATTGATTGTGTCTAATGGTGGCCATAATGCACAGAAGAAACAGTAAAGTCATGTTAATGTGAAAGGTGAGAACATAAGCTGCGAAATCCATTACGTAACACATTATAAGACACCCAAAACTGCCCATCACACCGGTGCGTTATTCAGAGCGAGATGAGACAGGCTGACCTTTCCCAGAAAACCCATCTCATCCCTGCTGGCTTTCCTGCTTTACATTATTCCACTTCCTCACTTTTATATAAGTCATTTACATTAGTAAATGTATTATCTGCCTCAGTGTCATGGATATCATCTACCTCTTTGACCTAAAAAACACACACAACTTTGATATATTCAAGTGGGAACGTCTCATGCATTGTTTACCTTTGTTTAATAAAAGCTAATGTGCCAATGACAAACAAGAGAGTTAATGACAAAGAAAATAAAATCTATAGCTTTAAACAGTTCTTAGAAATATGCTCTTTGTATTCATGCTGGTTTCATATGGTTTTTGTTTGAAAAATTATGATTTTTTTTATTTGATTTAAAAAGTGCCATTTAAAAATAATTTATTTCATGTGAAAATATTTTATAAATGCTATAATTTATTCATTTATTTTAAGAATTATATTTTCAAACATTTTTTAGGAGTTGCACCACATGACATTTTACAACGGACTTTGTCATAGGAATGTCAAAAATATATATAGTTTCAGAGACTTACTTACCTTGGCACATAGTTATAAGGATTTGTAGGCATTAATTTATATTATATAATAATAATAATAAAATAATAATAGGCATAAGTTCCTGTTCGTTCTTTTGTGTGCTTTTCTGCACCACATGACTTAATTGTAAAATATTAACTCACTCATGCATCAAAATTGGACTATTATTATTTATGGAATATTGGAGTGTTTATTATAAATGATTTATCCATGCACATCATTATTATTTTTAAATTCATGTTCCCTTGTAATCTTTAATCAAAATGACTTGCCATCCCCTTTGCACTGACATCTCTTCTCTGACGACATGTGCTCCAGCATGAGTGCTGGACAATAACCCTATATAATTCCCTCCCCATGCTTTCCACTCCCTGAAGATCACAGCAATTAGCAATGACACAATTGTCAATCCCAATCCGATTCCTCAGTGGACAAAATCATTCACACGTCCCTACTTTGTTTTTTTTTTTTTTTTCAAGAAGTTTTCACTTGGAACAAATCGCAACCTTTTGCTTCATGCCTCACTTAATAAGCAAGTTTGTTTGTTCCTTTATTATTATATAAAAAATTATACAGAACTAATATGAACTTAATTTTAAGATGTTATATCAGGAATCCCTTGATTCAGAAATTAAAAACATTCTAATCATAACAAAAGCATATTTTAAGTCATTGCATGTACAGTATGAATTGCATTTTTAACACATTTCAGAATAAATGAATAGATCCATAAAAAAATGGATGCCACATCATGAATTATAGTTCCTAAAGATGAACCCTAACCCTAAAATACACCTTGCACCACTTTTAGACAAGAGATATTACATTATTTAGTTATTGTGAGAATGTCCTCGCAAGGTGATTTTGTCAGGTTTTTCAATTTCAGAAATATCACACAGTGCTACAGTCTCTAAGTGAGCGTGTAAGCAGCCGAGACACAGGTGGCTTTTTTTTGTCTAATGAACCTACCCTGAGTGTAACGTGACCCGCACACCTGCCGCAGGTAGAGCTCATTACTTATTCAAAGCCCCTGCAAGTGACACCCTTACATGGCACAGCACTATTCCACATACACATGTTCTCATATTTTACCTATTGCTCAGATACCTGGAGGCCTTTTACACACATCATGAAGTTAATCAAGCATGTGGTGGGAAAAACTCAGCAGAAACGCTGATCACATGATCGCCTGAGGTACTCTGGTCTCAGGGGATAGATAGGGCATCAAAGGTGCTTAGCAACTAAGCTAAGTTTTCCCTCGTATGAACACGAGGCATGACAATATGGTATAAAATCAATGGCCGTCACCTGCTTGGTCACTGGTTAAATTGCTAACAGGATGCCTGACAAGCGCAGTAAAGCTGTCGTCTTACCTTTCCTCTCTGATTGAGAGGTTCTATGGTGAGCGCATCCGTACCGATGTCCACTATCATGCCCAGCTGGAACCCGTCGGTTGGGTGGGGTGCCCACACAGCCTTCCCATCCTCCATTGCACCCCGCAACTACACTGCAGCTCTGGAAGACACACACACAAGTTTAAACACTGACTTGGCTGGCAGTATGCAGAAAAGTAATTGTTTTGTTTAACACAAACCATGTGACTGTAAACAAAATGTCTTTCAGAATGCTGCAAGTGGAGGCTGACAAGGTCATCTCCAGTACAGATGATGGTAATGAAAATAACAAAACAACTTCACTTCAAAGTCTTGATATGCATAATGTACAAATGCACACTGAAACTAGATCTCTGAAGACAATATGAATGGAGCTTTCTCATGCAAATCTCACTGCCTCAATGCTACAGTGGTTGCTAGAGAATTGTAAGCGTGTTCTGGGCGGTTGCTAGGTCTTTCCTAGGGTGCTGTGGTTGCAATGGCATTGTTAAGCCCTCTTTCTAAGCCCATATCTCTGACATTTGTGTACGATTTTCAAAATTTGCCCCCTAGTGGCAGATTGTGCAGAACTTTCATATTGGCCATGTAGCAATTGTTACACACGATTAAAAAGTAGAAAGTTGTCAACCGGTAGAGATTTTGGACTATCGTCTTTATCGCCGTTATGTACTCACGTCATGTTGCGGTGCGCCGTGGTCACAAAAATGTATTGTTTGCACATATTTTTAAGCATTGCGGTTTAAAAACGAGTGATTTTAAGCAGTTTAAATGCAAACAACAGCGCTATGTGCACACACTTTCTGTAAGACTGTTTCTGAGCAGCGCACACATGAATCCGCTGCTCAGAGCGCGTGAACATTTTTGTTGCTTTACTGGCCATGAACGGTTAAATACACACACTTATATGTATGAAAATGCCCATCTTTGCGAGTTTTATACTAAACACAGTCATTTAGGTCTTAAAGGTGCAGTAGGAGATCTTGGAAAAAGCTAACTTTAGCCTGATAGCACTAAAAGCGAACGTCCCACCCCCCAGAGAGTAGGGAGCAATGAACACTGTGTAGGGATCAATCATCAGGAACACAGTTTCAAAAAAGGCACTAGCTCACTTCTAACGAGCTGGTTATCTGAATCGGATGTGTTAACCAAGCGAGACATGTAAAATATGCAGAGCTGGGGGTCGGAGGAAGCCGGATTGGAAGCGGCGCTGTGCTTACAATCATGTGTCATTCACGTACGACGCTTGGAGAAAACTTGAAAGCGCTACAAATACTGCAGGAGAGCGTAGAGATCGGTTGATGATGGATTTGTCCTGGCCATTCTTGCTCTGTTCTCGCACAGCAGGCATGAACGCACTGATGACGTATCACTGGTCTGGCGCGAACAGGGTTGCACAGAGGGATGGGGCAAATAGTCCATACATTGACTTGCGGTAGGTAAGGGCGCAATTAAATGGCTATGAGCCGAAGGGTGCTTTTGATTGGGACTGAACATTTCTTGGTCCTACGCCTTCCACAGAATATATAAATACGATGTATGAAAAAAAACTAGGATTAGACCACTTAAGTCTAGATCATGACTCCTCCTTCGGACAAACCCTTGGGGTCAATTGAATCGCCATTGGCTAGTAAATGTTTTTGTTTGGACCATCCCAGAATGATAAAAAAATCATATATATCAATACACTAACATTACGATACATATAAAAATGGGCCAGCCGTTTATAAATTATTCGGAAAGAGAGGAGTACATTTCCATCAGGAAACATCAGTCAGTAAAGCATTGTAATATGATAATCAATATTATTTAATGATAGAACTTTAGTAATTATAATTAAAACTTGTTAACCATGTATGAATGCATATTAGTCGTTTTAACTGAACTTCGGACTGGTGGTGTTGCTTTTTTGGTCATTCAGTGTTTCTGTGAAAAAAATAAATAAAAAATGGGAAAAAACTAACAAAAATACTGATTAGATAATAATGATGTGAATTCTACTAATAAGAACGATATAAAAACGCACTAAGGATTAATGTGCTACTGGATTCATGAATATTAATCAGATTGTGGGCTGTGGCGATGGATCTGATCTTGTCTACGAGATCAAAAGCATGGACGATAATACGAGTGAGGCGGCGCGAGCCAATTGAGATTGCTGTTTGGCGCGCATATATGTTCGGCGGCGCCACTGAATATGCGAAGAAAGCGGATAGTTTCTTGAAAGCTGAAGAATTCTTGCAAAGAAACCTTCGCGTTATGTTGAGCAGAAACAGTACAACAAAGAATTATAGTTTACTTGGAATCATAGCGTGGCAATTTCTCTCATCTCTCGCTCTGCCTCTAGTGCAGTCTACGATGCGTGTGTGTGAAACAAAGCGAGTCGGTGAGTGGGTGGCGCTCTTCAATCACTACAGTTTAGCGGTACGGATTAAATAGCTAGTGAGGTGTTTTTGGCAGACATACGCCGTTCTAGATGAACTGACAAACATAGGCACGAAATCGCCTTGAACGTAGAGTGAAACTCTAGAAGCGGGGCTCTCAGTCAGAGTGTTCGGTGGAGCGAGTGAAATATAGCTTTTGCTAAACCTTATAACTTAGTGAGCCTCCGAACTCACACACGTCGAGTAAAATACTTGAGATTTATTAGCGGGTCCTCTAGGCTAATATAGATCATCATTTAGTCGGCGTCGGTCCAAAAAAGGTGAGTGAAGATTAGTCGTCATAATGCAGTGATTTAAGGCATCATTCAATGTAAGAGGGTTGTTAATGATTGGCTATCAGGGATGTGAAGTAGAGAGACGCTTTGCAATACCATCAAACCCGCACTAACAAAAAATCTTCATGGAGACAATTCACCTAATTGGAAGAGTCACATTCATTTAAGTTAAGAGTGAAACTGAGAAGTAACCATGTGTAACAGTTGTATCCTGATCGTTGCTGCATCTATAGAGAGGGAACTGCTCCCTATTCCTCGCTATCGTGCTGTTATTCATGTAACGCAACAAGAGTGAGTCGAAAATCTTTCACATACTGCTCTTGACGACATCCCTTTTGGTATAATTTAATAAGCACCAATGATAATCTTTAAACATAAGCAGTGTTTTTGATTAATTTATACAATGTATGTAGCATTTATTATTTATTTGTAGTTTGTCATGTTGGCTGTAATTAGTTACTTCTCTTCATTGCGCTTGTAGTTTTTTCCTCTTTTGGTCTTTTAGGATTGTAGGCCTAAGTCCTATATTTTTTGTGATGATTGACGACTGGTGACAAGAATTAGAAAATTCTACACTGCTTATCAGAAAAACATTTGAAATCATAAAAACCTTATTGAAATGCAAAATACTATATCATGATATAAAATTAACATCCTATCGTGATATAATGAGTTGGCCTGCATGCACGGTGCCAACCCCTACTCTCCACTTATTCACCATAGGTATAGATATAAATTGTGGCACGTCCACAGAAAATTAAATGACCATCTGCTGGTAGATCAAAGAGAAGAAACGCATAGGGCAGGGTTAACATGAAAAAAAAAGGATAAAAACAATAGTAAATAATTATGTAATATTAAATCGGACATTTGATCCATAATCCAATTTATCACATTATGACCAAATATCCAAGCCAATTTTATCATACACAACGATTTGACACCTTTATGCTCAAACCTATGACGGCATTGCTTAGGGTCGCTCATTCTCTTAACATGTTGCAAGGCTACAGGTAGGCTACAGAATAGTGTTTGAAATTCATATTTTTAGATTAGATGGGGCAAAAGTGTTGGGACTTCTCACAACTCTGTCGGTGATTGATCAGTACTACATCCCATCCCTGCTCATGTGGTACATAGATTCTTATCTGGCAAAATTGAAACTATTTAATATGTTCACATTGTCATGGCGCATTAAAAAAAAAAAGCCATTTCTGTAATCATTAGAGAAATCAGCGCATCACGTGCTTTCAAAAGGAGCAGAATTTACTACACATAGCCGTATTTCACTGACAAGTTACGCAAAAAAAACAAAAAAAAAATTTGCAGACGATTTTATTGCACGATTATGAAATCAAAGAAATCATTCACGATAATGACAGCTGTTTGCATAGCTTCACAGTGAACTACGGCTCTGTGAAGTAAATTCTGCTCCATCTGAAAGCATGTGAAAATACCACATTTAATAACCTATTTTTACTCCAAATTCTTCATAACGTCAGTCGAGTGTTTGATATAAATCCTTCTGTGAGATGATGTGGCTTCTTATACAGAATAAGGCACGCGACATATTTCATAGTATTTAAGCAGTGATAAAGTCATTGCATTATAAATATACTTTACTTTAATGAAAATTATAATAATAATAAACCTCAGATAATACGCGTATATTGCCCGTAGTCCGTGGTGGTTATTAGTCACGTTGAATTCAAGAAAGCAGTTTGAATCTTCTGTTATATTCAGCTGCCAGCGCTAGCCATTTTCTGTGTTTCTTCTTCTGCGAGGCCGTATTTGAGTTCAGCGGCAGAGTCACGCCTCTGGCCTTTGGATGGGAGATTTAGGCTGGCTGATGCACAGAACGCGTGCATCACTGAAATATAGCGCATGAGCAATCGGCAGGCTTCGTCGAACTCTTGATCCTCATAAAAATTTATTGTATAATTTAAAATTAACGATTCTCAATTTCGATTTCATAGCAGCCTTGCTAGCATGCCCAAAGCTTAAAATCTGAATTCAAAATTCTGGCATAGAGCATATTGGCTCGGAATGTAATGGTCAAATCTCCTGGTACTTATCTCCATTGCTTAAGATAACTGCTGTTCTGTCATTTGTTGGGATGAAGAAGGCAGCAGACTTTAGTGGCTTTCTGAGTGTTGAATTGCTCAGGTGTGTTCTGTGGGGTTGGCTCTAGGGCCTTTTCCAGAGTAATTTGTGTGCTGGCCTAAATTCAATGCTTGGAGGCTCTTACGAGAGTACTACTAATTTCATCATGTCATGGGGCATTTTTAGCATGATCGGACTCATGGCCTACTGAATGCACTGAATCTACTCATAGTGTAACAAATCAGACCCTAACATCCAAGATGGCTGCAAGAAAATATCATTCTGATCAGCTTCAAAGGAGGGGGTTTTTTTTGTGTTTTGGGGGTTTTTTCTTTAAACTCAAGAGGGTGGCTTTGATACATACTCTGGATGAGCGCTCAGTTCCAGCAATTGGAAAGGCATCTGGTTATTGTAGGCACATGTTAACTGTAATTTTAAATGAATTAAAAGGTAGGGCAGATTATGTAATTTTATCACCGCTAAGGGGCGCGTATTCAAAACACAGCAAAGAAACAAGGTCGTAGTTTATGACGCCGCTCTCGTGTGGAATCACGGGAGTTTTCGTCTTCTCTCCCAACAGAGCCAAGACAGGCAATGCCTATCAGACTTTAGGGCATGAAATCATGATTCATTAAAACGGATGAGGCTATTTACTTAAAGATTTATAACTATCGTAGTATGAGCATGAGTGATGGCAGGGGGGAGAAAAAGGCTGTCGAAGTCGAACTAGGCCAGCTGAAGGCAATTTCTAATGGTAGAGGTAAATTTTAGCACACCGCTTGGACAGCAGTGGAGCTTTATTATTGCCACACTTTAGCGGGCTCCGCTTCCCTTCCAGGTACGTGCGTATGTAGGGTAAACGGGCTGCGCTGTTTTACTGCATACTAGAATAGGCAGTTTGAAAGTTCTGTTATAATGCCTTACCTGTGCGGCGTCTGTTCGAGTCACTGTACTTATAAAACGCACAACTATTATGACAGCTTCTTTGGTGTTTCGCATAGTTTTCTACAAAACATAGCCGGAAATTGAGGGGGTGTATTACTGTCATTGCGGGCAGGGCTACACAACATGACACTAAGATGGATGTCACCTCGGCGTGACTACTAGTTAAAATTGCTTATTTCTCATGGATTTAAAGCATTCTCGCGGAAAAAAAAAAAAAAAAAAAAAAAAATTTGGGATTAATGTAAGTAAAGCAGGTGCATGTGTCAAATATAGCTGGGATAACACTGTTACTAGTGGTTTGGATATTTAAAAAAACTTCCTTACATTATCGTGCCTTAAGTCAGTCATACATAACTCTAGGATGCCGCAACTAGATCACAAAGCGCAGCCTTACACAAAGGTACTGGAATTTTGGGCTCCATATTTTTAATGGCATCTAGCAAAGTTATATAAATCAAATGCAAGTGTGTTTGAATCTGCCTCTACTCTAGAACAAAGGTGGCATGAACAATATTAATTGTGATGGGCCCTGCCCTTAGCAAACACCCTAGCGGTGCTGATTGGCTCATATTAATTATGAAAGGTTCAAATGTGTATCTTTTATGCCATCTGAACTATTTTAAATATACCAAAAAAAAACAAAAAACAAACAAAAAAAACGATGTTTTGAGAATTAGGTACATTCTCCGAGAAATGTGCATCACTGTGACTGTGGTTCAATGCAGGGACTTGTCATTTCAGGTCAACGAGTTCTGTGAGGTAGTTTAGTTCGCCTGGAATTGGCTGGCTTCTCTTATGTTTTTTCGATGATCATGTTATTGGCTTCCTTCAGGTATGGGGCTTATCCTGGAGTTAGATGACGCTTCTGCTCCTCTGAGCCTCTTTATTCTGGCAGCAGACTCTCCTCTTGGAGGGTATACAGCTGGTGGCCGCTATCTGATCTCACGCCGGAATCTCTAGAAAGGCAATAAACCATGAGAGCAAGGCGAGTGTTCAATATAATTCCCCTATGTAAGATCAGATGATTTATCTGAAGCACTGGATGATATCCGTTAAAGGGATAGTTCACCCAAAAATGAAAATTTGATGTTTATCTGCTTACCCCCAGGGCATCCAAGATGTAGGTGACTTTGTTCTTCAGGTAGTAAACTGCATTGATGATTTGTTAAGTCGGGGTGGCAACCGTTGGAGTCGCATGCAAGCTCGTCCATTGATAAGAATGGATGGCAATGGTAACAAAGTCTATGAGAGTAAAAAAACATGCAGGGCTTACCAGCCCTTTTAGCAAATGCTAAATAACAACCATGGCGGCTAGTTTGTGACGACACATTGATGTCCTAATACACGAAACGATCGGTTTGTGCCAGAAACCAAACAGTATTTATATCATTTTTTACATCTAGTACACCACTATGTCCAACTGCTTTGGGCACGTGCACGGCTTCCGGTGCGTGAGATGTGTACGCGCTCTGGCGTGGTTTACGTTAATGGGTGTGTTGTCGTGGGAGGAGCAAACGACAGACACCGTTTATTAACAGAAAATAAACAAAGTTTCCAGAAAAAAGGGAATCAAGTGTCCAAAATAAACGGGAAAGCTGAAGGGTGGCAGTGGTCAGCTAGAAGAGGTCCTTGAGCGTAGGCTGAGTTGCGCGTAAAAACTAGACCGGGCACATGCGTTCTCCCCCGCTGCCTCCGGTCGGGGCGGGGCGGCGAAGGCGTGGGGGCAGGCGCGGCTTCTTATCAGGCAGGCTTCGTCCTCCTCACGGCTGCTTCACGGCGCGGAGAAGAGAGCTATAGACATCGCGGCTCGCATCCTGCCACGCACGGCCCGTGTATACTGATTGGTGCGTTGCGTCGTCGGACTCGGCAAGGTCCCGGCAGCTCACGTACACTGGGCGGCTAACTGCCACAGGGGGGAGTCCTGGACGGGCGCACAAGGACACAGCTTGCATGCAGCGGGAAGACTACCGGTCTGTCGACTTGCCGAGGAGAGATGCATTCGGCATTTGAAATACAGGACTGGCGATGTCGCTGAGAGGCTCCATTTCAGGTTGCAGGTGTGCTCCCACTGCACTTACTGCTGTCCTAAGCCGCCCTGGCTTTATTTCAGGCTCGCAAACTGGCCTCCTCGTCGTCTGCAGCGGGTCACGGCACCCTTCACCTCATGCTTGCGGGAGGCGGCTGGGCGAGAGGGCGCGATTAGGGAGGGGTGATGTAGGATATTATGGTGATCTTGTCTGTGCATGTTTTTTTAACCTCATAGATTTTGTTACCATTGCCATGAGTTATACGATTGATAGACTGCAACGGTTGGAGTTAAATATCATCAAATGTGTTCTACTGAAGAAACAAAGTCACCTACATCTTGGATGCCCTGGGGGGGTTAAGCAGATAACATCATTCTTATCATTTTGGGTTAACTAATACGCCTTTTAAGATCGCATGATATCGCACTGGGAGGCGCACAGTGACATGCATGACTTTAACCTGAACTGCTGTGCTAAGGGTCTATTAAAAGCATAATGTGCTAATCACAAGGGCATTATTATACCTGATGACAAGAGTACAGCACTGACTCTTCCTTATGTCAAGTACGTCTGCTTTGAGTGAGGTACTGACGTGAAACCGCCTTCCAGGTTATGGACCAGAGGGGCAACATTTCCCTTCTCTGGGCAGCCCTGACTATGGCGGGGATCTGGACGGTCCCAAGAGTTCCCCACGGCGCAATTATCAATTGTCAAGCATGCTAACTAACCTCATTATATGCTCAGAAGCGTATGTGTGCCAATCAGTCGAGTCTCACATGAGTCTTTTGAAAGGAACAAAGACTTGGCATGGGTATATGCTTCTGTTCTGCAGCACTGCTCATCAGAAAACTATCTGGCACGTTACTTCTCACATAATGCTCGATTCTGTGCCGGATCAGTCTGGGGAAAATGAGATGTTTGATGTGATGCACTAAAACATAATGATCTGTTGATTATGTTAATCTTTGTAATATCTTTTTACTCAATGTAAAAAAAATTTAACTGTGGAGCAGCACTAATCCTTTTGTCCAATTAATTTCCTTGACTTTTCCACGAATAATGGATAAGCATAAAAAAGACTATGTAGACTGGACACACAAAGAGTGTTTTAAAGCCAATTATACTTTTGGGGTGAGCCTAACTGTAGATATTGTTTTTCTTCATGATTGTTTAAGATCATATTCATTTCTAGAAATCAAAAGATCATATTCAAGTCTAGAAATCAAAAGATCATATTCAAGTCTAGAAATCACAATTAAACAACAGAAGTATTCATAATAATAAAAATTATTTATAAAAACATACCTATTTAAAATCATCTTTACAAAAACTTTCATAACTAATCTATTTTCGGGCCTATTGTGACTCAAACTTGAGAGCCGTTTGAGTGAATAACTAATATTGTTTTTGTTGTTGTTGTTTTTTATTAGACACTACACAATTTCCTTCAGTTTAGCCTTGATCATGGCTGATTGCCTCACTATGATGTCTACAGTTGGCTTATAAGCATCAGCCAAAGCTTTAAGCTGTGCATTTACAGGTAATATGCATGCTTGATTTATGACATAGTGGCGACTCTAATAATGAGGCATGGCCCTGGCAGTGGAAGGGAAATTTAAAAGTTATGCTCAAAGTACGAAAATGAGTCCAATAGTTCACTGGCGATGTGGCAGTACAATGTCCCTTCACTTGGATTTTTAAATAAGATATAATAAGAGCCAGCAGCTATATACAGTATTATTATTGTTCGGTCCATGGTTAATCATTTCTAGCTACCGTACCTATATATGATGTATAGCTCATGCATCAACAGTGTTCCATAAAGGAAATGTCCATGTTTATAACAAAAAATAACATAGTGATAATCTTTCTCAGGATGTAACCTGTGGTAACCTAGATTCATCCTCACTGCAGTAAAATGTCTAGGAGATCTTATCGACTGATTCAGAGTTTCTTATCACTCAAGATTAAAGTCGGTCCAAAAAGCGGTCATGGCATCCAATCTTTGTATGCTGTTATTAAACATTGAGACTTAAATATAATATGCTTAGGCACGAAGCATTTCATCTTTTGATAAAAGCTTTATAATTATGGTCACAACTGCTGGCACTGGCAATTGGACACTAATGAAAATGTTATATATGGCCTGATAGTTCTGTGGGTCATGATGGACAATTTCGTACAAAGATACAAAAGAAGCTCTTTGTGGAAAATCCCTTAGGACATTGTAAAGGCAAGTGGATTCGGCTGATGAAAGAGAAAATAAAGTTAGGCAACCTTTAAAGCAAAGTTGCTATAGGCAAGCTATTAAATAGTAGTGCAAAAAAAAAAAAAAAAGCTCAATACCCTTTTTATAGTTAACTTAAAAAATATATATCAAATATAAATAAAAAATAGGTCACGTAGGTCATATTCCATTACGAAAGAACACTACAATGCGGCTTTCAAAGCATACTTGGCAATGCAAGTCTGGCGGAGATACAAACTCTTCCACAAGAATCAACAGATCCAAAATAACAACAAAACTGTGAGAAACACTCCACGTCCACATTACTGTGATAGTCAACAACAGACATTTCTTTTCCCACATTTTCTGGCTCATCGCTCCTTCATCAAATAAACATCCATCTATCTGAAGCTACATGTTTACAGTGAGACGGTCATAGAGAGATGAGTAACTGCACATATGTATGTGCATACTGATGGCAGCAGTACAGACGTTGTCATAGGCAATGGTTTGGGGTCAAAGGGCTGTGTGAGTTTCCTGTAGCACACATACTGTATCCCTCCCCCTTCTTCCTCTGCTCCTGCTCTCTTTATAGCCAGAGGATATGGAAAACAGGACGCAACAGGATGCAAAGAGGCCAGTGTCGATGGGACTTCCAAAGCCAACATTTTTCTGCGCTTTTGCTGGGTTCTATTAATATTCAAATGAGTGTTTAATATGCAAGAACTAAAAAAAAACTTTTTTTTTAAACTTAAGCCAGATTTTACTAGTTGGTATGCAGGTCTCTAGTAATTAAAACTACTATGCTTTTTAAACATCAAAATCCTGATTATGTTTAATGTATGAAAGCCATTACTTTGATGATCAGTTAAAGTACATTTTGTGTAATTGTATGTCCTTGGCAGGGATGGGAGGACATTTCTTCTTTGTACAAAGGCATGGATATCAAGCATTTAATATATAATACGGCCAGTAAAAAAAAAAAAAAAAAAAAGCAGTGGAGGTGAGTGTTTTTGTTGCCGTGGGGCTATCAGGGTCATTCCATGAAATCAAGATTCGCAGTTTCGCATTTTAATATGTTTCAATAATTAAAAAAAAATTTTTATTTAGGTATATCAAAAAAATACAATATGATATTATAAAATGTAAATATAAAACCAATATGTACTCGGTAATACTTTTGGGGGCTATGATATTATCCAGATTTTTACGGACATTTGTGTTAACCTTAAAAAAAAAAAAAAAAATGCTAAAATACAAGTATAAACACGACATTAAGAAAAATATGATACGAAAATTCTCTCTCATATTAGTGATGCAGTAGTCATATTGCTCCGCCTTTTTTTTTCCATTATATATGTAGGGGGTTCTAACAGTACATTTCATATCTCGATGGATTCGTCAGTTTGTTTACACATATGATAGTGCTTGGAAACAAATGCCAGCAATAATACGGTAGATTTAATATCGGCTAAAATGTTTCTATTATTAAATTCTATTTCTACAGGTAGGGCACAGTTAACAAAAACCACTTGACTCATCGGGCATATGTTGACAGGGCGCAGAATAGAAAATATTCATAATTCTCGATTAAAAAAGAAATATACTAGTCAGAATTATACGAGGCCACAAATACTTGCACTCTGACTAATATACTTAATAATAGGGCATTTTTTGTAATAATAAGTATCATAAATCAGGGGGACGTGGTAAAGTTCAAATTTGCAATCGCTTTCTGAGTTACTACATCTGAAAACGTGAAAACAGTTGCAAATATGAGTCAAATATGATCACTTTTTAAAAAAATACATAAATGATAGTATGTATCTATGTAATAATTATATAATTTAATAATATTAAATATTAATGTCATTATAAATTGTATATTATAAACATATTGATCTAGTTTATTTAGCGTTTAAAAACACCGTAATAGTAGGCACACTAGTAACAAGCTTTCCATTGTGAAGTCAGTGTTACACACACATTTCAAGGTAATACGCCCAAACAAAAAACGCAGAGGATTATAAAGTGGCAACCATGCGACGTTAATAACCGCAGAGGGCAGGTCGCGCATGGCGTCAGACACTGGGGTTTGTTTTTACAGTCACCTAATACAAGTGTTGCATCAGGGGTCGCATTACCTGTCATTCATATGAATGCAAATTGGCAGGGTCAAATAAACAACGTTACCACTCTCTCGGCCCTTGCCAGTTCAGCCAATTGCGAGTTTGCTGCATGAACATACCCACAGGCCTTACCGTCATTTTCTGGAAAAACTGGTTCGGGAACCGATGCGTAACTGTCTCACTCGAACGAAGCAAATTTCCTTCAGCTGAAAACAATATAAAGATATAGAACTAAATGAGGCCAAAGAAGCACAAACGCAAAAAGTAGGAGTTAAGACATAGACTATGCCCTGCTCACTCGTTATCCATGCGGTCTGTTCACTGTCCAGCTTACCATGAAGTGCATGTTTGGAACACATACGCACACTAAATGTCACAAAACCCCCTTACATATCTTAGGCATTACACACATTTTATTTGGGATTTACTTCAAAACAAACGATCTGGTCCCTAACTTCCCTGGCTCGACTAGTTGCTAGTAATATGACTCATTCATAGGGAGAGACAGCCAGCGATGACTCCTCAACTAGCATTTTCTTGTCCGCCCACTGTAAGCAGGCAATTCCAACCAACGTACACACCGAACAACAAACAACGACTTTTCTTCCTCTTGTCCTCCGCTTTCCCCCTTAGGCCATCGCAGCCTCCTCTACGCAAGCAACTGTGGATCTCAGCGTCTTTTCGGGTTGGCGGTATGACCTAGTCACATATGGCACAGCGCGCTATCACAAAAGTGAACGGGAAGGGGGTGTGAATGGGAAGTGGGGAAGAAGGGGGGCCACTCGGCCCCTCCCTGGTGTAATTACAGGGTCAAGGGCCTCTAGGTGTCGGTTTTGTGAGATCAGAGCCAGGAAGCAGCAAAATTACTGAGTATGTGCTTGCCGGGGTACCACATGGAGTGTGTAAAGCTGTTTTGAAGAATAAAAGAACACAACCGGCACAACCACGCACGCATCTCAATAATAGTACACAAGAAGAAAAGAAGTCAGGTACTGGCACGATCTCTGTCGAGTGGCCGGGAGCAGGTGAACGGGAGCGACAGACTGTCCCGGTTAGCGGTGACAGAGTCCCTCGACGTTAAATATTCCCTTTTTCAAAGCCGCCGAGTCCGGCTTCAGACTGGAGTCCACAGGAATAACAGCGACCTCAGTGGTGACACGGTAGCTGTGACAGACACAGGCCGTGTCTCAAAACACACCGAGCTGACTATCTATACAGCTCTACGTCTTTTGTGGGCGTCACGCAGTAGGGGAGTCCAGTGTCTTGGCCGTTACAGAAGCGCGCAATAATTTTGCACCTCATATGCTCGCGCAGATGCAACTTTACATATTACATGACTGCCCAGAATGCTGCCTATGTAGGGAGCTCACTAGGGTTTTGGAACACAACCACATTCATCCATCTATTTACTAAAATAACCGTTTGTTTACTGTAAAAGTAGAGTAATGTGTTATACGTGAAATATTATGACTATTTTTAATGGTTGTGTGGAATATATACGAGTAAAATAGGCTACATATAGCCTAAATGAATGAGTTCAATCGTTTTAATTTGATCAGTTCTCTTCACACAAATCGCATTGCTTCTATTAAAAACCTTTTTTAAATCGTTACATACATTTTTCTCTTTATAAATATACACACTCAAAAGAATTACTCACGTTCCTAGTGGAATATAGCCTACAGATATGAACCAAGCCTCAACGATGTAAATGTTTAAATTATATTCTAAGAAGAAATCCCACTTTATTGTTGATCAAAGTTGAGGGATGAGGAGAAAGTCGAGAGCTGCCTACTGGTTTGTCATGGTTACTAAAAGGCGCGCAGCTGATACAAACTGGAGACTCATTAATATTTTATTGGCTTGTAATTCAAAACTTACAGAAGTATTCCTAAGTTGAAATCTAATACCCCATTGAAAGCAGACTTTGTGTTTGTAAATCTAATTAGGACACATGATATCTCACTACGTGGCACTGTATCAAATTTCTGAGCAAAACAGCTATGAGAGAAAAAAAAGTTTTTAGTTAATTTTTTGTTTTAGTTTAGACTTGGACTACATTTTTCCATTTTGAAATGTTGCTCAGGGTGTCTATACAGTTTAGCTTGGGTTAAGGTTAGTCTCACATAGTCATGAAGTATTGTAATATCTGACAGGGTTTTACAGAATGATATGTTTTATTTGATCACATACTGTACTAATATTAAATATCAGTTCCTTCGGAAACATCTAAACGGTTTCCAAACAGGAGTTTTACAGTTATGTCATTGGTTGAGCCTGGAGAAACACTGTTAATTAGATTTAATGCCACACTGACTTTTGCTTTTCCCAGGAGCATTGCAGAGATAAAAAACAGTGTGCTCCAGAGCACTTATCCCAGTAGCACAACATAAGCGAACATATAACAGAAGAGCAGCTTGATTTCCAGACGCTGTGACTCATCTTAATGATATTGTTACCTTGGAATGTTTAGTAAAAATACAGAGTCTGCTGAAAACGCCTGAAGTGAGGAGGAGTTGTTATACTAGCTGGGAGATATTCTGGTTGTTTTTTACAGTTTACATGAAAGGAGTCTAAATATACAATTTCAGCCCATTTCTGGAAGTGGTACTGTAAAATTATATGGTAAACATGCACAAAAAAGCTGACCAATTAAACAGAAGTCATACACACATTTCATAGAGAACTACAGTATTTAAAATCGATTTCGTTGTTTGAGAATAAATTAAAGTTATATACTGTGTGTGTGTGTATATATATATATATATATCATAAACACAAATCGAAACCGGGCCCATTATTATTTGGGTTTGCCATCATTATACCCTCAGGTAACCAATCCCTCAAAAACATTTCAGCTTAAATTACAACTCATTCCATATGCTGCTGGCCTGCTGGCAGATGGGTAATTCCACAAAGCACTGAAGTAATAACTGAGCGTTGAGAGCATGATCCACTCAAAGAGTCTCATTAGCTCTTACACTTCAGAATTAAAAGTTTTTCATATGGAGAACACAGCAGGGATGCAATCTCGAGAGAGGGGAAGGAGGTGAGGCCGTCACAGGTGGTCGTTTTCAAAGCTGATCAAATGATACAGGCTATGAGATGTTTCTTTCAAACTAAGAATTTAATGAACTTTCCGGTCTTACAAATACCAAACAAACGTTTTTGAACAGTAAGATTTTTAATGTTTTTTAACCACTTGATTGGCTCTATGACTTTCTCTCCTCTCCACCTGTAGCTGGTGTGTGGGAAGCACACTGGCGCCGTTGTCCTGTGGCTGCCGTTGCATCATCCAGGTGGATGCTGCACACTGGTGGTGGTTGAGGAGAGACCCCCCCCACATGATTGTAAAGCACTTTGGGTGTACAACAATACACCACAAAGCACTATATACACTGAACAAAATTATAAACGCAACACTTTTGTTTTTGCCCCCATTTTTCATGAGCTGAACTCAAAGATCTAAGACTTTTTTTTGTACACAAAAGGCCTATTTCTCTCATATATTGTTTACAAATCTGTCTAAATCTGTGTTAGTGAGCACTTCTCCTTTGCCGAGATAATCCATCCACCTCACAGGTGTGTCATATCAAGATGCTGATTAGACAGCATGATTATTGCACAGTTTTGCCGTAGGCTGGCCCAATAACAGCCCCTAAAGTGCAGATTTTTTTTTTTATCACACCAGCACCATGCCACAGATGTCGCAAGTTTTGAGGGAGCGTGCAAATTGGCATGCTGACTGCAGGAATGTCCACCATAGCTGTTGCCCGTGAATTGAATGTTCATTTCTCTACCGTAAGCCGTCTCCAAAGGCGTTTCGGAGAATTTGGTAGTACATCCAACCGGCCTCACAACCGGAGATCACGTGTAACCACACCAGCCCAGGACATTCACATCCAGCATCTTCACCTCCAAGATCGGCTGAGACCAACCACCCGGACAGCTGCTACAACAATCAGTTTCCATAACCAAAGAATTTCTGCACAAAACTGTCCATAAACCCGTCTCGGGAAGCCGCTGCTGCTCGTCGGTCCTCATCGTGGTCTCGACTACTGCAGTCTTCGTCATCACCGACTTTAGTGGCAAATGCTCACATTGATGCGTCCGGCACTTTGGAAGGTGGTTTCCTTCAGGATGATCCCGTTTTCACGTACAGGGAATGCAGCACAGCGCGTGTAAGGGAAACAGGTCAATTTAGCTGAAAGGGAATCATTTAAGATTTTATAGGGATTTTGGACAGAATCACTGTTTTACGGCTGCTCACTGAGACGGCCAGCGATTCATTTGAACGAGCCGTATAACATCAACTCGGCAATGGATATTAATATCCGAAGTATAGTGAAAACACTATTAATTATCTCAGGAACAAGATCGGCAGTTTAAGACATTCACTTGTAAGCACAAAACACAAGATACATCTCATTTCAATATAAATAAAGGCTTCACACTTCACACAATTTTGCAGAAAGCGAGAAAGTAAGGACTAAATGAGTTTAAGGAAAGGAAAATGTGAAATCCCAAGTTTATAGCAATATGTGCAATTGCATAGACCTAAACAATCACTTAATTAACCCTTGCATTGAGTTCCTCAATGAGGTTAAAATTTATATTAAATGCACCAGTTCAGCACAGAATCTGGAGGTGAGTTACTTGAGTTGCCTGTGTACGGGGTTTCCCTTTGTTGTCATCCTTGCAAAAAAGGGGGTTTCCCGCAGTTGCTGATTGGCTGGAAATTCAGTCTTGGGAAGCCAGTGGTTGGACGTTGGCTGACGACGCGGAGCAGTGGTCTGGTTAAAGTTTTAGACGGCACTCGAAAGGGTTCCCCCCCGACTCGGAGATGCGGCGTTAGGCAAAACTTAACTCAAAACACGAAACTATCAAGGGAAAAGAAAATAAACTAAAGTAAAAGAATAGAAGTAAAGTTTGACGAGAGTAGGTGGCGTTTCTCCTCGTGGTTTTGGAGGAGATGGCGTGTAAGCAAGAGCACGCTCAAAGAGCGCAAAAAGCGATGACTGAAAAACACGGCTAGAAGACATGACCAAAAAAAGCTACAGAGCAAAAAAGGCAATGACTAAAAAGCATAGCTCAAAGCTATGACTAAAAAGCCGCATTCTCAAATGCTGACGTGCAAGCACCTAACTAAAAAAAGCGCGCAAAACTAAACGAACGCCAAAAGCCCAAGCTAAAAAGACATGACCTAAAAAAAAACAATTGATGGTGTTCCTGAGTATTTAACCCGGTTGTTGGCCACATCCCACATGGTGTTGTTTGACCAATTAGACACCGTCCTTAGCTCGGGTGTTGCTCGAGTCCTCCTCCTCCCAATCATAAATCAAGAATGTTATCTCTCATTTCACATGGTCTTGATGTTTTCCCGCGCTCTTGCAGATATAATGTTGGACATGATTTTCTATAACAAAAATAGATACATTTGACAAAGAGTAATGGAAGAAACGGTTCAAGCAGAATATTCCAAACACACACATACAACATGAATATAAGTTATTCAATAGTTCTAAAAGACCTCACAAGACGTTATTAAAACATGAGAGTCTAATGTGTTTTTAGATACATAATCTGGAGTTATGCTCGAAATGATATTTGCTCACAAGTCCCTTTAGTGTCCCATTTAGTGCTATTACTGGAAAGGCAGTTTCTTGTCATGTATGTTGACAACGTTTTGTGAAGACCAGAGGTTAAAAGGTCTCCTAAAGGCGGGCGTACACGGTGTGATTTTTGCTGTTGTACGAGCTCGCAGGCGATTTTTTTTTCTCTCGGGAGAAAATCGCAGATGCTCGCGGCTCGTACCGTATGAGAAGAATTACGGGCCGATCCGAGATGTTATGAGCACCTCCCGTCCTCCCGATAATTTTGAAACATGTAAAAAAAAATCGGATGCTGTCTGTTTAAATTCGTGGCGTATGTGCGGTATATGCGAGACGATTTGGTGATCCATCTGAAGTTGACCAATCAGATGATGACAAAAACCATATAGTCTATAATAATTTTTAGTTTAATTATACAGTTCTATTTTTTATTTGTTATTCCGAATGTGCCAAATTTGCCGTTCAGCTTTGTGAATGAATATGCCCGTTTTATTTCTGGTAAAATGAGCCATTTCAGCCATTCTCTTTGCCATGTCCTTTGTCTTCGTTTTTTTTTTTGTACGTCAAGCCGCCTGCCACAAAGAAAACTATTTCGTCCTCAGACTCCATATTTTTTTGAATGGCGCGAAATGTAATGCTTACTTCAGAGTTTGTAAAATCGTAGTAAATTTGTGTCGTGTGTGACTGCCTCCGTATGATTTTCGGATAAACTCAATCGTGACATTTGCCAGAGCTCACGATGTTCCGACCTTCAGAATCGCACCGTGTACCCCCGCCTTAAGGATCTCATTCGGGTCTTTGTCTTCTAGGTGGGGAAAGTCCGCCAAAGAGCTTTGGTGATTTCCGTGGGGGGATTACTATCACTGGTTCACATGTGATGGTCATGCTGTGCATCTCTTTGACCATTAATCTTGTTTATTTGCCCCAAAATTGACAATCTCCTTGAAATTGTCAATAAGTGTTCTTTTGTTTAAATGTTGTGAGCTACTCAAAGCTGCTAGTTGTTTCAGGCTTGTGGCGCCAGGATCTGATTTACGAACACCCTGTGTCTTGGGCCTCTGTGGAATTCAGCTCCTCAAGTTTCAACCATGTTTTTGACCAAATCTTAGATTTTCTGATTCGGTCTGATACCCTACAACACTGTAATGCGTTGTCGGGTGGAGAGCTGTTTGCTGATGTCAACGTTGTGGATCGAGTGGCCCATGTTGCGGTGGGGTTATGGTATGGGCAGGCGTTTGTTATGGACAACGAACGCAGGTGCATTTTATTGATGGTATTTTGAATGCACAAAGATATTGTGACGAGATCCTGAGGTCCATTGTTGTGTTATTCATCCATGTCCATCACCTCATGTTGCAGCATGATATGCACGGCCCCATGTTGCAAGGATCTGTACACAATGCTCTGGAGCTGAACAATCCCCAGTTCTTGCATGGCCAGCATGCTCACCGGACATGTCACCCATTGAGCATGTTTGGATGCTCTGGATCGGCGTATACGACAGCGTGTTCCAGTTCCTGCCAATATCCAGCAACTTCGCACAGCCATTGAAGAGGAGTGGACCAACATTCCACAGGCCACAATCAACAACCTGATCAGCTCTATGCGAAGGAGATGTGTTGCACTGCTTGAGGCAAATGGTGGTCACACCAGATCTGACTGGTTTTCGGACCCCCCAATACAGTAAAATTGCACATTTTAGAGTGGCCTTTTATTGGGGCCAGCCTAAGGCACACCTGAGCAATAATCATGCTGTCTAATCATCATCTTGATATGCCACACCTGTGAGGTGGATGGATTATCTCGGCAAAGGAGAAGTGCTCACTAACATGTATTTAGACAGATTTGTGAACAATATTCGAGAGAAATAGGCCTTTTGTGTACATAGAAAAAGTCTTAGATCTTTGAGTTCAGCTCATGAAAAATGGGGGCAAAAACAAAAGTGTTGCGTTTTATAATTTTGTTCAGTGTAAATGTCTGTCATGTTTTAAAGAATCTCTCTGCTCACCAGCAGCTTTCTGTGAACAAGATACAGCAAATGCAGTAATATTGTGAAATATTTTTACCATTTAAAATAACTGTTTTCTATTTGAATATATTTTTTAAATGTAATTTCATTCCTGTGATCAAAAAAGCTAAAATTTCAGCATCATTACTCCAGTCTTCAGTGTCACATGATACTTCAGAAATCATTCTAATGTTCTGATTTGCTGTTCAAGAAACATTTTTATTATTGTTATCATCAATATTTAAAACAGTTGAGTAATTTTTTTTCAGGATTCTTTGATAAAAAAAAAGATCCAAAGATAAGCCTTTTCTGAAATAAAAGCTTTGTAACATTAACACTGTACCATTCCAAAGCTTGGAGTCAGTTATTTTTTTTATTTATTTTTTGGGAGGGATTTACAACTTATACTTTTTCTTCCGAAATGCTTTAATGGATCAAATGATGCTAAAAGATAAACATGACACATTTACAAAGATTTTCAATTTCGATAAATGCTGTTTCTTCGATCCAGAATTATCCAAGAACCTGAAAAAAAACAATTCTCCTTGCTCAGCGGTTTTCAATAATAAAATAATAATAAATAAAATAATACGGTTTTGATTCATCAAATTTTTTTTAAAGTTATTTAAATAGTAAAAAGCGTTCAAAATGTACTGGTTTTGCTGTACTTTGTCAAATAGAATGCTGGCTTTGGGGGATCAGAAAACAAAAAATCTTACGGTTCAAAAACTTGACTTGTGTAGTTCATATGCTTGTAATTCTCATACTTGCTACAGTGTGCACATTAACCCTTTAAAGAAGGACTGTAACCACTATATGTAATTAAACACTAATATTTGGTTTGGTCAAGCCGATATATTTTAAACAAATTATTCTTATTTTTTTGCATTTGATTTCCCCAGTCTTGAATATTATGCACAGGGATCAGGTGGTTCATTATACTCCAAAAATTCTTGCCCAAGTTGAAACACAGAATACATCAAGCATTTCAATTTGAGTATTGGGAGGCAGACGGTCATCTGTCTTGATCGTGCGGGATGCCAATCTGATCATCTGCATGAACAGGCAAAAATTCTGCCCTCCAGCAGGGACGGAAGCAAGTCTGGGAGAATGAATGAGTTTAGAATGTGCATAAGCCATGTTCTTGGGGAAGGGATTTGTTTATTCATTTTATGTGTACTTAAATTTGGGCCTTTAACCACAGGAATGAAATCTTAATGTTCGGATTGTTTAAGGAAACAGCAAGGGCTCTTTGTCTTTTTGCTATGGCATAGATGCGACTTTGTCATTTTTAAACATAATACTACATAGACAGCTACATATAAGCCATATATAAACTAATTTCCTTGAAGAATTCACAGAACTGCTGTTTATTTGAGCATCTCAACCAGCACAGTAAAGCTCACCAATGTTATGGGTTTGGGACGAGACTAACCATTTAGGGAAACCTGCTGGAAAATTGTTATTTTTGCAATTCCGTTTAGAAATTACACACTTATCAATACAATTAATAATTCATACAACAAATACAATTAAAAAGTTTCAGCATCTTGAGTTTCAGCATCTGGCCATTTAATTTTGATAGATTCTATATACAACTATTATTTTATTGAATTTCAAGAACAAATCATCCATTTCCAAAGCAAATTACATATTAATTTTAATATTATTAATTTAAAGCAACCATTTTTTGCTAATTTAATTTCCTTCCATTAAAAAAATCCTGAAGGAAGGGTTGTAACGGTTTTTGTGGTAACAATAAATTATCTGTAGGAAGTATATGACCTGAAAAAAATTAAACTTTTTGCTGCCCGTGAAATCTGAGAATGAGCCGTTTGATTTGCCTCCTTTTCCTCTTCACTGTCCTCTGTGAAAACCAGCCATTCAGGTCCATGCTGCGATGGAAAGATTGTGGTGGGTCCTAAAACAATGAATAAGAACAGAATTTTTAAATACAGAAAAAACTAAACTTTAGAATGAAACAGATGCTCATCAAAATACCTTGAGGAAGCTCTCCACATACTGCAGAAGGAAGATGCCACAGTCTGTATAGTTATCCTGCTTTGGGACGATGGGACTCCATCCATCCATCACTCCATTTCCAAAACTCTGTTCAGAGCCCATTTTGACCTTCCATTCCTCTTGTAAGTACCTTGGATTTACAGAAAATAAGTGGCTAGAATGGCAATGTTGTCTTGCATTCATTAATCATATTTAATTTTTTTATTTATTTATGGTCAAGTATTACACTGTTTGGTGTAATCACACTGTTTCTATATGCCACCCAGGTAAATATAACTAGCCGGCTAACATGCATGAGGTTTGCTCGGTTTGGAAGCAGATTTCCATTTGTGTATCAGCAATGAGTCCTTGGAATTGATTTAAACAAATTATTCTTTCTAGCATACAAGCGTCTCCAGTGAGATTTGAATGTGGTCCAGTGAAGGACGCGGCTTTCTGTGCTGCCAAACTCCCCCTTGAGGAAGACAGCATTTTGTCTCATAGGAAACGGTCGTTAATTGGTGACGTTTGCTGCCTAATGCAGGATACAGAAGCACAAGTGAAAATGTGTGCTCGCTATTAACGCACAGGTGCAAAAATAATCAAGCACTTGAAACAAAAGAAGATAATCACTCTTGGAGTATCTGCACCACTGATGATCTTCCACCGCAGGTGAGGGAGTCCATGATGAGGATGCACGGCCTGCAAACAGACAGTCCATCAAATGACTGGGTACAATGGAGCATTTCATCGACTTGTTACTGCCATCTAGTGACAGGTAAAAGGAAAACATGGAAAACTCACTGTTTAGAGACATTACCGTCACTGTTAAGGACAGATCTGTTCTTGACCGTCTGTAATTCAGAAATAGAAAACGTTAGTTCACTCTCTACTGATTTGTTACTGAATTAGAAAGTGATTAGCTCACATTACCTGATCATCATCTTCAGCCTCGTCATCTGAAAGGAAGCAGAAGCTCTGGTCTAACTTGTCTATGGGAGAAAAATATACATAAGGCATACTTATCACAGAAAATAATTTATACTAATTTCTCACTTAAAAGAAAAAAAAAAAATGGAAGAATGAAAGTGTTTTTTTTTTGCATCAAACTGATCAAAATTGACAGTAAAGTACATTTATAATGTTACAAAATATTGCAAATAAGTGCCGTTCTAAATTTATTTGAGGAATTCTTAAAGTATCATGGTTCCCACCAAAATATTTAAAGGCACAATATGCAAGATATTTTTATTAAAATATCCAAAAACCACTAGAACAGTGTTATACTGTATATTTTGCTGACTTGTGTACTTACATTATCCCAAATGTTTCGAAGAATGTTTAAAGGGGTCATATGATGTTGCTAAAAAGAACATTATTTTGCCCCTACCATACTGTGATGGCCTGTCCGGCCGGAGTGACGAGACAAAAACATTAAAACCCATTATAAACGAGGCATTTGTTGCATCCAGTGGGGACATAATTACGGATTATAATGACTCATACTGTCTTTTTACGCATTGCATCGCGCCGTGTAAACATAAAACCATGTCTGCATTTTTGATTGGAGAAATGACAAACTACAAGCCCTACTCTACACTGCTCAAAACTCACGTTTGAATCGTCAGTGGCAAATTCTTTAAATATAAAAAAACATACTTGCAGTCTGAGAGTCAGAACAGCCGGCATTGTAGTCTACTCTACCAGGATCAGGAAACAGTCCTCCATAAAATGTGCTGCACACATCTGAATATATGGGTTGAAAACTTGGTTTTTTTGTTTTTCTAAGTGTTGTAAATACAACTTATCCACTGATTTCTAGTCTGTCCTCTTTTGGAAGGCAAAACAAAGTAATTTAGCTTTCACAACAAAACACACAGCACCACACACGGCGGGCTAGAGTGAGCAGAGGCCAAAGGCCTAGAGTGACGCGTGAGGCCGGCCCTATGATCGTCGGCACGGAGGGCTTGCGGCAACCACATGTGACGACCCCGGGCTGGACTCGTCCACGGTGAAAGCCGATCCGGCGATTGACAGCGCGAAGTTTAAGTATTTCCTCAGCAACCAACACAGATCAGCTCCAGGCATGACGAAACAAATATCGTCCTCTTTTGGAAGACCAAAACAAAGTTGTTTCGCTTTCACAACAAAACACACACAGTGCCTTCACTCGCATGCGGTGGTGGCCCAACAATACTACAGCGAAATAAAGTTACTCCTTCTTTCTTTGCTTGGAACATTTTGGGCGGCTTTATGCCAAAGCTTCCCCACATCGTGACGAGATATTGGGGGCGGGTTTTTAGAACGAGCCAGTTTAGGTAGGCGTGGTTGACTCTTAAATTTTATAAGGAATATCTCTTTGGATTTGAGACTTACAGACCTTCTTTATGCACCAAGAGCTTGTGACTCTCCAAAGAGAAAGGAAAAATTTTAAAATCGCATGACCCTTTAAATTCAGCGATATAAGCAATTTAACTAGTGACACGGACCGTGTCCACAGTGTCATTGTGTCGCCTGCCAATGAACGTCCTTGTTTTGTCATAAAAGATGAACACCAAAAACGCTTTACTTTTGTGCGTTTAATAGACCTGACGACCATTAACAGAACTTTGCAAATGGATTTTAGTATGAAAACCACGCTGCTTGTGGTGCCCCCCAGACGCGAGACCGAAGAAGCGGAAGTGGGCAACTGGCATATAAAAAGCTCCGCGGGGCTTGCGAGCCTTTGATCACGCTCGTCCAGCAGCCTCGTTTCGCTTCGACAGCTTTCCGCCTCACCCTGCTTCATTCTACTACTTAACAAATCATTAGCTCATCCATGACATGATTTCTGCCCGATCCTCGATTGATCGGCTTGGGGGATGAAGAGGACAACTCTCATGCTTCCACTTTTGCCCTTCTTTGCTTACTTTGAAATATACACGCCTCAGCGGCGGAAAATTATATATTGTTCCTTTAACAGCACAACTGTCTTTAACATTGACAATAATACAAATGTTTCTTCAGCATACTGAAAATCCAGCTTTGCCATTGCAAAAATGAATTACTTTTTTTAATGTATTCAAATAGAAAACAGTAATTCTTAACTGTTATAACATTTCACAATATTACTGCTTTTCCTGCATTTTTGATCTAATAAATGGTCATGGTGATTATGAGACTTCTTTCAAAAACATGTAAAAAATATTACAGACCCCTACAGTTTAAAAAAAAAAAAAAAAAAAAAAAAAAAAATGTGGGGTTTTTTTATTTTACTGAATATTTAATAGATTTCAGCTTTTAAAACCTCCAGAATATTGATCCAGTTTACTTCTATTATTTGTATTATATATATATAAAACTTGAAACGTGTTAAAAAGTATGCCTCAAATGCTCTCAAAACACTAACTTGTATTAAGTATTTGTGGCTATACTTTCAAAACATAGCGGTTATTCTGGCCTTGACCCATAGACTTCCACCATCCCTAGTTTTTATGAACAAAGTCCAAATCAACAGTATGACACATAGCTTAACTTGTATTGAACATGTTGTAATCCATTACAAAAATCAGTGACCAAAAAGAACCGAATATGCATTGAACTTTATCAGAAATAGTAAATATTTGACTATTTAGTGCTGTATCATGGAGCACTTTGGATTTGCATGTTCTCTCACTCAAAAAGAGCAGAAGCACAATAATCTAACAGATTTTGTCCTTTATGTACACCACCATTTTGCTCTGGCACCACATCGGTTTTCTAAATTACCTATGGATTGACTCCATCTGGAGAGCTGCTTTGAGGATTCTGGAAAGTAGAAGAGAGACATGGGATTGGGTGGAGATTGATCGCAAAGATACTCCACTGAATTCCTTCGCCCATTGAGTTGAAGATCCAAACCACTGGTCTGTGAAATCTTGGCAGGAAAACAGATGACAGCCAGGTACCAGTGAGCCCTGAGGAGACATTGCACAGGAGGGGCTCTTATTAAGACATGCTCTTTATTTTACCTAACCAACACAACCTGAAAGTCTGCAAGAATGTTTTTAAATGATCACCAAACGTGCAGGACATGCAGCTTTGTTGAGAGACTCACATTTGATTAATCGGGACAAATATGAATTCCTTCTCAAAAAGGTTGACACTCCTGGTCCACGTTTTTACCCGACTGTGCCGGCGCTCTTGAATGCTGCAATACAGTGCAGTGTTAATACCCATTATGTTTATGTACTTTTTTACAAGACCATATTCTATACATACGATAAATCTGTAGTTCCTGGAAGCCTTCTATGATCTTTCTGAGTGAGGCGCTTGAAGAAGAAAGAGCTGAACACATGGCACTTGGAGGCATCCTCCTTTTCCTGCTGCTCACAGACCAAATACCTGGCCAAAAAACAAGATGTATGTCATTACGGTGCCAATGGACTGAAGCAGATAGCAACTTCTACAATCTCAATCACTTTAACCTTAGATAGAAGTCTATTATCACATCGTTTAGGAATTCTCCTTCCTCAAGACAGTTGACTGAGGGCTGCAATTTCCCATCGATGAGGATCAGGAGAGGCCGAAAATGGCACCAAGCCATGCTAAACATTGAGAGAAAGAACTAAACAACTGAAAAACATGTTAAAGGCAGATTTATTTTGCTCCATTACATAACTGGTGCTCAAAGATTTAGATTTTATTGATTCTGTGGTAATATGAAAGGAAAGGTAAGAGAAAAACAGAGTAGAAATAAAAGGACAGGAAAGGATAAGAATAAGGAAGCACGAAGAAAAAGATCATAAAAGGAAAAAGGCAATAAAAGTTTAAAAGAAAAAGGAGGAATTGAAAGAAAAAAACGGAAGGACAAGTAAAAGGAAATGAAAGGGAAAAGGAATAAAAAAAATAAAAGGGAAAAGGAAAAGAAAGTAAAGGGACAAAGGAAGGGGAAGCAAAAGAAAATGAAGAAGAGAAAGGACAAGAAAAGGGAAAAGGAAAGGAAATAAAAAGAGAGAAAATTGAAGTAAAAGGACATGAAACTAAAAGGAGAGAAAATAGAAAAAGGAAAGGGAATTGGATGAAGAAACAAAAGAAAGGGGAAGTCAAAGGAAAGCAAACTAAATAAAAAGGAAAGGGAAAAGGAAAAGAAAAGAAAAAAGTAAATCAGGAGAAAGGAAAGGAAAGGAAAATGACAAGTTTGAAAAACCTGACTCATGGCAGGAAGTTCATCCTCTTCAAGCTGAAGCACAGCAAATTAAAATGAATATTACAGAAAAGGACATCAAAAAATGAAATGAATACAAAGATGACTGAGGAGCATCATGTCATGTGTAAGTCGTAATGCACAAAGCCACTTAGTTTTAAACAGAAAATTAAATTACTAGTGCACCTTTAATCACCATAATAAATAGTAATTTATGTTTATTTGATCTTACGATTGGCTAATGCAAGGACATTCGAGAAAAAAAAATTACATGTTTGGAACATCATAAAGATATTTAACTGCATGCCTTGACCCACCTCCTGTTTTTGGGCACACTGATGCGTCTTCAATCTGTTACTGGCTTTTTCAAATGACAGCTTAGCTGGAAAACAGCTGATATTATTACGCTTGCCCATCTCTGTGAATATTTCCTCAAGTATGATTTGCTCTGAGAGTGTGAGCTCTTTCTCAAAGATAAGGACAACATATTTCTCGTTTTCATCTAAGGACACAACAGAAACCATTTGACATGATTTAACTCTCAAAGCAAGAACATCAGTCACACTTCATCACGTATCGACTGCTGTAAAGTCTGTATTTGCGACTCACTCCTGCTCTGGCAGTCACACCACATTTTGGAATCATCTTCAAACATGTCAAGCTGGACTTGCAGATGGAGACACGTCTCAGGTGTCGTCTGTAGAAACAGGGCTGGCAGCTTCTGCTCGGTGCACCATTCACAACCAATCAAATCTGATGCTTCTATTCGTTCTGATAGTAAAAAGGAAGAGAAAATATAGTATTTTTAACATCATGTTAATCGCACATTTGGAATGATTGCAGTTACTAAAATGGGTTATGACTTTTAGCATATGTTGAAAAATTAAAGGAAAAGTTCACACAAATTGACTCACCCTCAGGTTATTCAAAATGTAGATTAGTTTGTTTCTTCATCAGAAAAGATTTAAAGAAATTTAGGATTATATCACTCGCTCACCAGTGGATACTCTGCAGTGAATGGGTGCCGTCAGAATGAGAATTAAAACAGCTGATACAACATCACAATAATCCACAAGTAATCATTAATTTGGCTCCAGTACATTAATTCATGTTAAGCGAAAAGCTGTGTGTTTGTACCACCCATTAATAGGTTTTTAACATCAAACCCTTGCTTTTGGCTAAAATACAAATCCTCTATCCATAAAATTCTTTTCCATAAAAAAAAAAAAAAAAAAAAAGTTATTCTCTGAATTAGGAGAGAAATATGCACAGATCAAGCACTGATTACAAGCGAAAACAGTTCTAAATAAATATGCTGGTGGATTTTAATGTAAGAGGACATCAAGGGGTTGGACTTTTTCACTGGTGGAAGTGTTATTATGGTTTATGGACTCATATTTTGGCCAGAAGTGGTTTTTCTCTCTCATTTTGACGTCACCCATTCACTGCAGAGGATCTATTGGTGATCAACTAAAGCAATGATACATTTCTCTAAACCTGTTCTGGTGAAAAAACAAACTACATCTACATAGTGGATTAGATTTTCAAAAATGTTTGTTTTTGGGTGAACTATTCCTTTAAACCATCCAAGTGTTATATCTTGAAGAATCAGTTGTGAGTGTTTGAAAGCCTGCTGTCTGAAAATGTGCACATGCGTTACCTTTATTTGCAATCTCAATGTAATCCACTGTAAACTGTAAATGAAAAACAGACAGTATATCTGATTATATCAGGTGTTGAAAAATGCATTATGAATTCAGTAAACCTGTAATTAATATTTACGGTGCACTGGGCGGTCAGAGCATCAGATCTTCTGAAATTCTTGGTCAACATTCCAATTTTAAAACATCTGATGTTGAGTGTAAGACTGTTTAGCCACTGTGCAACACGTCTCTTTGGGCTTTTTGGCAATATGGCCTTTTTGGCAATTGGATTTTTCACTCTGACACGACGGATGATGTTACCAAACTGTATTAGGGGGAAAAAAAACTGCATCAGTTTTAAACTGAATACAATATTATGAGTATATTTTTTTTATTTACTTTTTTTTGGTACCTCATCTCTCATTCGATATTTTCGCAGAAGCTGATTTTTCGGAGATGTGTCTTCACAGTTCTTAAACGTGGTTTTCTTCTGACCCACAAATAAATCTGTTACAGACAATGAGAAAAAAAGGTTATACGTGTATGTGTATATATATACAGTGGGGCAAAAAAGTATTTAGTCAGCCACCAATTTGTGCAAGTTCTCCCACTTAAAAAGGATGAGAGAGGCCTGTAATTTTCATCATAGAGTTTCATCATTTCAACTATGAGAGACAAAATGAGAAAATCAGAAAATCACATTGTAGGATTTTAAAGAATTTATTGGTAAATTCCGGTAAAAAATAAGTATTTGTCACCTACAAACAAGCAAGATTTCTGGCTCTCACAGACCTGTAACTTCTTCTTTAAGAGGCTCCTCTGTCCTCCACTCGTTACCTGTATTAATGACATCTGTTTGAACTCGTTATCAGTATAAAAGACATCTGTCCACAACCTCATACAGTCACACTCCAAACTCCACCATGCCCAAGACCAAAGAGCTGTCAAAGGACACCAGATACAAAATTGTAGACCTGCACCAGGCTGTGAAGACTGAATCTGCAATAGGTTAGCAGCTTGGTGTGAAGAAATCAACTGTGGGAGCAATTATTAGAAAATGGAAGACATACAAGACCACTGATAATCTCCCTCGATCTGGGGCTCCACGCAAGATCTCACAAGAACTGTGAGCAAAAATCCCAGAACCATACGGGGGGGACCTAGTGAATGACCTGTAGAGAGCTGGGACCAAAGTAACAAAGGCTACCATCAGTAACACACTGTGCCGCCAGGGACCAATCCTGCAGTGCCAGACGTGTCCCCCTTCTTAAGCCAATACATGTCCAGGCCCGTCTGAAGTTTGCTAGATAGCATTTGGATGATCCAGAAGAGGATTGGGAGAATGTCATATGTTCAGATGAAACCAAAATAGAACTTTTTGGTAAAAACTCAACTTGTCGTGTTTGGAGGAGAAAGAATGCTGAGTTGCATCCAAAGAACACCATACCTACTGTGAAGCATGGGGGTGGAAACATCATGCTTTGGGGCTGTTTTTCTGCAAAGGGACCAGGACCACTGATCCGTGTAAACGAAAGAATGAATGGGGCCATGTATCGTGATATTTTTGAGTGAAAACCTCCTTCCATCAGCATGGGCATTGAAGATGAAACGTGGCTGGTCTTTCAGCATGACAATGATCCCAAAAACACCACCCGGACAACGAAGGAGTGGCTTCGTAAGAAGATTTCAAGGTCCTGGAGTGGCCTAGCATGTCTCCAGATCTCAACCCCATAGAAAATCTTTGGAGGGAGTTGAAAATCCGTGTTTTCCAGCGACAGCCCCAAAACATTACTGTTTTAGAGGAGATCTGCATGGAGGAATGGCCAAAATACCAGCAACAGTGTGTGAAACCTTGTGAAGACTTACAGAAAACGTTTGACCTCTGTCATTGCCACCAAAGGGTATATAACAAAGTATTGAGATGAAATTTTTGTTATTGACCAAATACTTATTTTCCACCATAATTTGCAAATAATTCTTTAAAAATCCTACAATGTGATTTTCTGGATTTTTTTTTCCTCATTTTGTCTCTCATAGTTGATGTATACCTATGATGAAAATTACAGGCCTCTCTCATCTTTAAGTGGGAGAACTTGCACAATTGGTGGCTGCCTAAATACTTTTTTCCCCCTGGATGTTGTGTGTGTGTATTATATATGATATATATATATATCATATAGGTGTTGTGATGTGTGTTGTGTGTGTGTGTGTGTGTATATATATATATATTATATATAAGAGACCCGGTTCTTGACGGCTATAGAAGGGTTGGCTGGCAGATATCCTGGGTGCATTTTCTTCGAGTGGGGGGTAATAGTGCGCAAGGGGGTAAAAATCTAGATATTCTACTGTAGATATTGCTATATTAACATATATATGTACACTGAAAACAAAAAGAGTCTTTCATGGGCACCTAGAATCTCATGCCATTTCCACATCACACACAAAAACATTTTTTTTCTTTTATTGAATAGGAAAAAAAGCACCTCTTTGTTCTCTTTCCTCTGGATCATGTGTTTTCTACACTGATGATGTCTTTTCAACTAACTTTTTTTTCATGTATAACCCAACAAGTCCCATATCATCTCTAGAACATTGATGGGACCACTGTTTTAAGGAAATATAAGACCAGGGGCCTTATTTATAACTGTTGCGTACACACAAAACCTGCCCTGAAAGAGCATACGCCACTTCCTACGCAAAAGGTGGATTAATAAAAAACAAACTTGACGGGAAAATTTGCGCACCTGAACGCAAACTCTGACCCATGCGTGCAGACTTTTTTTTTCCTGGAAAGAGAAAAGTAAAAAAAGTAAACAACGATTTTAAGCTGTTTTCATTTCATCGCATACATTCACATTTAAATATTCCACTTTCATTGATGGAGATAAGCACTGAAATTACATAAAGTCATTAAACAGAAGTTAAACCAAAATTATATGAATTTAGACGGCCTATTTGTAGTGGATGCGCTTGATTACTTTTCTTGTGGTATGTTATGTTTTAATGACAGCGAGAAGTGCTATAGGTGCACAATAATTTATCTTTAACGTAAACTGCACATCTCATGTTATGAGAAAATATTTTTAGCGAGAACAATGATCAATGATGCGCACTTACTTTGTTATTATGGCAGACACTGCTGGATTCGGTGGAACGGTCTATTGTGCGGTTTGAATAGGACCAATGATAATAGCTTACTGTACAACCACATCTGCACAGAGGTGTTGATGTCTTGTGAAGGCATCTCCACAACATTATGAAAAATACCACTGTATTTGAAGGATACAACTTGAAGAAAACGGTAAGATTTGCATGTTTCCTTTTTAAAATAATTTGTTAATGACGCGCAGAGTCAGATAATTGTAGTCCATTTACACTGCAATGAATATAGGCCTATTTGTCCACTAAAAATAGCTAAAGGATGTTCAACTTATCAGCAAAACTGCATTAATTTAATTAGAATTTTTTTAAACAATTGAAACATTATTGGGCCAGTGGAAATAAATGAGATCAACTCTATTCTAAATTATTTTTCTGAAAACTATTTTAAACCGTTTTTTATGGATATTTTTATGTATTTATTCTAAAACAATATACTATAACAAGGATACCGGATGATTTTTAGCAATAAAAATGAATGTGTATGGCACAAATGACATTTATAGTCCGTATCTCATATTTCCTTAATGTCTTGTACCTTTGACGGTGTTAAACATGGTGTCACGTGGATGGGAATATGCATAGAAATGATATGCAGATGAGGTTATGCATAGTAAAACTGCACGTTGTAAGCTCCATATATGGTGATTTCGGGGAGGAGTCGGGGTGGAGATGAACATACGCACAATCTTCCCCTGACTGGGATTTATAAAGGGATTTTTGCGCAGGTTCTGGCGTACGCATGGTTTTATAAATCTGAAAACTTTTGTGCATACGCAAAATCTAGCTGTTGTGCTTACGTAAACTTTTAAGATGAAATCTACGGAGAGTTTTATAAATGAGACCCCAGGCCACTATTGTTAAAATGTGGGATAAAGACCTAAATAAATAAAGGATTTAAATAGATTTAGTGGAATAAACTAAAAGAAGAAAAAAAGAACAGTAAAAGAACAAGAATAAGATTTTTTTGTAAAGTAATCAATCTGAACAGCAAATAATATTTTTTATTCTAAAATATGCACACATTCCATTTCAGCTGTGTTGTTGAAAATGCAAAACAGAAAAATGCTATTGTCATCACAATAATTATGAATTACACGAAACACGTAAATGACAGCCCAACTTTTCAATTGGCGGAATTTGACCAAAAAAACGTGCTGGATCACTGGATATTTCAGTCAAGCCGACTGTTGCTATAGTAACGAAAGCAACTTTCATGCACAAGCTCTTATTTCAGTGTTGTTTAGGCTACATTCAGTTTTCATTCTTACATTCAGCATTAACAGCAAGTTAAACGGGCTAAGCTTTCAACTGAACTGTATAGCCCAGTGGTTCTCAACTCCAGTCCTCAGGACCCACTGCTCTGCACATTTTGTATGTCTCCCTTATTTAACGCACCTGATTCATATCATCAGCTCGTTAGGAGAGAGATCCATGAACTGAACTGAGTGTGTCAGATTCAGAAACATACAAAATGTGCAGGGCACTGGAGTTGAGAAACACTGGTATTGCCTACATGCATTTAAACGGTTATCTTGCCTCGTCCATGCAATGAATGCACGTTATTGAATGAGCGTGTTTTTTTAGAACATTAATTCAATTGCTCGGGATATTTCAGTGCTAGGCTATGATACATATTCATCATGTATTCAACTCCTCGTTACTCGCAAACTCTCCGTGATAGCACGCAAATATTTCTGCGCGTTTTTGCTCGTTGTCAGCCTCTGCTTTTATGCAACAGACTAAAGCCTCCGCGTGAATTCAACGAGTTATTTTATGATTGTTGGGGCAGTCTCCAGCTATACCTTAAACTTCTCAAAATACAGCCCGCTTCTGATTGGTTTTAATCACTGCACAAAAAATAAATAATGCAATCTTTATCTAATTCTGATTGGGTTGGCTCAGCCCACCCCTGCCCATGCCTGGAGCTGGCCCCGTATATAAATATATTATATATAGGTTTATATCATAGACTGTATAAAAACATGGACGTAGTGCCCGTGACGTCACCCAATTTTTTCTGAAGATTTTTTGAAGCTCAAGGGGGCGGAGCAAAGAGCAAAACAGGAGCTGGTTTCTGATGTCACGCTCCACCTACCTCATGCGTTTCAGCAGCGGCAATCCACCTGTCACTCAAGTGGCCACGCCCTTAATTATGCAGAACTTTAAGGCTTAATATAATTTAAACGGATGAGTTTATAATAAAAATTCACCCCCCTCACAGTTGTCATGAAGTGCAAAATTAGCTATATAGACCAAAACCACTTTTTGAACCAGGCTGTAAACGTGTTTTTTTTCTGCTGTAAAGTTGGGCCTTTTAACATGGGGAGTCTATGGGACTAACTCCCTATTGCAGCCAGCCTCTAGCGGCCAGTTAACGAATTACAGTTTAACTCACTTCCGTGTTAGCTTCACGAGAGAGAGCGGGAGGTTGCCGCTCGGTTTAAACATGGTGCCGTCAGGGCCAGCAAAGCCTTCTCAGAATCACTGATTTAGTTTTAATATATTTTTCCATGAATGCGTATTAAATTATTTCCAATAGTCTATTCTTTTCATTTCATAGCTTTTCTCTTGGTTGCACTGCTTCCAGCAGTGTATGTTTATATTAGTGCTTTTATCCAATCATATTTCAGCAAAAGTATTGCCAGGGTCAAAGAAATCTGCCTTAAGAACTTCAGAATTAACAGTGCAGGCGTCTGTTAGCTTAAAATCAATGGCAATGAAACCGTTGCTTTAACCAATCAGATTTCGAGTTGGCAACACCAGGGCCATCTAGCTGGCTAACGATAACTTCAGCATTTTCTCGTCCTTTGATTGGATAGTCAGCATACTAGCTAGAAAACAGCGTCACTGTAAATCATTTTATTAAAACTTTGTAAAACTTTTATTACTGTTCCTCAGGTTTAGATTTTCAGTGCATTTTGAAAAAAGATTTGCCTGCTATATTTAGTCAATCTAAAAACAGTAGTCCTAATAACTGTGAAAAACAAGCACACACCTCCTCGGCACCGGCTCTGTGAAAGACTCGTGAAGATGAAAAACTGCTAGAGTATGGTAGCTTAATTTTCATTTTTGACTATTTTATCGCTTGATGCATTGTATGCTTATGTTATTTGCGCGATATAAAGCCAGATTTAAGTTTCCGTAAGAATATCTCAGTTCCCCCGAGTGGAGCTGTATTAACCGGTCTTTTCCTCCGAGGCAGACCAGCGGGGAGATGAGAGTCACAGAGGTACGTTAAAACACATCTATACACTTTTCTTCATCGTCTTGTATGAATTATTTTAATGTTACTTGCTCACTTTCCTAGTAAAGCTGTGCTAACCAGTATTTTCCTCCCGCAGTGCGCTGGCGGACCGGCGGGGAGACTTGTGAAGACGAAAAGCAGTAAGAGAACATTCAATTGTTATTTCAACTTTAAAACAAATGTAATCACCTTATTTGTTTTATACCTGTGCTATCTGTAAGGTATAAATGCGTTTTGGGTGAATAAATGTCTGTAAGAACATTTGATGGACTGTATTTGTGTCATTTTGTTAAGTTAATGCTTCAGCTACAGATGATGTGTTGCGCAATTGTTAATTGGGTTTCTTTCTTTAGTAATGGCATTCATTCTCACTACATAAGATACCTGTCTGTTATGTAGTGCCCTGTTATACTGCATTACTGTGTAATATGGCCGTGGCATCATTATGAGGGTATGAAGAAATGGATTAATTCATGTAGGACGCCACTGAAGGCCTAGGTTTAAAATGCACGGCCCGCCACTCACGGGTATATATAATATATATAATATATATTATATATATATATATATATATAATATATATATATAATTCTATACATTTTTTTAATTATTATGGCTCACACGCGTCTATAGGATATAGTCAGAATAGGGAGCTCACACTCGAAGAAAATTTGGTACAGTTGTTGATATTTATGTGGCCATGATAGCTTGTAATGTAAATTAATTTGATTTCATAACAGCATAGCAGAATATTTACATAAAATGCATGCACATTTTAATTGCCAATCAATGTCTCCCAATAATGTCTTTACATTTGCTTGATGAGTTCTTAAAAGAAAAAAAAAAGAATAAAGTACAATCTGAAGGAGGATATATTTACTAAAAGGCCTTTTACTTGCTAGTGCTTTTTAAAATAACTTTATGCAAGTTACCTGTGTCAGCAAATGAAAAAAGATCTTCATATTGGGTGTCCAGCTCATTTCTGGTTTCCTTTTCCTCATTACTTGACAACATATCTGCACAGATGCCAGATATGATACAGTTTGACTTACCAAAACAAACAGGCTAAATGGGGGAATATTATAAACAATGACTTGCCTATTAGAATACATAAGACGGACTTACCTACAGAAGGATTGTTGGTCAGATGTTTCCTACATAGACAAAGAGTCAATGGTCACTTCATTTCATTTCCATTAGCCAAACAATGCATTTCATTACCTTGACCATTTTCAGAGATGTCAAACCTTGTGTCACTCCTCCAGGTGGACTGCAGAGCGTAGCTGAAGCGTTTGAATGGTTGTTCAAAACATCGTGTGTAAGTCGTTTTGGCCTCGGAGTCAGATTGGTCACTAAAATAACCATATATAGAATTAATTTAAGAAGTTAAATCAATGTGTGTTATTGTAAACTCGTTCCGAAAACACGCACGTCAGTATCGTCCTCATTGCGAGCAGCTGGAGTCCGGCGGCGTTTCTCTTCAGCGGCTCGATTTTCGAAATGTTTTTTCGATCTTGGCCGAATGAACGAACCTTGTCCAAAACAGAAATGGCACAATTCACAATGGTTAACAGTAAATATGTAGCTAACTTTCATAAAATAACGTTACATTTCGATTTTGGCCCTGTGGCTTCAATGATTCGCCAGACAACGCCAACTGGCAAACAGTAACTACTAACGTTTTAGTAAGTTAGTTTTCTACCACTCGCCATTTTAGAGTTAGCCTTCTGACCAGCAATTAAAAAAAACATCTCAAGCTTTACGTAACGTAAACGTATCCATCAGCTGCTCTGATAGATGACAGGTGCTTTGTAGCAGAGGGAATTTTGATTCAGTGAATCGGAGCTTTGGCGGCAAGGTTATGAGAGATTCATTGAATCATTTACTTGATTCATTTTGAATCTTTTTTTTTTACGGCGACAAGCATCCTTTATTTTCTTTATACAAATCTGTTAAGGGACTAGTTTAACCATTAAACGTTTTTAGAAAAGAAACAAAATCAGATGATAGAAATAATAATAATAAAGAAAAACGTTTTTTTTTAACAAATATTAAATTATCACATTTCACAGCTTTTTCTTTTCAAACTTAATATTGTTTATAGAAACCAAAAACAGTCGACTGTTTCCTCAGTATTTACATTTATACTAAATTTAGCCCACACTGGAATGCCATTGGCTACTATAGGAAGCTCACCAGAATCATTTCTTAACTTTAATGATTCGTTCAAAACCTGTACAGCTGTGGTAGGGTGGATTTCGGGAACAAATATGTAATAAAACTTTAAAACTGGTCAAAACAATACAACATTTGTAACATGTAATGTACAGGTGCATCTAAATTAATTAGAATGTCGTGGAAAAGTTCATTTATTTCAGTAATTCAACTCAAAATGTGAAACTCGTGTATTAAATAAAATTCAATGCACACAGACTGAAGTAGTTTAAGTCTTTGGTTCTTTTAATTGTGATGATTTTGGCTCACATTTAACAAAAACCCACCAATTCACTATCTCAACAAATTAGAATACTTCATAAGACCAATAAAAAAAACATTTAGTGAATTGGTGGCTTTCTGGAAGTATGTTAATTTACTGTACATGTAATCAATACTTGGTAGGGGCTCCTTTTGAATGAATTACTGCATCAGTGCGGCGTGACATGGAGACAATCAGCCTGTGGCACTACTGAGGTGTAATGGAAGCCCAGGTTGCTTCGATAGCGGCCTTCAGGTCATCTGCATTTTTTGGTCTCTTGTTTCTCATTTCCTCTTGACAATACCCCATAGATACTCTATGGGGTTCAGGTCAGGCGAGTTTGCTGGCCAGTCAAGCACACCAACACCATGGTCATTTAACCAACTTTGGTGCTTTTGGCAGTGTGGGCAAAATCCTGCTGGAAAATGAAATCAGAAAAAGCTGGTCAGCAGAAGGAAGCAAAATTTCTTGGTAAACGTGTGCAGTAACGTTGGTTTTCAAAAAAACACAATGAACCAACACCAGCAAATGACATTGCACCACAAATCATCACAAACTGTGGAAACTTAACAATGGACTTCAAGCAACTTGGGCTATGAGATTCTCCACCCTTCCTTCAGACTCTAGGACCTTGGTTTCCAAATGAACTACAAAACTTGCTCTCATTGGAAAAGAGGACTTTGGACCACTGGGCAACAGTCCAGTTCTTCTTCTCCTTAGGCCAGTTAAGACGCCTCTGACGTTGTCTGTAGTTCAGGAGTGGCTTAACAACAGGAATACGACAACTGTAGCAAATTCCTTGACAAGTCTGTGTGTGTTGGCTCTTGATGCCTTGACCCCAGCCTAAGTCCATTCTTTGTGAAGTTCACTCACATTCTTGAATCGATTTTTGCTTGACAATCTCATAAGGCTGCGGTTCTCTCGGTTGGTGTGCATCTTTTTCTTCCACAATTTTTCCTTCCACTCAACTTTCTATGAAAATGCTTGGATACAGCACTCTGTGAACAGCCAGCTTCTTTGGCAATGAATGTTTGTGGCTTACCCTCCTTGTGAAGGGTGTCAATGATTGTCTGGACAATTGTCAGATCAGCAGTCTTCCCCATTATTGTGTAGCCCAGTGAACCAAACTGAAGGACCATTTTGAAGGCTCAGGAAACCTTTGCAGGTTTTTGAGTTGATTAGCTGATTGGCATGCCACCGTATTCTAATTTGTTGAGATAGTGAATGGTGGGTTTTTGTTAAATGTGAGCCAAAAATCATCACAATTAAAGAACCAAAGACTTAAAATACTTCAGTCTGTGTGCATTGAATTTATTTAATAGACGAGTTTCACAACTTGAGCTGAATTACTGAAATAAATGTACTTTTCCATGACATTCCAATTTATTGAGATGCACCTGTATATCCCTAAACAGCTGTCAATATCAAACAAAAAAAATTAATTTAAAATGTTTAATCATTGATTGTAAACTACATTGGCACAATCATCAGAGATGGGCCAGTCAGAAGTAGGGTGATTCTATAATTGGAGATACATTTGGCACTGCAGAAAGTTAAGAAAAAAACTTTTCACTAACAGATTTTTTTTTCAGTATCTGAAAAATCTGATAAATAAAACATATTTAATTTTAATAATTCAGTGCTTGCCGAACACAAGTTACTTCCTTTTTTTACTTTTAATGAAAAAACAGATATCTTTATGGTATTTTTTGTCAACTTATGTTACGGACAAATTAGCCAATATGTAGAAATAATAATAAATCATAACAGGAAAACTCCTTCTTGTTTCATTAGACAAACAGTCCTTACATTCCATCACTTGAAACTGAGATAATATTTCACCTATGCATACCTTAAAAATTAAAAAATACCTGTCTTCACAGAACCGTCAATTTGGAGCAAATATTTTTCATCTGAAAATGTATTATATACAATATCCAGTTAAAAAAAGAAATGTTGTTGAAATATTATAAGGGTGCAAAAATAAATCAATAATGTTTATTAGGATTTTAAACAACAATTTTATTGTTTTTCTGTGAAAATAGTTCATAAACAGAGTTGACCCTTTAAGTAGCAGAATTGTAAAGTAACAGAATTGACAATTGTCCGATGGACTGTCAATTATGTTACCGCATTGTCAACATTGTTACTCTACCTTGGTAACAGAGTTTGACAGAATTTACCATTTTCTTTCCTTTTTTACCAAAAACTCCACTTGCTAGCATAAATGCTAAGAGCACATGGCACTAATGAAATCATGATTAAAAGACTTTTAAATAACACAAAGTGTGATCAATGAAAAAATCAGTTTTCCTTTTGATATTGTGGTAACAGATTTAACACTTTATAAAATAACTCTTGGTGTAAGAACTTTTAGATTAAAATATTTTCTTAGAGAGAGCACATAGACTTTTCAGTGCTTCAGATCTTAACAGTGAGGGAAAGTGACATAATTTCCTGTATCTTACATAGTTGTGGGAGATAATTCCACTAATTTAAAAGCAAAGTATGGTACGGTAACAGAGTTGACGCAAGATTTACGGACACACATTTTTATAAGAAAAAAGTTATTTTTAAATAGGTAAAGGACTCTTTAGGGCTTTTATAAATAAAATGAATGAAATATTACAAAAATAAAAGTACAATAAAATATTTTGATTACACAATGATACATGATGGAAAAAAGGAAATTACTAATTCGGACAACAAGAAATCATGTTTTTCAGCTATTTAACACTCTTTTTGCAAAAAATATTATTGTTATGGACTGTAACATCTTGTAATTCGTAATAATGAGTAACACAGTATTAAAATAATAAAAAAAAAGCAGGAAAAAATGTATGACTTCGGACACCAAATGCACCTGCAATTATAGAATCACTCAGTAGTTATTTGTGTAAACAATGCAAAACTAGAATGCAGAACATTGGCATTTGTTTCCCTATCTCATTTTTTATTAAATTTTTTTTCTATCACCATGTCCTTTTAGGGGCTCCGTAGAGCACTAGTAATCCAGATTTGGAAATCTGAAAAAGTGTGTATCTGGATCAGGGTGATCCAATCCAATTTTGCTTTGAAAAACCGGCACAAACATAAAATGGGTTACCTGATCCTTGATAGCAAAACATGGGATTTCCAAATCCAGATCACTCTGATCCAGATTAAACTTTTTGAACAGCTGGCCCCAGGTCATAAAAGAAAAAAAAAATCAAAACTATATTTTTCATTAAGATTGATTTCAATGACACATTATTTGAATTAAATTCTGAACGTTTTTGTATGCCGTAACATTTTACTAACCCTTTAATATGCAGTTTTATGAAATGCATGGACAAAATCTATTTTCACGAATGTTTATTTACTCAAAACAATTTATGCAAACACAATTATGGCCATACTGAGACAATACAAAATGACTCAGGTTCTCAACACAGAGAGAAGTAGATTCAAACCAATGACATCTAGCATCTCTGTTTAATTTGATCGGGCCTTTTACAAATCTGAAATGATTTAATGCACAGCCCATATGCTATTCAATAGCTGAGCGAAATAAATACAAAACAAAACACATAAATGCAGCAACACTAGCAGCAAACGTCAGTTCAATTCGACATGACATCATCTGATCAGTAGTATCACGTTTGATTGCCACCAAAATAAAATGTACACAGTAACAATGAGTACTGTCCCTCATGCTCAATGTTGAATATGACGGTAATACCACTTTCCATTCATTTGGTGAGTTTCTATTTTGCAGTCTATGAGGTGTAAGAATAATGTCACAATCAAGCACAACAGAAAAATATGATTTTCAAACAATCACTCATCAATTGTCAATGTATAACATTCACATGCTCCCTGGGTATACGCAAAACAACCTGTGCCATAAGTTACTGTTGTCTTACACATGTTAAAGCCTCGTTGACATATTTTCATGTCATTTTTTGTTTGTTTGTTATTTACCCTGTCACTGGCTCATCCACATTCAAAAGTATAAATGTCCTCTCTATAGCTCAGCATTCATTTCCATCATGTCACTGACAAACTTGACATCAATATCTTTGCAGATATAAAAGATTTATAAGATATTACTGGGATTCTTCCTGATAGTGTCTGCTGTTTTTAGTCGTTTAATGGGATAGTTCATCTAAAAATGAAATTGTGTCATTATTTACTCACCTTCATGCCGTTCCAAACATGTATGATATTTTGGTTGTACAGTGAAGCTTTCAATCTGCAATAGAGATTCAAAAAAATCTTACAAGTGTGCTCTATTCCATTATTCACTTAAAATCTTGACATCTTCTCTAGCGCTTGTTGGTGTTTTCATTAGAATTTCATCAACTCAATGATCACCTGGTCACAGGTGTACTTGAAGTTTGTAAGAAGCTCTAAGACTTGGAATATAGCGTATGAATCGTATTGGACCACTTTTATGGTTCATTCATTTGTGTCCTTTTTCAAGCTTGAAAGCTTCAGTGCCTATTTTCTGCACTCATATGGAAATGAGCAACCTTCTTCGTTTATTCCATGAAGGAAAGTCATACAGGTTTGGAACAAAACGAAGGTGAGTAAATTATGACAAAATATTCATTTTTGTGTGAACTATCCCTTTAAAAGTGTACAGTCAGTGAGAGAGGCAGACTGAAGCTGGAGACACAGATGGATGGCGTGATACTGATCATTTCATACTGAATGGAGCCAAGACAGACCTCAAAGAAAATATGTATGAAAATCTCACAACAAATAACTGCATTCCAAGCAACATTTTTCTTCATTTTCTTTTTTCTTTTTCTTTAAAAAGGTCGTTCCCATCACAATATGTACATTTTTGTTTCAGTCCGTTGTGCTACCCACAATCTATGATACCTTTTCTTTTGTTCATTCTCTATGTCGTTATGTAAAACATGCTGTGACGGCTAGGATGTGTCATTGTTGGTGCTACTGTCTGGATGGGGGTGAGGACGGCGAGTGTTTGTTGATACCTATGTAGGGCATAAACCAGCGTCGGAGGACAAAGAGTTAGAGTATATATGGTGAGCCATACATTTGTAGGAAACTGAGAGGATATTAACAGCGTGCGATAGAGGGGAGTCATTCAAAGTGGTGGGGAGAGGAAATGATGAAGGGTTACGATGATGTGGAAGAGGAGGATGCTCAGTATTCATCCTGGTCCAAGTGGGCTTGCTCATCTATTTCATCATCTTCTGGTGGTGCAAAGCCATCCTGTATAAAAAAAAAGAGCATTTTTAGGAAGATCACGGTATACTGCATTCAACACTGCACTGTATACAATTAAGTAACATTTTGTATATTCCAGTGATTATAATGTAGTTTTGTATTTGTACATTATGGTTCCTGAAGTGCGTGTCATTAGACTAGTTTTCTTAACTTTTTCATAGTGGTTCTAATTAAAACATCAGTAGCAACAATAGCTGGGTAGTAACTGATTACATGTAATCCGGGTTACGGAGTACTTGTAATTAGAGTATATTACATTTTAAAATGCTCATAATCAGATTACAGTTTCTTTTTTATAATGGATTACATATTATTCACACAATGGCAGTGAATTATTCATAATTTGATTCTCCCCAATTCTTCTTTTTTCCTCTTTTAAAGATTTATTTCTAAAAATCCTACAGTGTGTACCATTCAGCTTTGACTATATTCACAAACAGACAGAAAGAAAGAAATATTTTAAGGAATATATTTTCTTTTTATATCAATGTTTATTGGAAAATAAAATATGTTTATTGGAAAGTTTAAAACAAGATAAATAAAGTAATCTAAAAAGTAATCAGAATACATTACCTAAAATGAGTAACCTACACTACATTACTAACTACAGTTCCCTTTCATGGAAACATCGAACTGCGTCCTCTAGGGGTCGCTATGGGGGGGAACGCCTCGTCGTGACCCGTGTCTGAAGCATACATTGAAAAAACACCAACTCGTTGGCCGGCGACATCCATGCGTCACTACGGTGCGACTATAGTATAAATAGGCCGCCGGGAGGCACACATCATACTCTTCTTCGTCTTCATTGACTGTTTTGTTTGAAGCGTGCATTTCTGTGGTAAGAGCGATCTCTATTCATCTCATTATGGCGAGCACTAGCAAAGTGTTTAAGGATGTGTGCATCTGTGTTGACGTTGTTTAACATCTGATGACACACACGATCTATGCACTGCGAGGGTTTTTTCCAAGGAAAAAGCTCTGCTCTCGTTTGTCTCTCTTTTCGAGGAAAGAGGGGCAGCCATTTGCTTCCCGCGATTCAGGACCCACAGCTGCTGAGGCACGGAAGGGAATGAGCTCGTGGGGATCGCAGGTGGATCTGGCCGATGAGTTTGAAGAGGGGTTTCCCTTTCGCGATCGTCGGTTGTGCACGAGAGTGAGCCGCTGGAGGATGATGTTATTTCATTAACATTGTCTGATTCAGGGGCCAGTGCTCTGCTGGGATCAGCCCAGCAAAAGCAGGAAATGTATGAGGAGGGCAAAGAAGCTGAGGCTGAGCCTTCCCAATCCTCCTGCGTATGATGAGATTTTGGAAATTATGGATCGTGCCACGGCGAGGCTTTACTTGGCCGTGAAGCGGGTGAATAAAGTGACGTCGCGAGTATCTCGATGAACGTTAATTTTCTGGCCATAACCCTCCAGCCCCCCCCAACAGAGGAACTCAGGTGAGCCTTCTTTTCTTCCTGTTTTCCATATAAAGATTGAGAAGGAATGGAAGAGGCCGTTTTTTCCTCACGCATCCATCGATTCCAGCATACGAGTTATGCCAACATCGAGGCGATGCGTGAAAGCGGTTATGAGAAGATGCCCCTATAGAGAGACGCTGGCCAGCTATCTCTCTATGGGTGAGATGTTCTCTAAGACTCCCCTCCTTGACATCTCGCTCGGATGCCAGAGCATACGCAGCAGCAGCAGGTCGGGCTGTCGCTTCATTGCACACGATGGTGATGCTCCAAGCATATCAGGCTGACCTTCTGAAAGACCGGGATAGCGGCCTTCACGGGGTCCAGGTCTGAGCCCGAACAACCCTGGGGTCCTGGCCCGTCTCGGTTTGAGTATCAGAGACTGGCTCAGAAGGCTAGTGAAGGCCTGCGGGTAGGGGTAGGAAGAATCGCGGGTCAAAAGGAAGGTGAGTAAAAGACCTAAGACCTAAAGTGATCCAGACAGGGCGTCAGCGCTTTTGTCCGGATCAGAGTGATACTTGAGTATCCACTCATTTCTGTCGGGGGTTTTATATCTTCCCTTATCTTCCCCTTCCTAATTCTCCTTTAACCACCATCTCTCCTCCTGACCGAGGTTAGTTGGGAAATTTCCTGCATTATAGTCTCCTATGCTGGACCTATTAGATTTGGTTGGTTCTATGGCTTCAAAGTGACCATCTTACTGATGGTCCGGTCAAGAGGCTTCTTCTTTCGACAGAGTCTGACGCGGGAACCATGGTGGGTGATTACGATCCATTTCTAAATCTATATATAATATAAATATCTATCTATATATATATGTATATGTGTGTGTATCTAATGAGCTGGTGGTTGTGTGTATAACCTTCTGCTAGTTTCTTTGCAGTGTTTCCCGGGACCTGTGTGTTTCTGTCCCTTTCCGAATCAGAATCAGAATTCAGAATCAGAATGAGCTTTATTGCCCGGTATGTTTACACATACGAGGAATTTATTTTCATGACAGAAGCTTCCCCCCCTCCACAGTGTAACAGAATGACAGTGACAGAACAAAAAATACAGATAATAAAAAAATAAAAATAGAACAAGTAAATAAGGAATAAAAACATATAATTGACAATTGTGTGTGTGCAGGTATATTACAGTATATATATATATTATTTTTTTTTATTTTTTTTTTTGTACCGGTACTGTATCATTATGTGCCAATTTGATGTGTTCTGAGTATGAGTGTTATATAAATAAGTGTCTGAGTGCATAAATAGTGTGTGTTCCACGGTTATTGTCAAGTGTTCATGAGATGGATGGCCTGAGGGAAGAAACTGTTCCTGTGTCTGGCCGTTCTGGTGCTCAGTGCTCTGTAGCGTCGACCAGATGGCAACAGTTCAAAGAGGGAGTGTCTGGATGTGAGGGGTCCAGAGTTATTTTGCCAGCCCTTTTGCTCACTCTGGTTGAGTACAGTTCTTGGAGAGAAGGGAGATTTGTACCAATGATTCGCTCAGCATTCCGGACTACCCTCTGAAGTCTTCTGAGGTCAGATTTTGTAGCTGATCTGAAGCAGACAGTTATTGAAGTGCAGAGGATGGATTCAATGATGGCGGAGTAGAACTGTTTCAGCAGCTCTTGAGGCAGTTTGAACTTCCTCAGCTGGCGAAGGAAATACAACCTCTGCTGGGCCTTTTTCACAATGGAGTCAATGTGAGTGTCCCACTTTAGGTCCTGAGAGATTGTGGTGCCCAGGAACCTGAATGACTCCACTGCAGTCACAGTGCTGTCCATGATGGTGAGTGGGGGGAGTGCTGGGGGGGTTTCTCCTTAAGTCCACGGTCATCTCCACAGTTTTGAGCGTGTTGATCTCCAGGTTGTTGAGACTGCACCAGACAGCCATCTGCTCGACCTCCTGTCTGTAAGCAGTCTCGTCACCGTCCTGAATGAGGCCGATGCGTGTGGTGTCATCTGCAAACTTCAGGAGCTTGACAGAGGGGTCTTTAGAGGTGCAGTCGTTGGTGTACAGGGAGAAGAGCAGTGGAGAGAGAACACAACCCTGAGGAGCACCAGTGCTGATCGTACGTTGTGCTGGATGTGTATTTTCCCAGCCTTACTAGCTGTTGCCTGTCTGTCTGTCAGGAAGCTGTTGATCCACTGACAGACGGAGGTGGGCACTGAGAGCTGAGTTAGTTTGGGCAGGAGTTTGGGATGATAGTGTTAAAGGCCGAGCTGAAGTCCACGAACAGGATCCTCACATAAGACCCTGGTCTGTCTAGATGTTGCAGGGTGTAATGCAGTCCCATGTTGACTGTATTGTCCACAGACCTGTTTGCTCTGTAGGCAAACTGAAGAGGATCCAGCAAGGGTCCAGTGATGTCCTTCAGGTGGGCCAGCACCAGTTTTTCAAAACTAGGGTAGGTCCTCGATGGGCAGTGTTTATTTCACTCGTCGATATATGTCCAGACGGTAAGAAAAGCCGGGTTTCGGCTTCATACTTCCTGGATCATGCGGCCATAACACAGGCTTCTGCAGGAGCCTTTGTGATTATCAGGCCCCCGGCGAGTCACTGCAAAAATTTTCTGGACGTCCGGACTGGGGTTACGCTTTCATACTACCCTTACTGGTCTACCGTATCTGGGTCGCCCTGAGGGGCTTCCCGATCACCAGGATATCCCCTCTTGCTGAGGCATCGAGCGGGTGGTATAGGTGGCATTTGCGAGAACCTTCCTGTGTAATGCTGTCTCAGGCAGTGCTCCCCTCACCTTTGAGGGTTGTATTTGAGCTTGCCTCTCCCGTTTGGCCCAGTACTTCCGGGTATCTGTAAACAGATGCTTGGAAAACTCTAAAATTCAAATACTATGGTAAGTGCACACGTTAAGCTTTGTGCACTTTTCTAAAATCCACATAGTGGTAAGTGTGCAACGTTATGCTTTGCCCACTTTTCTAAAATCCTGTATGTAAGGGTTACGCATTTTTAACCTCGTTCCCTTTCTCTGAGTTGGTTTAGACCCCGTTACCTTGGGCTCCACTCAACTAGTGTGTCTCTGTCGACACACTCTGGAAGCATCGCTCCCCTCACCATTGAGGGTTATTGTGAGTATGGTGTTTTCTTTCGAGCGTTAATCCTGAGTTGGATTCCTTGCTCCATGGGCTGTCCTCGTGGTAGTATTGAGCAGTGCTCCCCTTTTATCAAAGGGTTACCTGGAATGAGCAACGTTATTCCTCTGAAATCGGAGTTGAGAAGTTTGAGTTCTCTGTTTTTCCAGAGCACCTGGAACCAGCAGCATCAGGTGAATTAGGCCCTTCCTCAGCGCAACCTCTCTGTTGCGCTGAGTGTTTGGCTAGCTTGCAGTACGCTTACCCTTCTGATTTTACAATCACGCTGCAGGTCGAGCCCCCTCTCGTTGAGAGCTGGGTTTGTGCTCCCTCAGCCAAGGTAAACTACTGCTAGCCGTTCCAGCATTGGAACATGCTGTAGGTCGAGCCCCCTTCTCGACTGAGATCTAGGTGTGTTGCCCCCACAGCTAAGTAATCTATTGCTAGCTGTTCCAGTTTGGAATCTGATGCAGGTCGAGCCCCCTTCTCGAATTGAGAACTGGGTGTGTTGCTCCCTCAGCTAAATAACTGCTAGCTGTTCCACCACTGGAACATGCTGTAGGTTGAGCTCCCTCTCGATTGAGAGCTGGATGTTTGCTCTCTCAGCTACAGATTTACTGCTAGCCACTCCAGCATTATACCTTAGATCGAGTTGATGACTACTCAAACATAGTGTTTTGGGATGCACTATTTCCATCTATGGGCTGCTCTTTCAGAGTGCCAGGAGAACCCCTATACCGGTATTTCTAAATTCCACATAAGTGGTAAGTGTGCACGTTTATGCTTTGCCCACTTTCTAAAATCTACACAAGTGGTAAGTGTGCACGTTATGCTTTGCCCACTTTTCTAAAATCCTGTACGGTAAGAGCTACGCGCAACAGCTTCGTGCTCTTTCTGAGTGGTTTAAAACCCCGGTTCCGCCTTGGGCACCACTCCTCCTATGTATCCTCTGGATACCTACTTTAACAGGGTGTTGCTACTAGGGGTCTGTTGAGACAGTTCCTTCAGCACATACAAAGAGAAACGTGCGGTAGCCCCTTTGTGACAGGCCAAGACTAGTATGATTCTAGGCTCTTGGTCGTATTCCCTTAAAGGAGTCTGTTTCTGATTCCAAGCCTTGAGCTTTACCCTGGGTCCAGGAGTTCTGGCTCTAACAGGTAAGTTTTTTGGGGTTATGTAGCCTAGACCTTTGGAATAATGTCACTGACAGCCGTCTAACGTCCCAGGGGCAACTCCCATAGCAATATGGTAGAGTTGGTTCTTATTGCTCGCCATGGTTCTGGCTTGCACTTTCCTCAGCATGGTGGCGTGGGTATACCCTTCCCCATAGCGACCCCTAGAGGACGCAGTTCGAAGTTCCCACTGAAGGGAACGTCTCAGGTTATGCATGTAACCATAGTTCCCTGAGAACAGGGAACGAGACACTGCATCCTCTAGGTTTCTTGCCATACTGCCGGACTCAAGCTTCAGACGAAGAAGTGAATGATGTGTGCTCCTGTCGCTCATATATACAAAAAAAAAAAAAAAAAAAAAAAAACAAAAAAATTGTTCGCCCCGTAGTGCGTCATGGCTGTCGCCGGCCAACGAGTTGGTGTTTTTTCAATGTATGCTTCAGACACGGGTCACGACGAGGCGTTCCCCCCCATAGCGACCCCTAGAGGACGCAGTGTCTCATTCCCCACTCAGGGAACCATGGATACATAAGTAACCTGAGACGTTTTTATCATGTAATTCATGATAAATTTTATCATGTCATCTGTAATTAGTAACTGACTACAATTTGTAAGTATCAAAAACCCCAGCACGGGGGGGGGGGGGGGGGGGGGGGGGGGGGGGGGGTGACAAAGCATTAGGACTAGAGTCATTTCATGTCCATTTCAAATAATTGATTCTGATTCTGAGGCCTCAGCTTGCCATTTTTCACATTTATTCATATAGAGTTATCAGTAGATTTTGCTGCAATTCAGACAGCTTAGATCTTGAATGGTGCTCAAAATTTGACTTCCAAGATGGTGGTGACTAATGACCATACTACAAAATTAAGATTATAATGTAATAATTGACAGCTGTTTTCAAGTGTTTTAACCATAACTGGCATTAGAACTCTTCTAATGCCATCAGGCACACTCTGAGATCTAAAATGGGAAATTTTAACTCTGGTATTTCCATCTCCAAATTTAGAAAATTTCACAGACAAAAAAGGGATCAATTATCTATTGTCAGTAGTGTTGCGACATATGAAGCACAACTCACACAGAAGTCACTTTAAAAAAAGCAAGCAAATTTCTGTTGGTCTAATGAGGTAATTAATGAGGACACAGGAAAAGATCATGATAATCAAATAGAAAGAGAAACTAGGTCAACTAAGGAGACTGAACCAAAACACAACAAAGCAAAACTGTCACATATACAGTGCAATGAGTAAGGTCAAAGAAAAAAAGTTTTAAAATATAACTTATGCTTTGAACAAAAAAAAAAGCAACCGGTAAGTATGAAAGTTAATCCACTTGGATTTCGTGCAAAAATTCACAGAACAATGGTCACTTGAACACGGTCAACAGTGGATACAAATTGATATATCGCAATTATGAATCAACCTGACAGATATATCAGTCAAATAATTATCAAAACAGATATAAAAAGTAATTGGCAGTACCTCTGTGGCATACAGAATGTCAATTATCCTACTGATAATGGGGTGGTTTTCAGTCTCATTTTCTTGACAGACCAGTTCAATGTCTCGAAGTTTGCTGAAGTAGAAATCTCTCTCCTTCTCCAGACCATCTACGGTTAACTTCAGATCCATTAACTTCAAAAAAACAAAGCAAAAGACAAAGAACAAATTGTAAGATACTACTCATAAGAACATGACCATTCCTTACTGGGAAAAAGTCAATATGCCTATTATGATAAGACAATCTACATCCAGACATAGAAGAATATCAAATAAAATGCAATTATTTAAATATGTGGGATAGAAGATAAGGAATGATCTGAGGAAAATGGGAGAAAAGAAAGATAAAAATGACAAATGCAAAATCTGCCAACACTTTCTTTATATTCAATTTCTCTACAATCTCCAATCGAAAGTATTCCAAGGTAGAGTAAGTCTTCCTTACCCTCCCGGGGACTCTACCTGTTGATTAAGCTCCATGATTTCAGCATCACTTCCCCCATTTCGGGCATGTGTGGGGTTCTTCCTTATGGTGGTGGTCACCCTCTGTGGTGTGGGCATGTTTTTAGGTACTGTTGGCGATGTTCTCTGAGGCCCTGAAATTGGAGATGTTTTGCATTTAGTTACAATAAATGGGATCTGTTCAGTAAATGTACAAACTAATCCATGCAATTTTAGGTTTTTGTCATTTCTATCAGCTTCTTTAAACACATTAAGCTCTGTTCCATACCATAGTGGGCCAAAATGGCCCCTCATACTGTAAGTGACTGATCTGAAACGTCCCACAAACAGAACTCTTCATGAGAGCTCAAATAACAGTCAATTCTGAATTCTGCCTGCGAACAGTTATTTTTATATTTTTAGGAAGCTTACTAAATTGTATTTTGGAATTGCCTTCACATATACAGCATATAAACATACAATACCTAGTTTTGGCCAGAATTGCATAAGATAATTTTGCTGCCCAATCTTTTGACCATCCTCAAGAGTGAGCTTATGATGCCTTTAAAGAAATAATTCACCCAAAAATGAAAACTTCACCCTCATGCAATACATGGTCGGAACAGATTTGGAGAAATTTAATAATGCTTCCTCCTCTGAAAAAGCCATTCCCCTGTTGTCCTCTCACATTAAAATCCACTGACATACAGTATTTGTATAAAACTGTTTAGGACTGTTTTTGCTTGTAAACTAAGCTTGTGCACATTTCTCTCCTGATTCAGACGAGACAACTTTTTCACTGGAGAAAGCAATATTATGGATAGAGGACCTAGCCGAAAGCAATGGTTTGAAGTTAAAAACATCTTAATTATGAATTTGTTTACTACAAACATTTCACAAGATATACATTTTTGGAATGAAGTTGTGCACTGATGTTTTTATCTGCTGTTTTTTACCCTCATTCTGATGGTACCCATTCACTGCAGAGGATCCATTGGTGAGCCTGTGATGTAATACTAAATTTCTAAATTTAAAGTAATGCTAAAATTCTGTTGAAGAAACAAACTCCTCTACATCTTAAATGGCCTGAGGACAAGTACGTTTTCAGCAAACTTTCACGTTTGGGTGAACTATTCCTTTAAATGCAGTCTAAGGCGGCAGCTCACTAGGTTTTTGAACAGAGCTAATGATTCAATAAAATGAGCTTCAGAAGAGGTTCAGTAAGATCAGCCTTTAACAAGCTACAGCATGGGCTGCTTGTTACCCCATTACTTTGGTTAAGCCTGTGTGTGATCAAACATTAACTGTTCCAAAAGCCTATTATCCACTTTATATCTGGCAGGTTTAACCAAAGTCAGGCAAGTATGACGAGATGTGACTACAAACTAAATGGAGGTCACATTCCCAATCCACCCCAACGATCACAAAAGCAGTCAATTGTCAGCAAATTAGGACACCACTTTTGTACCTCTCTGGGGATTCTATGTTTCCAGTACTTGGCTGTTAACCCTCTATTGTGCAATTTTGCCTCAGTGTAACCCTTTTTCATCACTTTTTAAGCACAAAAGATGTCAATAAAGGGTTGTTAATGAAGGGATGACTTTAAATTAAAAAAAATAATTTAAAGTAGTTTTTTGGTAGCACTACATCCTTGTGCTCAACATTATGCTCTGCCTCAAAAAGCATTTTTTTCACCTATAAAAAATACAATTTACATTTATTAGTGAATAAAATTCATTTTAAAAGAGTTCATAAATAATTTGTACACTAATGATCAAAAGTTCCCACCTAAGGCTTTAAAATAACTGTTTTCTATTTTAATATATTTAAAAATGTAAATTATTCCAGTTATGGCAAAACTGAATTTCAGCTGCCATTACTCCAGTCTTTAGTGTCACATGATCCTTCAGAAATCATTATAATATGCTGTTTAGAAACATTTCATATTTATAAATAAAAGTATTATGTATAAAAATAAAGGTATTTTTACTGACCCCAAACTTTTGAACAGTAGTGTCTTTTTTGCTTTAACAATTTTTTTTTTACATAACATTTTATTTTTTAGAATTTACATTACAGTGTTTAAATAGCTAAATTAATTATTAGAAACTATTAGAAGCCAGTTCTAATAGTTCCTGTAATATAACAGTGTTTTATTTTTGTTCTATTTTTTTCTACTTTTTTGTTTTATTTTTATGAACTTATTTCTTTCTATCACCACATAGCGCTGCCTCCCATTTCTTTTTGTTTTGTTTTTGATTTTAGTATGAGGTCCATTTTTATGCAAGCAAACTGACTCACTCATGTTTAAAATTGCTTTTATATGTCATGCAATAGAGGGTTAAAATAAAAGGCATGTTTTTTTGTAACTTATTTCAGGTGACGATAACTTTAAAATGACCAATAAAGAATTTGAAGGAACTGAGGGTTGAATAGGACTGACCGAAGTGACACTAAGCAAGCAATGACCCTTTGAGAGAACACTGCGGAACTGATTTTGGAAAACTGTTTGTTAGTACTGCACTAACAGAGCAACACAGAGCTGTTTTAATGCTGAATTCATTGTTTTCTCATTCATGAAAGCTTGAGCATGGAGTAAATCATTCTGAGGCCCGTGCACAACCAGCTGCTTTGCAGAGCACGCTGTCAATCAGTAGAAGCTCAGCAATCAATGCAGCAAAGGGGCGGCAGAATCTCGAGGTTACCTGAGGGACTAGTTCTCTTGGGTTTGTGGGAAAAGTGTTCACCTGGATTTGGTGGAGGCGCCACATCTTGGCCCTGTCTAGCTTGAATGGGATCATACTCTTTTCCGTCATAATTGGCATCAAAGAATTTTTTAAACCACTGGACGAATTCAAAGTTGTCCTGGAATTTTCCTTTCACTAATTTTTCCACAGGAATTATCTGGATAACAAAAGGAAAACAAATCATTAGATCAATATAACACTAAGTTGTAAGCTAGAGGTGTAATTTTTATGCTAAAATCTTTTCTCATATCCTAGGAAATTTACAGAACACAAACGCATATTTGACAAAGAACATTAGACACCTTGTCTCAAGTCATATTTTCAGATAACCTGACAAACGACACCAAAAACCAGCACCCTGACTGGTTGATTATTTGACAAACAAAAATATACAAACATACTGTATAAGTCAAACTTTAATAACTATTTAACTAATGATCTGTTAAGCAATACACTCTTAAAAATAAAGGTGCTTCAAAAGGTTCTTCAAGCGATGCCATAGAAGAACCATTTTTGGTTCCACAAAGAACCATTCAGTCAAAGGTTCTTTAAAGAACCATCTCTTTCTTACCTTTTTGTAATCTGAAGAACCTTCTTTCGCCACAAAGAACCTTTTGTGAAACAGAAAGGTTCTTCAGATGTTAAAGGTTCTTTATGGAACCATTTAGACAAAAAGGTTCTTCTATGGCATCGTGAAGCATCTTTATTTTTAAGAGTGTACCTAGGCCTGATGTTTGATATTGATGAAAGTTCCTTCTCATTTTTATTAGAGATGTCTGTTATATTGAATATTAATTAGCTTCATACTATGGTAAATGGATGGTTCATAAAAATGAATGTTCAAAAAACACTGTTATAACCTAATTAATAATGACATATTATACATTAACTTTCATACTTACCGGTTGCTTTTTTTTTTTTTGTTCAAACATAAGTTATATTTTAAAATTACAAGCAAAAATGCAGTAACTTTTTTTCTTCGACCTTACTCATTGCACTGTATATGTGACAGTTTTGCTTTGTTGTGTTTTGGTTCAGTCTCCTTAGTTGACCTAGTTTCTCTTTCTATTTGATTATCATGATCTTTTCCTGTGTCCTCAATAATTACCTCATTAGTTCCTTCTTATTTATACTCCCTGTTTAGTTCAGTTGCCTGTCTGGTGTCGTCCGTGTTATGGTTGTGTTACTTGCCTGTTTATGTTTGGATCAAACTGTTGATATTATTAAGTCTTATTTTGGAACTTTTACCTTCAATGTCATTGTCTCTACAATATTATGTGACAGTATAATTTTATTTCTGTATTGTTATGCATTCAGTATTCAGTATTGTTCTTTCCTTGGTAGTAGCTTTTAAATAAATTATTTCTTACTTGTTTTTCTTTGTTTTTTTTTACTTTTCATTGAATTTGTGATTAGTAATAATCACATTTCTGTAAAGCATTTTGAATTATCATTGTGTATGAAACATGCTATATTAATAAACATGCCTTCAATAAAATCAATTGTCATTGTAGATTATACTTTTTAACAAATGAGCTGAAAGCTTTCGTTTACACTTTCTAAATGAGTAAAAGCTGAAAATGTAAAGTAAAAAAAAAAAAGTGAAAGACAAATTTATAATAAAACTGTGAGATGAACATAGAAGCAAATACACCAAAGGACCAACTAACTTTATCAACGTTCATCCTCTTGAAAGCTGCCTGGAGTACTTTGAAGTTATGTATAAACTCGTGTTCCAGCTTTGCTTGAAATTTCACTTTCTTTAAAAGAATACACCCTGGGAACAACATGTCCATGAACTGACAATAAGACGCCCCTGAGGACAAAGAGCAAAAGAGAACATGGGTCAATAAAGCTCATTCATTGCATGAATGAAAAACAATAAAGAAAAACGTCTTTGATCAACATGCATGCATGTATTGGTTAACCTTATTAGTGTCGAGTGCAAAGTAAATGCTTTAATTTGACTGATTACACTGGAAGAGATACAAACACTCAGCATATATGATCAAAGGCAAAGTAAAAGCCTTTTTATTGTGAAATTAACAGTAGTGTTATATAATCTATAGTGGAGCAGAAATAGGAGTATGCTAGTGCCATTCATGATATAAAAGACAGAAACACTTTGAGAAATAAGGCAGTATGACCCACCTGAACATAATTGTTCTATTTTGGTGTAGGTGAGCTGAAGGGAGTCGTTCACCCATGCCAACATGTCATGTCGGCTCAGGTTCTCAATTGTTACTGATGTGGAGTATACATTCACTGCCATCTCCTACAAAGAAGAAAAAAGAACAAAGTCACTGTGTACATAATGCGCTTCATTGTAATACTCTGAAATCTTACGGCATCTGTGACTGTATATTTTTAAAAAAGATGATATATATTATTTTTACAATGTTCATGTTGACAACAGGATAGCAGGTAAAGATGGTATCGTACACATTCTTTGAATATGTCACTGTGTCAGGAAAAAATGTGTTTCTATTTGGTTAATCAGAAGTGTTATTCAGTTCTGTTCTTCAGTTATCACTGCAGAGTAAAATTGCAATCACACTATAAATTTCAATCCTTCAAAGATAATCCATCCAGATTAAAGTGTTTCTGAGATGTTGTTAACCATGCACATCTGGTGCACCCAGCAGACAGCGTGATGGAAATCACATCTGTAAACGACACACACATCTTCACATAGACACAAATATGGCATGTCCTGCATGAAGTCTAGTAAGCTCTGATTCTTGAGTACTGGGACAAAAAAAACTACAAAAAATGGTTTCAGCTCCAGGGATTGAATTGTCAACAGGGTTGAACATTTTTTTCTGCTTTTGCAAGATAATAGTATATTATTTAAAATGTAACATTTTTTTAGAATTACATATTTGTTTGTGTATTTTAGAAATACTAATTTGTGTGTGGCATAACGGTTTATAACATCATATGATATTTAATGGTGTGATACATAAAATATCATATGATTAATATGATATGACCTGATTATATATGTTTTCCTAAATATCTTAATGTGCTTAATTTGAGGTCAAACTTTGAAAACGTATTTATAAAGGAGGCATTTATATTAACCCCTTCTTATAATAATAATAATAATAACGTTTATTTTAAATATAGGCTACTGTACATTTGTTACATACAGCACTTTAATCATACGCTTATTAATCGTCAATCTTATAATATTAAGTTATAGTCAGAGAACAGGTGGTTTTATAATTTTATAATATAATCGTTTAAATATAATGAGCAGTTAATAAAACCAATACAATGTAATATTGTAATTCTCAGATCATAATCAATTAAAGCTGCTATTTTAAACGAATGACAGGTACTGTATTTTTTCCCCCCTCACACCTCAAGAATCAGTAAAAGACAAAAACTGGTTGAAAACGATTATTGGCACTCTACAAATGGTATTTCTCCTAATAATAATTAAAAAATGGTGCCTATTGTATTATGCTGCGTCTGAAGAAATGCAGCAGAGATTGACAGCTCACCTGCTTGTTTTACCTCAGTTGGATCAACTATGCGCGTTTTACTATGTCATGTCAGTAATATTCGTTATTATTACAAACATATGCATTAGTTTCATGTTTATTTATCATTTTCTGCAAACGACGTCTTAAAGTATATTACAGTATCTTACATGATGGAAGTCACACAGGCCCTTTAACGCGCTGTTTATCACTGATATGGCTCTTTTTTATCTTTACGCCAAAATGTGCACATAAATATTGCGTTTTGCTCTATAAAACATCCCACTGGAGCCTGCAGTGCTATGTAATACATGTGAGTCCGCTGAACAAACGGTCCATTATTGTGACAGTTCTGCAGGCCCCGCCGCCGTATATGAACAACACCAGACACGCTCGAGCCATAAACACATAATACACACACAAAAGAGGCCACAGCGCCTATTTAATGCCACACATTATTAAAAATACCGATGAATTATAATATGTTAACAATATTCTACTCACTGTATTTTGACTGCGTCCTTTCCAATGTTGAGATTACACTGACAGAATGCAATCCGCTGCTCTCCTGTGGGTTGCCAGATATGCGCTGCTGCCTAGTTACGGGCAATAGCGCCACGCGCTCCTGCAACAAACTGGCCTTCTCTGCGCATGCGCAACGCCCCTCATTATAAACGCATTTCTTTGTGAAGACCTGAATAAACAGCACGTTATTATCAGTTTGTGTCCCGTGTGTTTCTGTTTTTAAATTATAAACGGAAAACACTGTAGCTGTACTAATATTATTTCTGTATTTGTCCAAAAAAAATATGCTGCAGTGATAATGACAACAGGATGCACATAATAGGTAGGAGAAAAGCTCAAAATAAACACATTTCTAGGCAATTTTAAGCTTTAAACATTTTAGAAATAAGGTCAAAGTGATTGAAGAGGCACGATAAAAAAACACATTAACATTTCAAATTAAAATACATTAAAAAGCTATTATAATATACCCTATAAATATGATTTTTATTTTCTTTAAAATTATTCAAAGAAGCGCAAAAGTTTAATTGATGGAATATATGATAGTAAAGATATATATATATATATACACACACACACTTAGTAATTCAACATGATATAATATATATTAAAATAATATATTAATGTATTACAGTTTTTTCAACAGCTTACACACATTTTCAAAACTTTGCTTCTTTTTTTCAAAACTTTACACACAAATCAAAGAATTGCACACACAAAATGCAAAATGCCTCCCATTTCTAGCAAAATGCAGCACTGCATTCAAAATATCCCAAAAAAGTCTCAAAAGCAAACATTTGTCTTACGTTGCAAACACCTTTGCCATATTATATTTTTGGATCTATCATATACACAGTTATTCAAAACCTAAAGCTCTTCTTTTATGAGCTCCTCTGTACAAGATTGAAAGTAATTGGCAGAGAGAGATATTGAAAAATGTTGAAAAGCAAGATTGAAACCAAACTTTTTTTCTTTACTCTAAGCATTTGTGGTTGTGAATACCGTGTTACACAGTACAAAAGAAAAGAAATACATCAAGCATGTGTAGATGTGTATTCTTGCCTATTCTAAAGCCATGATTGGTTGCTGTTAAGTAAAGCAAATGTGAGGAGTTAGTGTGTGAGGCACTGGTGAATGTTTGGCATTTCGTTTGGTTGTGTTTGAAAAAGGAAATCAAGATACTTCCTGTTAGATTTTTGTGTGTTACATAGAGAATTGTGTGTTGTGTTTTGCAAAAAAAAGTGTTTTATGAAATTGAAAACTGAGTCAAAGGCCGAGAATTAGTGGTTTTGCAGATTTGGTGTGTGGTTCTGGTGTTATGAGTGTCAGGTTTCAGAAATTGTGTGACAAGTAAAGATTTTGTGTGTAAGCAGTTGAAAAAACTGTAAAAGAAATATATTAAAATGATTGAAATAACTTAACTTACTACTAATGAATTATAGTTATTTAATAACGTAATTATAAAGTGTATTTGTTAAATATTATAAGCATGTATATAAATATTCTATGTTGCATTTTATTCAATGATACATGCAGTCATGAGGTTGAAGGGAGTTTATTTGCACTTTTTCATGAGATAAACATAATACGTTAATACGTACAACTGTAGTGCATACACAGCTCATATTAAAAAATTGAAAAGCATACTGAAAATCCAGAATTAAAAAAAGACATGAATATTCAGCACCAACAGAAATGTTCTTGCCATTCTACTGCTTGTGTCACTGGAACATTTTACAGCTAAAGTTACTGTGGTCTCTACAGAAGGTCTTCAAGTGCTTAGACATACATGTACAAAAAGAACACATGCCTCAATTAGATGTCTGGTGTTTTTTAACAGGGTTGGTTAGTGTTGATCAGAAGTGAAGCAGAAATTTTCTGACTTGTTTTGGAACATGCAGATCAATAGTCACCAATGCACAGTGTTAAAGGGATAGTTCACCCAAAATTGAAAATTAGCCCATTATTTACTCACCCTCAAGCCATCCTAGGTGTATATGACTTTCTTCTTTCAGAGAATCCAACGAGTTTAGAAAAAGTGCTTTGATCGTCAAGCGGTTGCATGGCGTGGCAGCGGTTTGCATGCACGTCCAAAAGAAGAGAATCCAGCGCATCCCTGCCCTAATAAAACAGTGCCTTACAATGGCTCCAAGGGTTGAACAATCGATGCATTTTGTAAGAAAAATATCCATATTCAAAACGTAATAATCACTTTAATCTAGCTTGTGCCAACAGTTTTGTACCGAGAACTGTGCAGCACATGTGCTGATGCGTAAGGGTGGCAGCGTTGCACGTGCCGGTGAGTCTCGTGAAAACTAACGTTTGTTAACAGGAGCAAAAGAAGCAAAGTTTCCCCCTTACTTACAAGGTAAAACCAGCCGCCCTCTGTTTCATAATTCGAAATCCTCTGACATTCTTCTTTACAAATCCACGTTTTGTACTTCTAATAAGTGACCGTTTTTGTTTTGATCTCTCCCTGGCTTCCGTGTGCGCACGTCTGAGTGCACTTCACTTTTAATGAGCAAAGCCGACCTCATACATCATCCGCCCGGAGCTGCTTCCGTGTACAACAGTGAGCACAAGCTAGATTAAAGTGATTATTACGTTTTGAATACGGATATTTTTCTTACAAAAACGCATCGATTCGCTACAGGAGGACTTTGTTCAACCCCTGGAGCCGTGTGAGGCACTTTTTATTATAGATGGATGTGCTTTATTTCACTTCTTTTGGACTGATGCACTGCAACACCCGCTGACTGCCATTAAACAGCTTGGAAGATCAAAGTCAATTTTAATATAACTCCGACTGGATTCGTCTGAAAGAAGAAAGTCATATACACCTAGGATGCTAGGAGGGTGAGTAATTCATGGGCTAATTTTCATTTTTGGGTGAAATAACCCTTTAATGTTCAGTGAACAACTGATGGAATTCAACTGTCGTTACAGTTCAGTGTTCGGCTAACAGTTAATTCTAGAATAGACATAAAGCTACACTGCAAAAATGATGCTATTGTTATGAAGAATAACTCGTGTGTGACTTGTAGACTTAGTGGATAAAAAGAAAATCTGGTCAGCGAAAAATTAAAGATCAATACATTTTTAGATTAGTTACACAGCTAAATTTGATATGTAACATTGTAAACAATGTTATTCTTAATTCACATTTTAGAAGGTCAGGTACATGTGCTTCTAAACGACACTGGTAAAATTGAAATGCTTCTTATAAATTACTTTTTTGAATGTATAAGCAATACAAGTGACCTGTGTCATGAACTAAAACAGAGATATGACAGAGAAACAATCAAATATCTTGTATTGCCTTTAAATTTTGAGTGTTAAAAATAAGATAATAAAAATAAGAACAAATATTAACACCTCGACACAAAGCAAAAGTTGGTTTGTACCTGCTGTCAGAAAGTGTTGCCAATTGGTCACTGTAAGAGTTGTAAGTGTAGAGAGGCAGAGTGCTAAAGTGTAACTCCAGAGATAAACACTGAGGTAAATGTATAGTCATCTGCCAACACATTAAAACAGTTAAAATATTAAATAACTTTACAATGGTTCACATTTTCAAGCCATGACCAAATACACAAACTAATAACATTCCCATTCTTAAACAACTTTGCAGTCGCTATCTTTAAAATGGGTTAAACGGCAGCTTACGTAAAACGTACTGTTGTGAATGTGGTAACAAAAACCATTAGTAAAAGGATCTGTCATTTATTTAGCACTACAACAGTGTTGCATTTGAACACATCCTTCACTATTTCATTTGACTGAATATGAAGGACAAAACACCCTGTAACATTTTGGATTACCAAATCTCTTACAACTATTTCCAACGTATACCTTGTTTTCCAATTTCCACACAAATATATTTTTCCCCTCGTACATACACTATATATATAAAAAACACAGGAATTTAGTTGCAGGTGATTAAAATGAAATAATTTTCATCAGATGTGAGGTTGTCAAAAATGTAGGTGTTCAGTTGCACACTTGCGCAATTGTTGATCCGAAATGTTACCAGATTCCACTAGAACGACCACCGGGTGGTGCCAGAATCCTCGCGGACGCCCTCTTTGGAACATTTTCATCAATTTGGGTACCTAGCAAAAAATAAAGACTGTTGAGCAACACAGGTTACATAAACTGTAATTGTAAATAAGCACATTTACATAGTTTATAAATTCATGTATTTTTCATTCACATTATATATTTCTATATTATTTTAAATTTAGATATACACAAGTTTTATTTCGTTATGATATAGTATATATATATATATAGTATATATATATATATACGGTATGTGTTATGTTAAATAGGTTGTAATTGTAGGAATTATCAAAAATATTTGACAATGAATTAACACAAGAATGAGAATGACACTTTTTTTTGGTCGTACAATAATAGAACTTCATGGAAAATGTCAATGAAAAATATTTTAACTGGAGGTATTGCCTTATAATAGCGATGCAAATATAGGAGATGGCGTGGTGGTGTTCTGAAATGAGGAGGCAACGGTTTTTTTTTTTATTAAATGTAAATTCATGTCCCAGTCACATTTTCTTGCTTAAATAAACATTACTTACACTATCAGAAGAAAAAAAAATCCATTAACAATAATAAGCTATTGTATTTATTAAAACCAAGTCTCATCAGTATAGTGTTTTTAAGCGTTTTGCATTTATTCCAAAATAATAACTCAAGGCAGTAACCATTTAAACAATATATTTTATTTAAACAATTAGCCTATACCTTTTATTTATGAACTGATGTTCAGCTGTTCTTTTTAATAATGAACGTATTAAACTCCCGCTTTAACTTTACCCGCTGGTGTATCTGTTGGACAGTTTTACCTTAGAAAAACAAGTTATTTTTATGTCATATTTTGTAATATTTGCATTGTTTTATTTTTGTTCTATGATTTTATATTCTCATCCAATTTTTTGAAGAGGCACTGCCTCCCTTGCCTCCTTGGAGAAAACGCCCATGGTATATATATATATGTTTTTGCTGTGTGTGTGTGTGTATTAGTGTCACATATAGTACTTTTTTAGTTAAGATTTAATGCAGACTACTGTACCAGACAAACTAAAGCTGGACTCATGTAGGTCTCTCATTCCCCCGTGGCGCGTGCAGGGTCGTGGGTTCATGTCCCCATCTGAAGGGCCCACTTCCTTTTTCCCTGAATTCTGCACTGCAGCTACATCTCCAGTGTAGGGCGCACGCTCCACCCCCTTGAGTGCTTGACACTGAGAGAAGAGGGTCACAAACAAACAGTCTGTGCGATACACTGTAATAAAAACATGATCTACTGGAGTGAGAGTTGTGCTTTGAGTACCTTCTCCCGCTGCACCATTTTCTTGTAGAGGTAGTCTGAGAAGGTTCGGAGAGGGTAGAACTTTCCTGAGCCCTCAGCACAGGTGAAGATGCCATTTTCATAGACCACACGACCGCGGCTGATGGTTACCAGAGGGACGCCGTGACAGCGTAGGTTCTCGTACAGATTTACATCTCCACCCTGCCATTGAGTGCTCACAGAGATGGTCCTACGGACACACAAAACCATTTCATTTTATTTTACAATACTTGCTATATGAAATGTGTTTTAAATTCTCAGCTGATTTGAATTGAATTCATTATTTTGGAGACCTTGTTGATTCTGGATCCCAGACGACCACATCAGCATCGGCTCCAGGGATGATCCTGCCCTTCCTGGGGTAAAGGTTGTATATCTTTGCAGCATTGGAGCTTGTGACAGCAACAAAACGATGTTTTCCCCCCGTTTCCCCCCCCAAAAAAAAAAAATATTCCCCATCTTGCCTCCAACCTATTAAGAAAGATAGAATGAGCTAAAAAAGTTTTTTATTCTTGATGCATCTGTCATTTCCTGTCCTCCATGATTTTTGTCTTTGTTGTGGTTTGAGCAGCAAGTTAACTGTCTATAATATGTTATCTATATATACTTTGTTATATTATTATTAATACAACATAGTTATGTAATTCATTACTTTTGTTATATATTATTTATATACACTACCATTCAAAGGTTTGGGGTCAGAAAGATTTTTTAAAAGGAATTAATCATTTTATTCTGCAAGGATGCATTAAATTGATTAAAAGTGACAATAAACACATTGTTTACAAATAAATATTCAATAAATGCTGCTCTTTTGAACCTTCTATTCGTCAAAGAACCCTGAAACAATGCAGCACGGTTTCAAAAAATCCCAACTGTTTTAGGTTTGAAACTAAAGACTCAATTAATCAATTAATTAGTTAATCAATTAATTAAGGAATCAATTAATTAGATTTTAAAAATTAGGTTTAAAAAATATACTAACTTAAAAAATATTAACATATAAATCAGTAATTTTAAATTATAATAATATATTTCACACTATTACTGTTTTTACTGCATTTTTGATTAAATAAATGCATCTTTGGTGAGTATAAGAGACTTCTTTTATTTAACATTAAAAAATCTTCAAATGTTTGAACAGTGCTGTAATATTGATACTTACTGGCACCCTCACATTGTTGCATAACCTTTTTGGATCCATCCAAGTCACATAATGTACCTAATATTCATAAGCTACACTTCCAGCATACTAACTGCAAGTATTAATGATTATCATGTGAATATTAACTGTATTACATGACTTTCATCCATTAAACCTGCCAAATTTAAGACTAAGGGCCCTATTTTAATGATCTAAGCGCATGGTCTGAAGCACAAGGTGCAGGTGCACTTAGGGCGTGTCCGAATTTGCTAGTTTAATGACGGGAAAGATGGTCGGCACGTCCGGCGCATGGTCTAAAAGGGTTGTCCCTATTCTCTTAATGAGTAATGGGTGTGTTTTGGGCATAACGTTCAATAAACCAATCAGAATCTCATCTCCCATTCCCTTTAAGAGCCAGTTGCGCTCGCTCCATGGCGAATTCGTTATTTACACGGCAGAATTTGCAAACGCGTCTCCAGAGAAGAAACAGAGCTGCTCATGCGTGAGCAAATAGGAAGCCTAATTCTGATATATACAGTGACTATCCATTATGACATGTAGGCATTTTTATATTTATGTAGCCTACACAATAATAATCTTTTACATTGTAATCCCTTAAATGCACGCCCCTGTGTGTGTAATAAGCCCATGAGCGCACAAATGGGCACAAATGCATTTTCTATTTAAACAACGTGGCGCAGGACGTGAAAATGATAACTGCGTCGGGCTGAAACTAGCAAAAAACACTTGCGTCGCACCTGGCGTGGGTGTATGATAGGGCCCTAAATTCTAGGTTGTATGATAATTTGCATATAATCCATACTTTAAATTATCATAAAAATTAGTATTATAAAAAGTATTATAAGTATTTAAAAAATGTACATTATAGTGGTCTTGATGGTGTACCATTTTCAAAGTATTCATTCATGCATGAATTTAAGCCTAATATTGCCCACAACCATTAAGGAAGGGGTTTACAATAATTCTGTCAACTGTTAGACAGCTGCATCATACACTAAGTAATAATTCAATTAATTATTAGTTTTTCATTAATCAAATTTTCATCAAAATGTATTTAAAGTTAATCATCAAAGTAGGTGAAAGTCAGGTAACAAATAAATATTCATGGTATTCATTAATGTTCACACCTGGTTGGTGTTAATTTGTTTATATTTATTCAAACAATCAGAAGTGTTCAATGGAATTCCTACAGGTCTTTTAGTTGCAGCATCAAACTTTTGGCTATATTAACTGAAACATACCACTCCCCGCTCCCAAATAACACTCATGCGGTCCTGCACCCCAGAAACACCGTGAGGGATTTTAGTGAAGTCGTCTTTGCCCATCGCCTTCTGTTTAGTGGTGAAGGGTCGGTGGTCCGATGTCACGACGTTCAGAGTGTCACTGCATCACAGTGAAAAGGCTTTTATGTGACTGTACAGATATGACTAAATGAAACTATTCATGCAGATTAATTGTCACTAAATGAAACTACTCAGTATACGGTCAATCCACTTACTTTCCCAGAAGGCTGAGCAGGTAATTGGGTGTGTTGGGGTCGAGTCTGAGTGGTGGCACAGTGACGAAAGCAGCTGCATGGGCCCAGTCCTGGTGGTAGTACTGCAGCCCGTTTAAGACAGCATGAGCAGTGGTCGTCTCTCCATGCACCACTTTCCCTGTCGACCGATCACGTTTCAGTATTCGGAGTCACATTATGTCATTTTCTGGTGAAGATTCAGGTGTCATATTTTAAAGTGACTGTGAATTGGCCTTGAGTAACATTGCCTGGCTCTTACCCTGCATTTTAGCGGATGCTAAAACATCCCCTGCTGACATGCTGGACACATTCACAAGATATATGGGACAGTGGGCCTAAGAGACAAAAGACAGAAACAATGCTGATCACATTTAAAGTCCTTAAAAGCAATTAATCTGCAACTGATGTGTATATTTCAAAACTGGGTCAACATGTCAATCATGCTGCTATCTTGACACTCTGTTTACACTACATATGAAATATACTGTATGTCTATTATGCTTCAGCTGTGAAATAACAGTAAAGGAAGTGACTCAAATTACACTTTTGTTTAAAAGTTTTCACCATAAATAATAATAATATTTAAAGGTTTTAAAAGAGTCCTTCTTTATTATTATTTATCATTAAAACAGTAATTACAACTTAAAAATATTTTTCTATTTGAATATATTTTTAAACATAATGTATTATGTGATGTCACAAGTTGAATTTTCAGCAGCCATTACTCCAGCTTCAGTGTCACAGGATCCTTCAGAAATCACTATAATATGCTGATTTGGTGCAATTTCTTATTATTAACCATGTTAAAATATAATACATATTTTCAGGATTGTTTGATGAATATAAAGTTCAACAGCATAAAATTAAAATATTTTGTAACATTATGTTGTCAATTCAATTAGTGATGAATTTAATGAAAAATGTCTCTATCAATTTATAATTAAAAAAAAAACTGACACCAAACCTTTGAATGGTAGTGCATACATTATGGCATTACAGTTAATTATAGTGTATGTTTCAATTAGGCCTGTCAAAATGAACATGCAATTACACATTTACACATGCAATAATTAAATATGCTTAACAATGTTAATTATGTCAAATATCATTAATGCAGTTTTTCACTTTATCCACTTACACACTTACTGCCATTATTTCAGTCTGCTAACTTCAATCCCCCACTCTCACCATGTCAAACATGCAAAATGATTGTTAAGGTTTCTGATTGGCTCAAACGTGTGGCCTTTTTTTTTGCTGTTTACAACATTTATAGAGCTGTAGAAAAACTAATTACTCAATTAGAGCAGATCTGCAATAGGTTTTGAGTGTTTGCATTACCCATGTGTTTTCATTCTGAAATACAGAATCTGTTATATTTAACACTAAAACGCTCATGTGTAGAACTACTGATACAGCATCTTGCTTAGAAAAGGCCCAATTGTAATCACCCAAGTCCATGTTAGTATTTCAAAAAGCATCACTTCTGAACCAGTAACAGCAGTTTGGGCTGTCACTGGAGCTGTAAATAATGAACAAAATACATCAACACTCTTGTACATCATACTCACTCTGTTAGCGATGGTAATAGCTCGGTGGACGGCCTCTGCTTCCAGCTGCACATGGAAAATTCCCAAGGTAAGTGAGAAAACACAAAAGTCACCAGTGAAACCTAATGATGAACAGAGGCCTAAGAGTATTAATAATCCATGGAAATGCAATATGGAGACGGGAAAGACTAGGAGCTGGAGAGAGAGTGGTAGTGCGGCTAATATCTTAAAGGAAAACAATTTGATGGTCACAGGATTTGAATGGTTACTTTACCTCCTCAGGTCTGCTTATCTCAATGCCCTCCGGTCCACTAATACCCAGATCCAGTGCTTCTCTGGCACCCTAGTGTGAATAAATAAAGACATGCGATAACATGATAAATAACCACTATGCAGGAAGAAAGATGCCAACATTATTCAGCATCACATACACTACTGTTCTAAAGAAAGGTCAGTCATTTCACATAACGCCGATAACTATTGATAAAAATGAATAGTGCTGTTTCTAAAGTGTGAAGCTGCTGCCTGTATACAGCTCACTAGGTTTTGGAGCAGAACTTGTTTCTACATTATGGTTTTGCATCAGTTCCCTGATTTATACCTCCGCAACCAGCTCTCCATTCTCCGCATGGACGCGGGCCACAGCACCGATGTCCTTACAGTTCTGCAGGGCCTGAAACAGCTCGCTGTCCCTCAGCATGTACATGTCCTTATATGCCATGAACATCTGGAAGGAGTTCACCCCTTTGTCCCGCACCAGCGTCTCCATTTGAGCCCTAACCTGTGATGACAAGACATGTCAAGTCACCTTTATTTCTAAACCACTTTATACAACACATATTGTGTCAAAGCAGCTTCACAGTGATAAACAGGAAAAGCACTGAATCAATTACGGAAACTCAACCATGGAGACACACTTTGTACCTTTGGTCCCCACCAGGTCACTCCCACATGAAGAGCGTAATCACAGCAGGCCTTGGCATCAGCGTGAAAGCGGCACTTTTCATAAGCGTCCAGCAATGATTCGTTCTTCTCTGGCAGCACATGACCAATCACCATAGTGGTGCCTCCAGCCAGTGCAGCCTAGAAATAAACAAACAACAGACTGACTGCTGAGGGATCCATACAGCATCAATACCAATCACTCGGTTTAATGGGCCAACAACAACATAACATAATACCAACATGCTCACAAAAGCTTTGCATGAAATACATAACAGCACTCAGAAAACATTAATCAAGGTTAAATTAGACTTGTATTTGAGAACTGTATTCAAAATGTATCTGGAAGAGATGCTAAGCCACTGTTTCATGATGTTCTGGGTAGTTGTCTATAGGCATTTATATGTGTTTCCATTTCCATTTATTCATTCAGCAGACGCTTTTTCCAAAGCGACTTATATGATGCTCCTTTCATTATTATTGAGAACTTCTGATTTTTTTTCTAGGTCATTGCTGGAGTGATCCAGTAGTTGCTAGGGTGTGCACAATAATGAATATGGCACTGCTGATATAAACTCTTTGTATTTTAAATGTACAATAAGCACAATAATTGCAACATATGGTTGCGGTGTTAGAACGCCAGTTTTTGTCAGCCGTCAGACAATCTGAAACATAATCTGAAAATCACAATCTGAAAACATCTTATGAAGATGCAACCCATAGCACTGCATTATGACGCTTCAGATGGTCTGATAGCAGACAAAAGTAAATGATAAATGGATGAGAGATCATTACAAAAATGTGCATAAAATACACTGAACAGTACACAAGAACAGACCTCACTGGTTCTCGCACGTCATGCACACACATTTCTTTTTATTTTGGGTTTTAATGGTGGGAAAACACACTTGACACATTTGAGCATCTTCTTTTTCTTTCAATGGTGGTTGGCAAACCCACTTAAAAGAGCATACCACCACCAACTGTACGACACGGACATGACAGCTGACAAAAAAATAAGGATCAGGCTTAGGAGAGCCGATAAAAAAAAAATCGGTGCTTGATTGGCACGATACCAATCATTGAGATCGGTTTGGGACATCCCTAGTGTTTATATGATGTTCTAGTTATAACTAAGGCATTGCTATGGAGTTATGGGTGGTTTCTTGGGTGTTGCTGCTAGAATGTTCTTGTTTCTAGGTCTTTGCTAGGGTGATCTTAGTCTCGCGTAGCCGGACCTTCAGACTGATGGCAGAAGGTCTGGGAACCTTGGCCGCTTTGAATGGCCAGGGCCCGTCCAAGAGGCCATATGATCGAGAGCTAAAGCAACCAATTACGTTTCGTTTTGTGCCGTGTCATGTTTAGGGGGGTGGAAATGTCCCCACAATAACAGACCTGTGTGTAAAACTCTCTGACATATTTTAAAGATTCTGTACCGTGAACTTTAAATATTTCACATACTTTTGAAAATCCAGCGTTTAGTTGATCCTGATAAGTGCTCATTGTCACAGTTGAGTCTGAGGCTGAGACTAGGGTGATCTGGTGGTTGCTAGGGAATTGCAAGGCTATATTTAAAGTGTTGTGCTGGTTGCTAGGGTGTTCAGATAATTTCTAGGTCATTACTAGGGTGTTCTGGTGGTTGCTAAGAAATTCTGAGGCTGCAGTGTTCTCTTCTAGGTTACAGCTTTGGGCGGGGGTTCCATTTTTTTTTTCGTTTTATTTTTCTGGACTCCTTTTTCTGGAATTAAATTGTATTAATCAAAAAGCACGTCTAATTAATTCAAATAATGAAATTGAATTTAACATCAATTTATTAAAAGTTTAACACAAATTACATATTTAGGGTCCAATGAAATGCTTTATTTTTTCCAACCTTATGTTTTATTTTTACCAAATTCTGATTTAGCATGTCTAATTATTTGAAAGCATAAAAACAAGTTTCAATTTTTCTTACAATAGCCTTTTTTCCCCCTCAGAAATTCTGTGTTCTGTATTTAAATTTTTTAAGGCATAAAACATTAATTTAATCTATCTTTTAAATAATGAAAATTAAACTTATTTTTTTTTTAAATAAAGGGGATTTAATATTACAATTAAAATATTGAAGAAATATTGTATGATTATTTCTTAAAAATAAGGTTTTAATAATTTTAGTATTAGTAGTAGTATACTTACATTCTACTGACATAATAATATACTAAATATTATTATACTAATATTTCGCCGCATGTCTTCAGTTTCAGCGCTTCATTACAGTAGTCAACCAAACGCTCGTCTGCGCCATCATTAACACCGCAATCATATTTAATAGTTGTTTTGGCGCCTCATATTTACAAATACTAGTAATAGGGAGGGGAGGGGAGTGTTCATGTGTGTGCGTCATTATGGCGAACTCTGCTGTCCCGATAGATAGCGCGACCATGTCACGTAAAACAGAAATGACATTCCGTCGTGTAAATAGATAAATAACATAAGGCTATTTAGTTTGTTTAGTAAAAGAACAAGGTATATACCTGTTCTATCGGAAAGGTAACTTTAAAATGACTTCTGTTTTGATCTGGCACTATAGAGAAAATATAATGAAATAAAATTAAAATTTCAAGGTTCAAGTTAAAAACGGCACCCTGCCAACGGTGCTGAGACTGCGCTCTACTCCGACCGGGGTTCGAATCGCGTTTAGCCGAACTTTTTTTCTACTTTTTCAAATCAGATATCACGTTCTTGTTATTGTTATTATTGCATATTGTTTTATAATGTACTACAATACTGAAATGCAGATAATTGCCACTATTTGCAAAAAGTAGTATACATAGAAATCCTGCGAGGTGTAAATAAATCTATACTTATTTGCCCTTAGTTACACATTAAGTGTAACAATTACATGTATTCATATATGTATGTACAGTGGGTACTGAAAGTATTCAGACCCCCTTAAATTTTTCACTCTTTTTTATATTTCAGCCATTTGCTAAAATCATTTAATTAATTTTTTTTCCTCATTAATGTACACACGACACCCCATATTGAAAGAAAACACAAGAATTGTTGACATTTTGCAGATTTATTAAAAAAAGAAAAAATGAAATATCACATGGACCTAAGTATTCAGACCCTTTGCTGTGACCCTCATATATTTAACTCAGGTGCTGTCAATTTCTTCTTATCATCCTTGAGATGGTTCTACACCTTCATTTGAGTCCAGCTTTGTTTGATTATACTGATTGGACTTGAATGGGAAAGCCACACACCTGTCTATGTAAGACCTTAAAGCTCACAGTGCATGCCAGAGCAAATGAGAATCATGAGGTCAAAAGAACTGCCTGAAGAGCTCAGAGACAATTGTGGCAAGGCACAGATCTGGCCAAGGTTACAAAACATTTCTGCTGCACTTAAGGTTCCTAATAGCACAGTGGCCTCCATAATCCTTAATGGAAGACGTTTGGGACGACCAGAAACCTTCCTAGAGCTGGTCGTCCGGCCAAACTGAGCTATCGGGGTGAAGAGCCTTGGTGAGAGAGGTAAAGAGAACCCAAAGATCACTGTGGCTGAGATCCAGAGATGCAGTCGGAAGATGGGAGAAAGTTGACATTGAAAGTCAACCATCACTGCAGCCCTCAACCAGTCAGGGCTTTATGGCAGAGTGACCCGACAGAAGCCTCTCCTCAGTGCAAGACACATGAAAACGCGCATGGAGTTTGGTGAAAAAAAACTGAAGGACTCCAAGATGGAGAATAAGAATTCTCGGGTCTTATGACGACAAGATAGAACTTTTGGCCCTTAAATTCTAAGCGGTATGGTGTGAAGAAAACCAGCACTGCTCATCACCTGTCCAAGTACAGTCCCAACAGTGAAGCCTGGTGGTGGCAGCATCATGTGTGGGGGTGTTTTTCAGCTGCAGGACAGGACGACTGGTTGCAATCGAGGGAAAGATGAATGCGCCAAGTACAGGGATATCCTGGACGAAAACCTTCTCCAGAGTGCTCAGGTTCTCAGACTGGGCCGAAGGTTTACCTTGCAACAAGACAATGACCCTAAGCACACAGCTAAAATAACGAAGGAGTGGCTTCACAAACACTCTGTGACTGTTCTTGAATGGCCCAGCCAGAGCACTGACTTAAACCCAATTGAGCATCTCTGGAGAGACATAAAATGGCTGTCCACCAACGTTTACCCTCCAACCTGACAGAACTGGAGAGGATATGCAAGGAGGAATGGCAGAGGATCACCAAATCCAGGTTTGAAAAACTTGTTGCATCTTTCCCAAAAAAAAACTCATGGCTGTATTAGATCAAAATGGTGCTTCTACTAAATACTGAGGCAAAGGGTCTGAATACTTAGGACCAACATTTCAGTTTTTCTTTTTTAATAAAAAATGTCAACAATTCTGTGTTTTACTGTCAATATGGGGTGCTGTGTGTACATTAATGAGGAAAAATGTTTTATTTAAATGATTTTAGCAAATGGCTGCAATCTAACAAAGAGTGAAAAATTTAAGGGGGTCGAATACTTTTCCGTACCCACTGTATATATATATATAGATAGATATATATATATATATACTGCCTCCTCATTTTATAACCCCTCCTCACTGCAACTGGTATAAGCCTATAATATGAGGTATGATTGTTGTTGTTTTTTGTTTGTTTTGCACCTGTTTCTAATTCAAAGAACGTGTGGATTCCCCAAAAATGTTATACAATACATTTAACCTTCTCATTTGTAAGTTGCTTTGGATAAATCATCTGCTAAATGACTAAATGTAATGTACTACAATAATAATATGTATTTCTTATAATGCTTTAGCCAACACCACTAATTAATAGCCCACAATATCTGTCTGAGCATAATGTTTTACAGAAAAACACATAATTAGTAGAAAGCTTTTTTCAGTACGAGGAAACAATGATTAACAGTAATTCAACCACAAAAACAGTCCTCTTTAAAAGCATCTCTCAGCTGACACAATCCGGGCAGCCACATCCACTGAAGGGGCGTGTATTTGTGCACCATTGTCTTCCAGCACAATGGCACAAGTGAAAGGCTTTTGCAGCAGTCTTTGCAGCAGTGCTCCTGTATCTATGGAAACAGAATCTGATCTCCATTTGTCTCTGCACCCGGCGAGTCTCATGGCTGTAGAGGGGAGGAGGGGGGAAGAGAATGCCACTTGTGTTGCCAAGGCTAACAATAACAGCGCCGATAACAACTCTTTATTTGTCATCTCAAAGCCCCCAGCACTCTGGGAATAAGAGCGTGTATGTATTTGTGAGGGTGAATCGAGCCCTGCGGTTGATGGAGGCAGACTGTGAGTGTGCAATGCTCACTCTTGCATCTCAGTGTCTGCTAAGTGACCCATGGGATTTATTTAGGCAGGGCTGCTGAAGCGAGTGCACCACTTCTTTTGAAGTATTTATAAAACAAGAACAATTGAATGTGGCATTAAATGGTTGTTACATCACACATCATTTTAGTTCAGATCTTCCACTGTATGAAAACGCTTATCTGAAAAAACTCATATTGCATAAAATTCAGTCATACAATGCAAGGAAAATCAAAATACATTTTTGAAAAATGATTTAGGGTACAATACTCTAAGTAGTACTACCATACTAGTTACTTCTGAGGAGAAGAACTTATTGAGTTGTCGTGAGATAATAGGCCCCTGGCAGATGGTGGGAGGCCCCCAAAGTGTGGGGAGTCCGAAGTCAAAAAATCAATTGTTTGCTTCTACTTTTTCTCTATATGCCCCAACTGGAACCACGCTATTTCATCTTAGAAGTGACAAAGCTGAAGCCTTAAGCCTTTTTAATAACCTCCCTAGTTCTTTTACATTCGATTTTACATATCTAATGTACATGACATACGGGGGGAAATTAGATATTGTGGCCATGAGTTAAGAATTTGTTCCAACAACTTATTCATTTTTTACACTGTTTTTTTGTAAATTGCCACAATTTATCTAAATTAAAACAAGGAAACAAATGAATAAAACATAGCCACAAATTAATAAGTCTTAGTAACAAATTCTTACACAATATTTATTTTCTCTTGCTTGTCACGTGTGGTGCTCCATACTAATGAGACAATATAAAACATAATATTTTAGGGCTTTTGACTTTTTAGTGACATTTGAGAAGGAAAAGAAAATGATTTCGAGGCAAGAAAGGCTACGAGATTGGTATGTGGCGCAAACCCGATTAAATCCTAAATTTCCCACATGAGTAACGCTGACTGTACTCAAAGAATTTACTAACCACTAGGTCACAGATATGGCACAGAAATAGGAAACTGGTGTATGATCAGATAAATTACTTTAAATCTGTATAAAATTAAACACTTATTTAAAATAATTAAATATTATTTTAGCTGGCAATCAAAATATTCATAACCACAGCAACAGTGTTTCAGTTAGGAGACATATCAGTCAACGTAAATCAGTATTTTACTTCTGTAATGTGACATAATTCCAAATGAAACAGGACACAAACTTGACTTGATTTTAACCATTGGGAATTGAATGACTTGAGAGAGGAGGGATTGAAAAATGAGGTCTTGATGATGTCAGCCAAATAAAAATGTTCAGAGGTGGAGCAAGATTTTCTTTAGAATAACATGGACTGATAAGTAATTCCTAGTATGACCAATAACATATTATGAATGTAAGTCAGTTCTGAGTAAATTCTGACTTTCATACCTTGGTGCCGCTGTAGAAGTCATCCGCGGTGTTGGCGTTCATAAAGCTCTCGTTCAGGTGAACACTGGTGTCTAGGCCACCCGGAAGCACCAGCTTTCCTGTGGCATCTATAACCTTGGCCCCACCTGGGATCATCAGCTCCTTGCCCACTTGTTGGATAATGCCATTCTCGATGTACACATCCGCTTCTTGTGTGAAGTCATCGTTCACCACTTTACCTCCCTTTATAAGAATGCGCACCGTTGCTGAGCTGGAAGACATGGTTCAACCTACGAGAATCCAAAGACAGACTGTTTATAGAGATGTGTATTATATAACACTACAGGGTCTTTATAACCCAATCAGTCATTTTTTGAAAGAAATAATACCAATGATTAAGGACGCATTAAATTGATTAAAAATGACAGTACTTTTTTTCTATTTCAAATGAATGTTCTATTCACCAATGATTCCTGAAAAATATATGAGCGGTTTCACAAAACTATAGGCCGCACCAAGTTGCTTTCAACATTGCTAATAATAAGACATGTTTCTTAAGCACCAAATCAGCAAATTAGAATGATTTCTGAAGGATCATGTGACACTGCAGAATGGATTAATGATGCTGAAAATTCAGCATTACAACACAGGAATAGATTACATTTTAAAATATATTCAAATAGAAAACAGCTATTTTAAATTGTAATAATACTTCACAAAATTACAGTTTTTACCAGGGCCCAGTCTGTGACCAAAATGGTCGAATATGCAACCATGTTTTGAGAATGTACAAGTTAAAATTTGACGTGGTAAAGCATACAGTCTGCTCTGCTCCATACAGCGCGTGCTGCAGAGCCGCAGCACAGTGTATCAGGAGTCAGATTTCACAGATCACGGGAAGAGACTGATAGAGGTGCTTTCAGTACGAGCGCTTCAGGTGTATCGCCACATCAGCACGAGTACAAAGGTGCGCGCGACAAAAATGACGTGAAAACAATGACGGATGGAGGATTTGGTTTTCAAGATAAATATAAAAGTAAAGTAAAAGACCGCTTCTTAAACCGGAGAAGGTGAACATGTTGGTATTCTTATGAGGGAAAAAAAACATGCAAGCACTGTCACCGACAGCCAATTTAGTTTAAATAATCTTTTTGGTTTAATTTTGAAAAGGCTGTTATCTTTGCTGTTTAGCTCACGTTACGTTATGGAGGCTTTCTTTTAATTTTCTTATTTATTTGATTCCACTGTGTTTTCTAAACTTTCTGTAATTTATTAGTCGATATATATTACAGCATATGTGGTGTGGGCCATGCCTTATCTTATTTGTTCTAAACGTTTTGTAAGCTTGTGATTGTATCTTACTGTTTTATTGTTGTTGTGCTTTTTAATTAAGAATAGCAATGAATCCATCTTTCAAGACAAATTTGTTTTAGTCTTAAAAAGTGAAAGGTGTAAAGATGTAAGCAAAACAGACAAAGTATCTGTCTGTAAAACGTGACATTAAGACGCCAAATTCGAAGAGTTTTAAAAAGAGGTTAAAAGAGGGAACTCCGTTTACAAAATTCATATCATAAACTTCATACTGATGAAAAGCGTAATGGGTTGAATGTTAATCCACAATTGGGGCCCATAACTATTAACTATGATTACGGAAAAAACTATTCATCAGCATGCATTGATTAATCTCATGTTGTAGCAAAACATTTTTTTAAAAGTGTTATTAAATCATGTGCTGGTGCAACCAACTGAGAAAGTTTGTCGCACCAGCGCGACCAGTGAAAAGAATGAGTCTAGAGACCTGTTTACTGTATTTTACCACACATATGTATATCATTTTAAAACAATTTTAGTTACTATAGAAATTTCCAGAAATGTTCCACTATATTGAGATTATAGTGACTGATACTTCCAGGTTTTCCATGACCATGGGAAGTGGGAACCCTGTTTATATAATAATATGCACCCCATACTTTTGGAATGACATCACATGTCTCAACAGACAGCTTGCAGCAATCCATTTTTCCACATTTGGGCTATGGAAACCAACTAAATCCATACTTGACGTCCAAACAGGATCAATCATTCATATCACAGCCCAAATGTTCCACAACATTAGTTTAAAGAGGTTGCAAAGCATTACACCATTCTAGAATCTCATGTTAGCGGGTAAACTGACACCAGCATGTGTGATTATCTGTAGCTTGGCATGATTAGTCACATTATCGACTCCAGCCTTTAAAATGGTAATTACATGTGAACATGTTAATTATTCATGACACATTAAAGCAATTTCAGCACTGCAACAAACGTTCCAGTAATGTTGATTCAACAAAACCTCAACATCCAACACACTACAGAAACAGGGTGTGGAATTCATATTAAATGCTCAAAAATGATCAGAGCAATTCTGATCCAAATTTTCTAGCGCTGCATGTGCAGGGATGTGGGATTGTTAGCAGGGAATATATGTAGGCTAGCAGCTGTTGCTGTACATTCCCTGTAGCACAGCACTTCCTTATGATCTAACCCCAAGTGAAAGCGTGCATGCAAGTCTATGCTGCAAAGTGAGTCGGGGGCAGGTGGGTGCGGCATATTCACTGTATGGCACTGCCCAGGGTTCCCCCCACCCCCCTGTTCTGAGCCCCTGATGGTGAATGGCGTGTGTGTATGTGAGCAAGGGGGGGCTACTATGGAGCTGGAGAATAAGGGTGTGTCCTCAGACATCCTACTATAAAAAGAAACAGTACGGTGCATGAGCTACATCTGTCCTGTCCTCACAACACAGCCCGAAGAAAAATTATTGGAGCATTTGTTCCTCGCCATGACTCATGGAGGCCTTCCTCAGGAATGAATGACCCACTTTTGAACCGTGCCATATTCCATGAGATCCAGATGGCACGCTTCTAGGTAGCATGAAGTACATGAAAACTTCAGCTCTTTCTTGTGGAAACAACTTCCATTCAGAAAAACAGGATGGGATATTTAGTACAATTTGAATTATTAGAGCAGAAAGAATAAGTGTAATAAACAGAATGCATATATTCTACATTTAATTATATAATAATTAAATCATTAATTAAATCAATACTAAATAATCTACTTTAAACTTTAAAATATATTTATTTAATTTAAAGTGAATAAATAATATTTTAACTATTAAAATGATATTATTGTTTTAGACAATAAGGTACATTTAAAATATATGTACATGATACTAATCAAATAGTAATGGCCAATGGGGAAAGAAAATGGCATGGGGAAAACAGAAAGACGTGCAATATAGAATAGACATCATTTCAAATATTATTTTAAAGTGCTACAGATATTTTAACTTGTATACTGTAGTACACAATTGAATAATTTAAAATATTTTACAATTTATTTATTATATATTATATTATTTACATTTTTATGCTGAAATGTTCATTGCAGTCAAATTAAAGGAATGAAAAGAGAAATTATCTATATATCTACGTATATATTATTTTTGAATTTTCATGCTAGAATACTTTTAGTTTGCAAAGCATGCATGCAGTCACGTGAAGTGTAAACATGACTTCAAGAGGTATTTTATGACCATGTACACATGCACATTTGTGCAGTGCAGTGCATCAGTAATGTCTTCTGATATGTAGATTGCATGGACGAGGCTGAAGATGATGGTGATGATGATGATGCAGACTCATCCCATTTGGACCATATCGAGGGTGTCACACAAAGGGGCGACCAAGCCCTTACTCTACACAACACATTCAATATGTCTCAAGGCATCAAGAAATGCCAACGTGCGTTGGTTTTTCAACATGTTTAAGGATATTACAACGGCTTCATAACGGAAATATCAGATGTCTGGCGAGAGCTCGCGTTTAATCGTGTTTATTGCTGGTGGGCTCGAGCTGTTTATGGACATTGGACATAACTTACGACATCCACATTGATCGGCTAGATTATTAAATATCGTTCAATCGATAGTTAAACAATTACCAACCCACATTAGGAATGATATACGGGAACCACGAGACACAAGACTGGGAGATTCTTTCCATACCACAAAATTACACGATTCCGAGCCAAGCGATATATCGCTGTGTTAGTCAGTGAGGAGTTTCTGAAAATAGCTTACAAATTAATGCAAAATGGAGAGGCATAGTGCACTTACTTCCTTTGTTATATCCTTAAAAAGCGCTTTTCCTTCACTTGTGAACAATAAAGCCTGTTAGACGGCAGGCAGATGCTTCGGTTGGTCCAGCCCGGTAAACCTTACGCTTGCAGCAGCATCCAGACTGTGAGAGCCGGCGCTGACCAATCACAGGAGAGATACACAGCGATGGCCTCAGCAGCGGCCAATGGTATTGCAGTATGGGCGTGTCCTGTCGTCAGTGGTACGTACCATTTACACAGATTTACAGGGGATGGAACTGGATCATTAATGTGGCAACCATGCAAACCGCCGGTGAAGTATGCATTTTTTAGGTTGTGAGTTATTAATATAAAAATGTACAAATATAAAATACGTAAACATAGAATCCAAAAGTATTATATAGATTTAACCAAATACCAACGATATTGTACAAAATATCATCTTAACAACATAATTCATCATAGACTTTAAATCTAACATGAATATACGATTAAAATTAACACAATTATTTTAAAGTGTATAATAGTTGTGTCCAATACTTATGCGTATAAAATGTCATTTAAAAACCTGTTTGTCGTTCCCAGAATGTAACATTCTATAGATACAGATACACCAAGTAGACCTCATAGCACACCCCCACATCTACAAAAAACCCCCTTATTCAATAAATTATTATATAATATTCATATACTTTCTCGAATAGAAGAGAACGAGAGAAGTAGAAAGAGAGAAAGAGAACAAGAATAAGAGGACAACAAAAACAAAAAAAGCACAAGAAGAGAGAAAAGAAAGAGAGAGAGAGGAGAGAGAGAGAGACACGGACTGGGAAAGAAGGTGTAAAAAAAAGTAAGAGGAAAGGGGGGGGGGGGGGGGGGAAGAGAGAGAGGAGAAAAAACAACCAACAGAGAAGAGAGAGAATGAGATAGAGAGACAAACAAGAGAGAGAGGAGAGAGAAGAGAGAGAGAGAGAGAACTCAAAAAAAAAGAGAGCGAAAGAGAGAGATAAGATGTGTAGAGAAGAGAGATAGAGAGAAAAAAACAAAAAGCGAGAATATAGATAGACAAAAACAACTAGAGAGGAGATAGAAACACAAAAAATAGAGATAAGAGAGAGATAGAGAGAGAGGAGGGAGGAGGGAGACAACACACAAACAGAAGATATAGAGAGAGAAACAAACAAATAGAATAATATATAGACACAAGAAACAGGAGAGAGAGATAGAAGAAGAAAGAAATAGAGAGAGAGAAGAGACACAAAAACAGATAAGAGTAATGAGATGACGAAAACACAAGGAGAGAGATGATATAGACACACACAAAATATTAAGATAGAGAAAGAGGAGAGATACGGGGGGGGGTGGGGGATACAGTATAGATGTAGATACTGTATTAGGCGGGAGGACGTGTAAAAAATGACTAACACGTTTAAATAAAAGGAAATGAAAACAGGAAAACAGAAAAAGAAAAGTAATGCAAAATATATTAGGATAGTAAGAATGGCCACACACACAACACACACCAGAGGGCAGTTGCATTTTGTAACTTATTTCAAAAAGGGTAGACTTTCATGATGTTAGATCATACATGTACGTTTTGTTTTGAGATGAGAGGCGGAGCTCATGGAAAGTCAAAAGCCAGTAGCGCAAAAGATGAGAATAGGGTCTAAGACAATCAAGAAAATTGTTAACAAAAGAGAGTACAAACAGAAAAGCGAAAGTTCTTTAAGGATGTTCATGATGCACGAAGACTGTCGGGGCTCGTTAGCACAAATTCCAGATCAGTGAGGTGTAGCATGGAAGGATCAGCTGTGACATGCTGAGGCACGTTGAGCCTGCAGCTGTCGTAGTGTTATCTGGGGCTCAGGTCATGCCTTTGGCTGGCCCAATAAGCAAGTCATAGAGGGCAGCAACCCACGGGGAAGGGTTGGCACTGTGGAAGGGCTAAGCCGCGGGCAAACGAAATCCGGCAGCTCCAGAAAGAGGGCAGCAGATGGAAGCATAAAGGGCTCAAAAAATCCTGGGGAGACGGCTGCAGGACGGGGGACTGATTAAAAACACAAGGGAACACCAGCAGGGAGTAAAGGCACCCAAATAGACGACTCAAAAACTTCACAAGGGACTGCAAGCAGCTTGGATCGGCCTCACAATCGGCGACGAATCCAGACAGGAGGTAAAGGAATATACAAAATTAACTTTGAGCTGAAAAAGAGGACTGGAGACCAATGAGCAACAGTCCAGGTCTTGTTCCCGGTAGACCAGGTAAGATGTTCTGACGGGTTGCGTGTTCAGAAGTGGCTTGGTAGCGGTTTCGACGACGGCGAGGGGGGGGGACGCTGGATGCGCTGACGCGAGACGCGCCAATCTGGTGAAGATCGAACAAGTGTTTGAAAAGCGTGCTTGAGAGTATGCTCAAGGCTGCGGCATCGGGGCTTTGCACCTTGTCTACCATTCTTCTCCAGTCAACGGCATTAATGCGTTGTACAGCCTGGTGAACAGACACCCTTGCAGTAAGCCTCGGTGACTACCCTCTTGGGAGGATGTCAATGATTGTCTTGGCCATGCCATCCGCAGTCCCCCATTATGTGGTGTCAAAGAACAAGAAAGAGCGAATGTTTAGGAGGGGCAGGGCATGTTAATAAAAGCAAAGTAAAGAGGCGGAGAGACGGGGTTTGGACGTTGATGGAGATGTAGAGTCGAAGCATCAAAATGAAAAAAACAAAAACACTTGAAGTTTACTGTAAATGGAAGAATCGAGAAGAAGTGAAAGGACTGGGGAAAGAAGTAAAGAAAAAAAAAAAAAAGAGCTATAGAGATAGTCTGTAAGAAACGGGCATAGATGCTAGAGGAATTACATGGAAAGAAAACATTCAAAAGTGGGTTGTTTGTTTGTAATTGTTGATAAATAAGGAAGATACAGTATCATACTATCGATATGAGATATTACATTTACATTTGTCATAGCAGACGCCTTTTACCAAAGCGATTACAAAGGAGGACCAAAAAAAAAATAAAAGCAGCAAAACGAACAAAAGAGCAAAATAAGAAGTGCAAAGGACAGGTCTCGGGAGCCGAAAAGCAGTACACGCTTTTTAATAACAACAAAGATAAATAGATAAAGTAGAATGAAAATAGAATAGAAAGTGCTAGAGTTAAAGGGTAAAATAAAGATGGAAGAAGGGTTAGGAATTGGCGTGAAGAGGTAAGACGCAGCGGATCGGATGAGTGGGGCAGGTAATTCCACCAGGAGAAACAGGTGAATGAAAAAGTCGGGAAGTGATTGGTGAAGCGTGAGATGGAACAATAATATGCCATCATTGGACAGAACGCAAGCGTAGAGGCACATAACTGGAGGAGGAATTAGGTAAAGGGGGGCGAGCCATGGGTGGTGTAGACACCATGAATGCTTGAATTAATGCGAGCAGCTACGGTAACAGGCAAATGATTGAACAGAGGTGTGACAGGCGTTCTGTCGGCATAAAGATGAATATGCAGAGCATTGGAGAAGTGTAGAGGTGGATAGAAGGGAGGGAAGGACGGCAAGAGAGAGGCAAGAGGCCAGCTGGATAGAACAAGAGCGGAACAAGGAGGGGGGTGCAGGGTGGAAAAGAAAGGCCCTGATCTTCTTAATTTTGTATAAAGCAAATCTGCAGGACCAGTCAGTTTTATGTGGTCTGAGAAATTCAGCTTATCTTCAATTACAACTCCAAGGTTTCTAGCTGTTTTGAAGGAGTTATGGTTGATGAGCCCAACTGGATGGTGAAATTGTGAAAAAGTGATGGGTTTGTTGAAACCACAAGCAGGGCTGGCGAGACAGGGGGAGTGGAAGGGAGGGCCGGCAGCCAAAAAGAAAGGGCTGTTGACATGCTGAGAGCGAGCAGATATCGTGGATCGCAGGAGGAAGGAGAGGTGAGAGTGAGTGTCGCAGTAGAGCAGTGATAGAAAAGCCAGTTTCTGAAGACAGATAACCGAGTGAGGCAGGTAGACAGAGAAGGAAGGATCAAGGACGGAGCCCGGAGGAACCCAGGAGTAGATGGTGCGACGGAAAGCGCAACCGCGCAAGAGACTGAAGGACCTAGCTGAGAGTAAGATCTCAAACCACTGGCGAGTTGCGGTTCAGGAGAGGACATGCCAAGAGGGTGGACAGGGAGAATCGGGGGGAGGTATACGGAGCAAAAGTAGCAGACAGATCCAGCAAAATAAGTAGAGAAGATTTGGAAGCCGCTCTTGCCAGGCTTAGGCGGCACCAAAGGAAAGAAGGAAGCAACGCAGGGTACGAATGGCCACGGCGGAAGCCAGATGGGTGCTGCCGGAGGTGGGGCTGTGTGAGAAGGCTGAGGACTGAGTTGAACACACAGAGCGTGCAAGGTGTGCAATGAAAGGGAAGAGGAAAACAGTCGTAGGTTCTCTGAAAGAGATGGGTGCGAGTGGGTCGTAAGAGGGGGGTGATACGAGCCGGTAAATGTGAGGGAAAACACACCAGAGTGAAGGGATGGCAAATGGAGTGAGGCAGGGACAAAGGCAGGAGAATGGCCTGAAGGAGATGAGAGGGAGGAGCAAGCGGGAAAAGTAGTAGGAGGAGGAAAGGAGAGGGTAGGAGGATGCTGATATGAGAGAGTGGAGAGAAGGAGAAACGAGTGAGTGTCGCTGGAAGATGTGTGTTTTTTGACAGTGGGGGTGGCAAATGTGACCTGAGGTTGTATTTATTAAGAAGGAAGGGCAAGGCGTAGCTGGGGAGTGGATGAGGAGGGGAGGGAGGACAAAGGAGGGAGGAAAATGGGGAAAGAGCAGGCGAGAGTTAGGACGAATGTTAAAAGTAATTATTAAAGGAGAGGAACATAAGAGTGAGGCAGCCGTGCAAGAATAGGGATGAAACATTCGATACAAAGAACAATTTAGAAGTTAAAGGATTGAACTAATAAGGATAGCCAATAATAAGTTACGGAATAAGCAAAAAGGTGGGTAATAAAGGGGGAGCAGACGAGAGGGAAAGGTATGTAACATGAATAGGTATCACGGTATGTAAAGAAACAGAGTACAATGCAAGACTGTTTTACACTTATGCAAGAAAGGCGATCCAGTAGATCAGACCAAACCATTCACTCATTCCGCTTGAGGCCTGCCTAGGACGCAGCTGGCTAAAAAGAACCTAGAGGAAAAGATCATGTGACAATGGGCGGTGACTTTTTAAACCAAAGTCTAATGGAGGGATGCTGAGGACTTCGGGGAGGGTGGTAACACAGGGGGGGCAGAAATAGAATTGTATAATATATGTATTTATTTTTTGGGAGATGTGAAGGTAGTAGTATGGGTGGATGTAGTTCTATGCCAGGTGAAAGATGAATGTCTGTTCAGACATCTGGAAAAGAAAGTAAGGTTAAACAAACGAACGAAACTAAAGCGATAATGTTATGGTAAAACTGCAAGAACACAACGTTTCACAAAAAAACAAACAGGTATTCAGGGTCCCAGCAATAACGAAAGGAAAGGGGAGAGGGCGAATGATGCTACATTTGGCGGTATGAGCTGATGCAAAAGAAGAGAGCTTGCAAAAAGTATATGATACAACAGAAGGTCACAAATAGCAACAGGGGACTGAGATATGACAGAGACACTGTTAGGAGAGCAAAAACAAGAGGCGGTTACAGCAAAAATATATAGGTATATGATATCAATAATTAGATATATTATATATATATGGATACCCAAAGAAAGCAAAAAATTTAACAAAACAGAAAATCCAAAAAAAAAAAAAACAAAGAAGAGGAGGCGGATATATGCAGGAATGTAGGGCTTAGAAGCAATTCTGCCTGGATATTAAGCAAGTACATGTTAACAGCAAAATGTATTACATTTTTTTTATTTCCCATTATGAGTACATGATCCCACAGATAAGCACCAACTACAGCAATGTCTATTCTAAAACAATATAAGAATCTTTCATCATTTATCATTATTTTTTTCAAGTACAAAGTTAAAATGCCTTTGTTAATATCTTTATATGAGAGAGTAAAATAATAGTGCTTCTCCAATACTACAAGAAACAATCGAGAAAAAAAAAACAGTCCTAGCAAGAAAAAGTTGAGGAGTTGCCAAAGAAGAGAGTGTTCTCAATTAGATAAAATGTTTAGCACCTTATGAAACACCTACAATCCCTCTCTTAGTACTTAAAACAAGAATTAAAAAGCAAATCGAAACACACTTTTGTATGTAGGGCTGTGCAGTAAAGATGGGACTGTTAAAATCACTTAGCGAACTCATTCTTTAGTTTGATCCTCCGTTCGACACATATAAATATGAATTACAAAAGACACCCTGCTGCTTTATAGCTTATGTCAATTAGCTTGTTGCCATTTTGTCAATTACCCCCCTCTTGCGATTTGAGTGCTGTTTTGATTCTATGATATATATTAGCAAAGAATTATATTTGTACATCTCACAGGTCATTAAAAAAAAGCAACAGACAATTTCTATGTACAAAATGTACAAAAAGAAACAAATCTGGGCGTCGATAAAATTGGGAACATAATAAAAGCAACTTGCAACACCTTGCAAAGTAAGGTATGTAAGCAGTGCAATGCCTTAAATAAAATAAAAAGCGCCTAACAAGGATTTCATTAGAGCCCGACCGTTTCTAACCAGATTCACAAATTTAGCCTATATAGCTTGCGTGATAACTAAATTATTGACATGGTCAACATTCACCATTGGCAAACATAATAATGTTTTCAGATCTACGCTAGGGACCAGACGCATTTAACCCCATCCGACTACTTTTCCTACAGGGATACTTAACACACTCACTTTGGGATTATACAGCGGTAAGAACCGTGAGCAGACACTATACTGTATCTCATGTAGCACATGGAAACATGAGAGGGGTGCTATTGGAATTCGGCCCCTTCACCACCGGCGCGACAGACGGAGTGATTCTATCCTAGCTCAATCGTTCACATCTATTGGCACAGCCCTACTGTACACAACAAAGTATTACCTTATATAACGGCAAGAGTTTCACATCATTAAACATAACTGAAAAAAAAAGAACAATTCACAAGAATCAAGGAGAAAGATTTAAAAAAATATCAAAGAAATAAAGAAGTATACATATACAAAAGTGCTCGATATTGTTGGTAACACAGCACAAAAAAATTGCTATTAAAAGGTAGAAGAACATTGTGAAGCCGCACCTTTATAGTTTTGCACCTGACTGAGAATAGCCTGCGGACGCCGCAGTTGAAGGCTGATTCACCTGGCCGACAAAATGACAAAACGACCCGACGCCATCCTTCCTGCGGCCGCCACGCGCGCTAAGAGTTGTACAGTAATGATTCTGGCCTGTGTGACACTAGAAAAAAAGTAGCTCACCACAGCCTTTGATTTCAAGGTATGGATGACAAAAACATCACCGCCCATGTGGCTGGTTTCATGCGTTCGGATTGCAGGCATACTGAAGGAAGCAGGCGTGTGTTTTTTCTTTTTTTGAAAAGAGCACCAGAGAATATGGTACAAAAAGGCGTGTAAAAGATATTAAAAGAGATGGGGCACCTGGCTGGACTGCGTTTTTGTTTCTTCTCAAGTCAGTCTGTTTTACCTGGCGAGGTACCAAAACGTGACCCCATGATCTTGTGTAGAGTAGAGCACGACAGAGTGCAAAGGTTGCCACATGAAGCACCCCCCCCCCCCCCCCCCCCTATGTCACACCTTGAAGCACATATGTCACTCTACAGGGAGACCTTTTACCTCAGTGTGATAGAAAACTGTAAAAAGAGGTTATTGTGATCTGGTGTTTTGGATTGGTTAAGACAGAGCTCCCCTGACACTAAGAGAAAACTTTTTTTTCAAGGCTCAGACGCGCACCGCGAGAATTAGATCGATCCGCGACCCGACAGTCGAAAAATTCAGGAGGCGAAATGTTTGGGCGAACTAAATGCGATTTCCGTCTCAACGAACTTCTCGTTTCTGCCTCGAATTGTTACATCGTCTCTCAGTGCCTTAAAAGGAGGCCGTGTCTCAAGTATAGCTTGCACACATAAATCAAATACTGGATAACACTGCTAAAAAGTCAAATGAATAATACAAAAAATTAAATAGAATTAAAAAAAAGAGTCAATTATTCCAAACCAGAAGAAAAAAATCGAAACAAAACATGAAATACCTATTTTTCTGATGTCGAACTTGCAAATAACATACGAGAGCTTGCTTTCGAAGCTCTTGGTATTACATCGGTTTAGATTTTTCTCATCTGTACTGGATTTGAGTTCAGACGCAGGCGAAATACTCTTTGAGTGGTGCAAACAAGTGACGGATGACCGGGACACTCCACGACCTTCCCAGCAGCCTCTGCCTGGCCAGACGACTCATGTTCGACACGTCTGTGTAATGGACAGGGAAGCCGAACACCCTGATAAGAANAACCGTGAGCAGACACTATACTGTATCTCATGTAGCACATGGAAACATGAGAGGGGTGCTATTGGAATTCGGCCCCTTCACCACCGGCACGACAGACGGATTTATTCTATCCTAGCTCATTCGTTCACATCTATTGGCACAGCCCTACTGTACACAACAAAGTATTACCTTATATAACGGCAAGAGTTTCACATCATTAAACATAACTGAAAAAAAAAGAACAATTCACAAGAATCAAGGAGAAAGATTTAAAAAAATATCAAAGAAATAAAGAAGTATACATATACAAAAGTGCTCGATATTGTTGGTAACACAGCACAAAAAAATTGCTATTAAAAGGTAGAAGAACATTGTGAAGCCGCACCTTTATAGTTTTGCACCTGACTGAGAATAGCCTGCGGACGCCGCAGTTGAAGGCTGATTCACCTGGCCGACAAAATGACAAAACGACCCGACGCCATCCTTCCTGCGGCCGCCACGCGCGCTAAGAGTTGTACAGTAATGATTCTGGCCTGTGTGACACTAGAAAAAAAGTAGCTCACCACAGCCTTTGATTTCAAGGTATGGATGACAAAAACATCACCGCCCATGTGGCTGGTTTCATGCGTTCGGATTGCAGGCATACTGAAGGAAGCAGGCGTGTGTTTTTTCTTTTTTTGAAAAGAGCACCAGAGAATATTGTACAAAAAGGCTGTAAAAGATATAAAATGAGATGTGGCAGACCTGGCTTGACCTGTCGTTTTTTTTTTCTTCTTCAAGGTTTCAGTCGTTTGTTTTACCTGGCGACGGTACAAAACGTGACCCCATGATCTTGTTTCGAGTAGTAGCACCACATGAGTTGCAATGTTTTTCACCACCTTGAAGCACCATATTGTCACCACCTTGAAGCACCATATTGTCACCTATTACAGTAGTACCTTTATTACCTTCAGTTGTGTATAGAAACTGTAAACAAAGAGGTATTTGTGATCTGGTGTTTTGGATTGGTTAAGACAGAGCTCCCCTGACACTAAGAGAAAACTTTTTTTTCAAGGCTCAGACGCGCACCGCGAGAATTAGATCGATCCGCGACCCGACAGTCGAAAAATTCAGGAGGCGAAATGTTTGGGCGAACTAAATGCGATTTCCGTCTCAACGAACTTCTCGTTTCTGCCTCGAATTGTTACATCGTCTCTCAGTGCCTTAAAAGGAGGCCTTGTCTCAAGTATAGCTTGCACACATAAATCAAATACTGGATAACACTGCTAAAAAGTCAAATGAATAATACAAAAAATTAAATAGAATTAAAAAAAAGAGTCAATTATTCCAAACCAGAAGAATAAAACCAAAACAAAACATAAAATAACTTTTTTTTTTTCTGATGTCGAACTTGCAAATAACATACGAGAGCTTGCTTTCGAAGCTCTTGGTATTACATCGGTTTAGATTTTTCTCATCTGTACTGGATTTGAGTTCAGATGCAGGCGAAGTACTCTTTGAGTGGTGCAAACAAGTGACGGATGACCGGGACGCTCCACGACCTTCCCAGCAGCCTCTGCCTGGCCAGACGACTCATGTTCGACACGTCTGTGTAATGGACAGGGAAGCCGAACACCCTGATAAGAAGTGAAAAGGGCAGAAAGTTTGTTTAAATGTATTCACAAGTGCAACACACTGGTGATGTGAATAGACAGATGATGAATACTCTAGAACAGTTTATTGCAATTTTTGTTTTAAAGATAGAGAATATACAGGACATTAAATTGATCAAATATGATATAAAATTTTTTTGCAAAAAATCAGTTCACTAAATGCGGTTCTTTTACACAAAACACTGTATATATTATATATAGGAAGTTGTTAGCATATTAGAATCGATTCAGGTGGCAGATGCTGAAAATTCAGCTTTGCCATCCCCAGAATAATTTGTTTTTAAAATATATTAAAATAGAAACAGTTACTTTAAATTGTAATAATATTACAGTTTTAAACGTTGCTGGTTATGTGTGGCTTTAAAAGAAAATTCTTTCTGTTAGAAACATTTGGAAAAGTCAATGATTTTTAGCATCATTGGGATATTATTATATTCTTTATTAATATTGAATTAGTTTTTATTTTTATATTTTAAATTTTCATTTTCATTTTACTTAAGGTTTGGGTATTTTGTTTGTTTTTTTTTGTCATTTTATTACTATTATTTTTTTTTGTAACAAAAAAAAAAGTTTTTGTTTTGTTTTCAGTTTTAGTTTGTTATTTTAGTACATTAAGTCCAACTAAATGAAGCAACAATGTGTTGACTTTCTTTTCTGTCTTAACTGTCCACTTGTGTTTGAATCTCCAAAAAGGATTTTAAATCAAGCCAGGTTAAAATATACCAAAACAGGAAGAAACTGTGTTTGTCAAGCCATTTCATGGTGTATATCTATGTTTATATCAATGTATAGATTACATAAGACATGTCTCATTGTATTGATATGTAGTCATATTCTGTTCTACTGAGTAGGATATGGTTTCACTGAGCTAGTAGACGACAGATGATTCAATCAATATAAAATAAAACTCACTGTTCACTGAAGCGGGCCCTCGAGATCTCTCTGTTGAACAAATGTCACATTTACATTTACATTTGGACTTACAGCTTAGAACTTTTTAAAGGCATTTCATCATACCTCTCCATCTCAGTGCACCACAGGATGTCCTCTTTTTCATTCATGAAGACAGGGAAGTGCTGGTCTTTGCCCTGCTTTATGGAATTTGACCGAGTGGTGATGGTCCGCACTTTATCAAACTATAAAAAATGCGAAAAGAAACTGATGTAACGGCTTTATTCGATGAAATCAATTGAGGGTTTGGTCATAATAGTGGTACCTTATCGTCCTCCATGCTCAAACAGTCTTGAAGGTCCAGTTTACAGTGCACATGGCGTCAACGTCTGATAGGAAAAGGAAAGAGAGAGGTAAAATGATAAAGTCGTCAAGTTCACCTTTATTTATATAGCGCTTTTAACAATACAGATTGTGAGAAAGTGAGAGATTAAATAATGAAATGAATGAGGAGTCCATGTCCAACTAACCTGTTCATGCCAGGCAGGTTACCCCAAAAGTAGCGAGCTCTGTGGGCAGCAGACACCTCCTTGGCATCGATCATCACTGGGTTGCACTATGATACATAAACAAATAAATGTCAAAATAAATAAATTAGTGCTGTCAAACGATTAACCGCAATTAAAATGATTGTTTTTTGTTTACTAATAGATGTTTGTACTGTGCTATTTATTATTGTCTATATTAATACACCTCATACAGTAGCCATTTTGAACTATTTACACATGTATTTTACTGTATATATTTTTATATATATATATATATATAAACATAACATATTTTCTTAATATATACATGCATGTGCGTGTATTTATATACACATAATAAATATACACACTACCCGCCGGGGCCTGTCAAAAAAAAAATTTGAATTTCGAATATTCATCTAATTTAAAATAAAAATCCACATTCGATTGCAAAAACGCAATGGTTTTTTTTTTTCCCCATCCCCCTGCAACTCGTGTTTTTAAATGAAAAATCTACTCTGTGTGATTGGCTTTCGGCCCATTGTATTAAACTATGCATACATACATACATGATTCTGTTTTGTTTATAGTTGTTTAAGCAACTTAGTTAATTATAATTGGTTTATAAACATTAATTTAAACATTATGCACTTTTTCAAAGATAGTCATGTTATTTTATTATGCTTTGAAGAAACGTGCATTATTAATATTTTGCTCGATGCGCCCTCTTGTGGCCTCAGAGAGAAGCCAAAAGCTTGTCTTCACCCTAACTGAATAATGGCAGTTTGTGCAAATTCGAATATAATTCGACTTTTGAATCAGTATTGGTTATGTACAAAATTCGATTGAGTTTTTCATCCATTTTGACAGCCTATTACACACACATCTTATTTAACAAAAACTGGTACTTGGTGGTGTGGGGATGTGATTAATTGCGATTTAATCGTTTGACAGCACTAAAATAAATAGATACTAAAATATATTCAAAACCTTAGTAATATCGACTCTAGCAAGCATATAATGGGTTCATTAGTTTCTACACAGCAGGTCATTTGGTACCACTAGGGGTAGCAAAACCTTAATTTGGGTTTTTTTTTTTTTTGTTTTTTTTTTTTATATTAAAGCCCCACTGACAGTATAAGACAAATTCAGCACAGCTTAATCATCACGTTCAAACACCTCTAAAAAGCGAGAGATGTCCCTCTTGTCGCTGACACCCATGGCCACCACATTCTCAAAGAGCCAGAAGAATGGCCTGTTATCTCGCTCTTTAGGTCGGGCCTCATGTAACAGCCGGTAAAACTCGAAGAAGAGTCGACCCGTGCCCTCTGAAAGACAAAAAGCAAGATTGAAAAACATTACGAAAACTCAATATGACAATTATCATAAAAATGTACAAATATATGAGCTGTGTTATAAATACAACTGAGATATACAGTACACTACCATTCAAAAGATTGTGGGCGGTAATATTTTTGAAAAAAGTCTCACCAAAGGATGCATTTATTTGATAATACTGTAAAATGTAATTACTTAAAGTATTATTATTATTTAAAGGAACTGTTTTCTATTTTAACATACTTTAAAATGTAATTTATTCCTGTAATGGCAAAACTGAATTTTCAGCAGACATTATTTCAGTGTCACATTCTAATACGCTGATTTGGTGCTCAAAAAACATTTATTATTATTATTATCAATGTTGAAATCAGTTGGATGCTTAATATTTTTGTGGAAACCATGATACATTTTTCCAGGATACTTTGACGAATAAAATGTTTAAAAGAACAGCATTTTTGAATTAGAAATATTTTGTAGTCTTATGGACCCCAATCTTTTAAATGGTATTTGAACGTGTAAACACTAATACTAAAGACTAAGACTAGAACACACAGCTGAATAAACTCCTACCGTAGAGACCTTTTCTTGCAGGATTCACTATTGACAAGTCATTGCACGGACTTCCACCGATGACAAGATCGAAAGGACCCCATTCCTGAATCTGTGGATGACACAGAAGAACAAATTAGACAAAGGAAAAAAAAAACAATATATAGATTGATCAATATGAAATATTGTGGACGTAATCAAGCAGGAACCTATATGGTACAAAGACAAAAAAAATACCATTCATTCAAATGGTTACGCTGACAGTTTTACCCTGAAGATTTATGATACCACTACTCTCAAAAGTTATTGTTAATGGTCAAAAGTTATGAAGATTTTAGTTTTTGTGCAGTATATAAGAGCTGTACTTGAAGAAATTGCCAAGTTACCAAGATGGCCACCAAATGTAGACTTGATTTCAAATAACTTCAACAGTAAACTGAGGTGAAGGATGATACTCACGTTTTTATGGGTGACGTTTCTCACATCACCCACGTACATGATGCGTCCCTGGTGCCGAACGATGCCCACAGTGATGGAGTCCTCGCACACTTCTGAGGCCACGTAACGCTCCACCTGGATACCCAGCTCCTTCAGAACCAGCAGCCCTGGCATAATCACAAACACCATGACAATCTACAACTAAGTTGTTTATTTTATTTTTGGTAATTGGACCGTTTTATTGAAGTACGCAAGTACTAGTGATTAGTCACATGGCATTTACAGCCTTGACTCAAAACAACCCGCTGCAGAACCGAGCACCATTAACAAAGATGGCGGATTTCAAATCACATTTTTCGAGGTGGTCATATGCCAGCCAAAAAAAAAAAACCGGGAATGCTAACGGATACTTTTCTTCAATTATGATAGATCCTTGCTTCAAACACACCAACGATGCCCAAAAATCCTGTTGAAATTGGAAGTTTGCATTCCTGAATTAAGATTTCCTGATAATTTACTCACCCCCATGTCATCCAAGATGTTTATGTCTTTCTTTCTTCAGTTGAAAAGCAATGAAAGTTTTTAAGGAAAATTCCAGGATTTTCTCAATATAGCGTACTTCATTGGGAGCTAGTGGGTTGAAGGTCCACGCTTCAAAGGGCTCTACACGATCCTAGCCAAGGAATAAGGGTCTTATATAGCGAAATGATTGGTCATTTTCTAAAAAGAAACACAGTATATACTTTTTAACCACAAATGCTCATCTTGCACTAGCTCTGCGATGCGCGTCTACGACTTCACACATGACGTAGTCGAGTTGGAAAAGTCACATGTTGTTAGTTCTTCGTCTGTGTACTCTGGTTCAAAAAGGTAGGGTAGGGCGAAAAAATCCATCTCATTTTCTCCTCCAACTTTTTTGACCTTTTTTTGTTTGACTTTGCACGTTCGCTTTGTAAACACTGGGTCGGTACCTATGCTTATGACAAGCGTGACCTTTCCAACGTGACTATGAAATGTGAGAAGTAGAGCTAGTGCTAGATGAGCATTTGTTGTTAAAAAGTATAGAATTTTTTTTTTTTAGAAAATAACCAATCGTTACGCTAGATAAGACCCTCATTCCTTGGCTGGGATCATGTAGAGACCTTTAAAACTGCATTTTGGACCTTCAACCCCTTGATGCCCCTGAATCCCACTATACGGAGAAAAATCCTGGAATGTTTTCCTCAAAAACCTTCATTTCTTTTCGACTGAAGAAATAAAGAAATTAACATCTTGGATGACATAGGGGTGAGTAAATTACCAGGCATCGTTCAATCAGTATCTTTTTATTGGTAAACACGACAAATCTGAGTGAACAACTTGTGAAATCTGTGTAAAGAAATTTCACCCTCGTGCAAAATTCCTGATTGTGTAAATTCCTGTTGAAACGACTGGATTTCATATGTGACTGCAACTTAGCAGCCAGTTTCTTGATGGGTTTAAAAGTACATTATAGTGACCAGATAGTGAGTATTTAGTGACAAGATAAAGCATTCACTTGTCCACCAAATATGCATACACCACATAATAATCAGGCTTTAATGACGAACATGGACCGTCTTAGAGGGTCAAAACTGCGATTGCAGTTAATCCCCACTTTAAAAATCACACATTAGAACGTGAGCGGTACAGCAGTGTCGACGAGCAGCCAGTATAAGAGTTAAGCTAAGTGCACTTTAAAAGCCAGGATGAGTGTAACGTGATCAGCACTATTTTCTGCTGAGAGGATGAAAGGAAGGGCGGACATTCTTCACTAACCTGTTGCGATCCCATCAAAAAGTGACAGGACGCGAATGGCTTTTCTGTTCTCTGCCAAAACCGGAGGGTAGAGCCTTGGTGGTTCCTGAAAGAGAAGAAGGGAGGAGTAAAAAAAAAGGAGGGTGGACGAGAGACAGACAAGACGAACAGAGAGAGAGAGGCCTTTAAAGCACACTGCTCTGGTAATGAAAGAGCACCTGTCTGTACATACTGTCTGTAACTAACAAAGAGGCCTTTACGTTAAACCAGTCCAGTAACAAGGGGTTATTGTTGAACGCCTGTACAATAAACGTAGTATCACAGGCCAGTTTCATTAACCATTTTCTTGTGATTAAGTGTGGCTGCTTATCTGTGGTCTTTGTTAAACGTCTTAGTATTCAATAACGCTAACAATAGCAAACGCTCTCTAACCTCTACTGTAATCCATTTAAAGAGTGGAGTGTGTAAGCTAAAACTCTATGATGTTAAGAAGTGTACTCAATGCACAAAGCACAGTGACTTTAACACTTTCTGGCTGCTCTTCAGCACACTGGCCGTCAGCCAAGCTGCTCTTTCACATGGTCTGGAAAGCAAATGGTTTAGGAGTCATATAATTACATAATAAAACTCTCAAACCATTCACATTTGTACTGTAAACCACACCAGTTTTGATTAAAATGCTCACAGCTGTTCAAACAATGCAGTATTTATGGCTGTGAAATGGAAATAAGAAAACAAAATACATATTTATTAGGGTTGGTAATCTTTAGACATATTGCGGCGCTTCAAAAATGATTTCACAATGTGATTCCAAAATGATCTCTATTAACCCTATGGTTACTGTTAAAAGTTTCCACAACTTTTCCATTACTTTCCATTTCAGTCAGTCCTGATTACTGGATAGAACTTTTTATAGAGATTGCACTCAAAGAGTAATTTATTGCCACTGTCATTTCTAGAGCTGAATATGAACATAAAAATTTATATTTACTTCATATTTCCATGACTTTTCCAGGCCTGGCAATCACAAACTGAAAATGGCCTGATATTGCCAGACTTTCTGTGAGAATCCTGACTGTTGTTCACTCAGACAAGCTTCAGAACATCTCACAGGAAGGAAGTGAAGATTTGAACAGTGTATTTTAGACTAAATTGCTTATGAAGCTGTAAAAATTAATTGTACATTACCGTTCAAAAATTTGGGGTCAGTAAATTTTTATTTATTTTTTTTAGAACTAATTACTTCTATTCAGCATAACATTAAATGAATCAAAATGACACTGGAAGACATCTATACTGTTACAAAGATTTCTAGTAAACAACTTTCTTCAACTGTAATAATAAAAATTGTTACATGAATACCAAATAAAGATATTAAGAATGATTTCTGAAGGATCATGTGACACTGAAGACTGGAGTAATGATGCTGAAAATCCAGCTTTGCCTTTAGAGGAATAAATTACATTTGAAAACATATATAAAACAGACACCGTATTTTAAATTGAAATCATATTTCACAATATTACTGTTTTTGCTGTATTTTTTATAAAATAAATGCAGACTTGGTGAGTGTAAGAGACTTCTTTAAAAACATCATACATTTTATTTAACCCAAAACTTTTGAATGGTAATGTATATTATTCATACACAGGCTGGAATCAAGTGTGACATTGGAAAATGACTTTTTTTGTCTTTAAAGAATCATTCAGTTGCACATTATGTGATTAAAAATGAGGTAGATTCAAAGCTAATGCTTAACACAGTGAACCGGAGAGCTTGTCTGATAATATAATGGAGAGTAACAGTTGCTAAGGTAGGATTGGTCAGTGGTGATTAAGGTGGGGCTTTTTAAGGTGCCACTTACAAAGTCCTGGTCGTGATTGTTGGCAAAGAAGTGCTGTAGTCTGCAAGGCCAATCCGCTCTGCGCTCCAGCAGGCCATGTTGAGCCTTCGGCCCACACATATAGCAGTTCCACGGATCTTCTTTAATAGCTGCCTGCGCCGCGCCGGGCCCCACCAACAGATCCACACACTCCACACAGAAACACCTGCAGGGGAACAAAGATATAATGGAGGAATCAATGCAGGATTGGGGTAGAAAATGGAAATAATACATCATAGCTCACTGCCGACAGTCTGTCTCACCTGCAACAGTTATTGTTTCCGCACATGAGCACTTCTCTCCCTCCACAGCAGATAGTACAATAGGACTGGTAGCCATCGTCATCGTATTGATACGCACATTCTAGGAAGCAGTTCTATAAAAGGACAAACACTTTGAATATTAATTCATTCGTATCAAGGAATACTGGGCATATGTGGTTGACAAATGAAAAACACTTGCCATTACAAAAGCGTTCAAGAGTAGAGAGCAGTTGTTTGTGGTAGTTTAGCATTTATTTTTGATTTTTTCATTTTATTAAAACCTAAATTATACAATATATTAGCAAGCCTGGTTATGTCAATCCATATAATATTTATTCATTTTTTTAGGGCTGTCAAATTGATTAATCGCATCCAAAATAAAAGTGTTTGTGTACATAATATATAATTTAATAATTAAATAATAATTTATGCATTTAGCAGACGCTTTATCCAAAGCGACTTACGTGCATTCAGGCTAAACATTTTTTACCAGTAATGTGTGTTCCCTGGTATTGAACCCATGACCTTTGCGCTGCTAACACAATGCTCTACCACTTAGTCCACAAGGAACACTATTAAACAGTAATTAATTATTTTTTTACATAATAATGCATGTGTAGCTGTGTATATTTATTATGTACAATCATACCACAACAGTCATGTATACATTTAAGAAAATATGCAACGTTTATATATTAAAAAATATATTTAATATATATCTACATTATTATATAATTATATCATGTAAACACATGTAATTATTTTCCAAAATATTTGCTTTATGTGTGTGTATTAATATATACATAATAAGTATACACAGTACACACACATTGTGTAACCAAAAACGTTTATTTTGGATGCGATAAATCGTTTGACAGCACTAATATGAAATCATAAATTAAATGCTATAGGATGGCCGCAATATAATTCTGTCCAGTTTAGCAATATAACGTTTAATGGTTGATATTTACAACTATTCACTAAATAATAAACCAATAAATGTTGCATCAATGTAATTTAGCCCTTTTCCACCGCAGGAACTTTCCCCAGGAACTAGCTACTTTGGGCCGGTACTCGGTGTGTTTCCACCGCAGGAACCAGGATCTAAATAAAGTTCCGTGTAAAAATGTGCCCCTCAGAAAGTCCCTGCGAGGTCGTAATTTTTCCAAAGGTCCGGAACTTTCGGAGGCGGGACTTGGGCGCTGAACATGCTGATTGGTTGAGTTCACGCAGCATTGTATTTCAACCACCATATATTCGCATCATTTTTTTTATATTATTGTTTCAGTGGAAAATCAGCTTTAGTAATCGCAACATTATAATGTACAGTATGAGAAATAAAAATAAATAAAAAATGAAAGTCCACAATTAAGCATACACTATATGATAAATTATTTTAAAAATAAATAAAAAATATCACTTGATATTTCATATGCTTCCAATATACTTAGCATCCATACTTAATGCAATTAGTTCCAGTAAAACTATTTATTTCAATATAATTACATTAACTTTGAGAGCAAGATATGTAGAATATATATTTAAAGATGGCATTACAATTATCACACTCTAACTTTAGCATAACTTACAACCAACATCTTTTTGATTCATGTACAGCATACAGTATGTAACATTTGTTTTCAAGTCACAGAAAAAAAAAATCTGCCAATAATGCGAATAGACATGATAAAATTACAATCAGGCAAATAAAGCAGCCCTCAAGGAAGTAGGAAGCAGGAATTTCCTGGCGTTTACCTTACAGCTTTGGCACATTCCTCCAATGAAGAGTGGGTGCTCCAGGGAAACATTAAGGCTGCCACAGGAGATGCAGATGTCTGGAAGTGTTCAAAGTGAGAGAGAGATTTTAGCAGAGGCTCTAACACTGACAGAGAGCCCGTTATGAAACACATCTCAATCTGTATGTGTAACACATACCTTCAATGTTTCTACATTTCTGACGAACTTCGTATACAAGCCTCTCTGAAAAACAACATTTATAAATGTTACATTTAAAAACTGGAAAACCTCCCAGTGTTTCACACATTTGGCCTAATTCAACTTGACATCTTGTTGAATGGAAATTTCAGTGGTTTGCATTTACATCACCTCGACAATTAAATTATTTAATAGTCAAAACACTGCCATAGAATAGCATGCCATAATTTTTATTAACTGATATAATGCTGCTAATTGTAGTGGTACTACATATTAAATATATTACATGTCAGAAATAACTGATGATGGACAGCTGAATAATTGAAAATCTTCAGTGATGAACTGGATTAAAAATTAATGCAAGGTTTGGAGTCAATTATTCCAGTTGCCACATTGACAATTGTACATACTAGTTCATCATACTAGTTGACATTAGTTCAAAAGTGTCACCAAAACAGCAGTTATTAGATTTGCTTCTTTGTCATTTTTTTTGGATGTTTTGCAGTGGTATAGTGAAACATTAAATTCAAATAAATGTATCTAAATTTTAATTTGCATAATGCCTTTTGCAATACACATTGTACCAAAGCAGCAACAGTGCTGTAGTTAAAAAAAGAATACACTACCGTTTACAGATTTCTTTTTTATTTTAAAGAAATATTAAAAGTGACAGTAAAGACATTTTATAATGTTACAAAAAAATTATATTCTTTTTTTTTTCTTTTGAACTTTCCTATTTATCAAAGATCCTTAAAAAAAAAAAAACTACACGACTCTTTCCACAAAAACATTAAGAAGCACAACTGTTTTTCTTCATTCCCACTCTTTAATATATTTAAAATATTTTCAAATTGAAAACAGTTATTTTAAATTGTAACAGTATTTCATAATATTACTCTTTTTGATCAGTACAAACTATTGAACGGTAGTGCATGTTATATTATGTATACTATAATTTAAATACTTTTAATGAGATTTTTATTGCACCACTTTTTAACTGTTTTCATTCAATATTAAGCAGGTGTTATAACTAAGGTGGAATATAAAGTCATTTGTAACTACCAAAAGTGTTGCAAGTGAAGTGCAACTCTTGGCTCTACATGTAACCCACAAAGGAGATGGTGCAAGACTGCTCCAGTTTTCCCCTGTTTGAGTGTTTAATAAAGCTCCCTGCTGATTTAACAGCTTGTCTCTTTATTACTACGGTTAGGTTTTCCTGCCCTAAAACATGGGAAGTAATTTTGAAATCTTTAGCATGTATTATAACAACTGAACAACACGTAGGTGAAAGTGCCATTTTAAAGCTATGTTTGAACATGTGCCACAATTCAATACAAAACACGTATCTTTAAACTTGTAGGATTAGACGAGACCCCTGACATAGTTCCAGACACACCCTCTTGTGTTTACTCTGCCGGCTGAGTAGATGAGAGCACTAATCCTGATTTAGCATGTGCAGGTGTGTTTACGAGCGAGAACTCTTTGAACTCGCTGACCTGGTTCAGTGAGAGTATCCGCTCACCTCGAGTCCGCTCGTCGATGATGTCTTTGACCTTGGGTTTCTCTGTGGCTGTGCTCTTGCGGGGCTTTTTTGCTGGTGGGGGCGTGTAGGCCGCCGCCTCTGGCTCCACCCACATCTCTGGATATACTTCCTTGCAGGGGTTACGTTCCTCTGAAAAAGGCACAATGGTACGTATAGCTATTGGTTAATGGATAATGCGGTGTGTCTATGTAAACGTCCGGCAGTCAGGATCGTTTTGATTTAACCAGTAACAGAGCTTAATTCCTGGCAGGCTGGCATGTGTACAACCTTAATGGATCAACATCTAGTAAGATCTTAAAAGACCAAATTCTCCAAAATCTCTGAACCGAGGAACTGTCCATCAGAAATCTCACCGGTTTGCAGATTTCTGGTTAACAACAACAAAAAACTGAATTTAAACCTTTACCTTAAAGTCAGCATGAACTCACTAGCGTGGAGAAACTTGGAAATAACGGAAAGAAATTACCCAAAAATTAAAAGTGATTACCAAAACGTGAAATTTTGAAGAATCTGCATGCATATCTTTTCCATACAATGACAGTTCATTAAAAGAAAAGGATAATTAACATGGTCCTTATGACTTGTTCGCTATATTCCAAATCGTCTTGAGCCACATGGGCTTTGTGGGAAAACCAGACAGAAATGTAATTCATTAATCACTGAAACCTTGCCCTCCAATGAGCTGTCGACACAAGAATTGGTGCAACCCATACAATTGAGTCATGGAGTTGTGAACAAATGTGACCCTGGACCCACAAACCCAGTCTTAAAGGCACAATATGTACGTTTTTTAATTAAAATATCCAAAAAAACACTAGAACAGTGTTATATATTTTGCTGACTTGTGTACTTTACATTATCCCAAATGTTTCGAAGAATTTTTAAAAAATCCAGAGAAATAGCAATTTTAACTAGTGACACGGAGCGTGTCCATAGTGTCTTTGTGTCGCCTGCCAATGACGTCATAACTCCTTGATTTCTGGTTTTGTTTTGTAGGAAACATGGAAACACCAAAGACACTTTGATATGTTGTGCGTTTTATTAGACAGGTGATGACTGCACTGAGTAGCATTATAACAGAACTAAATGTATTTAGTATGATAAAACAGCGCTGCTTTTTCCCCCCACATACCCACGACCTTGTTCCCTTCGACTGGCTTTCGCCTCACGCTGCCTTCATTCTACTACGTGTAATATCATTAGCTCCTCCAACTGGATTACATCGGCTGGTGGGATGAAGAGGACAACTCCATATGTCCACACGTCATTCACGCGTCATCGAACTACCGCCTTTTTCTATTTGTTTATTTTTGAATTAGCCCCTCTAGCGGCGAAAATTACCTATTTGCCTTTTACGTCGATGGGGTATATTTTGGTCGCATAGCCAAAAAACATTGTATGTCAAAAAAAATAACTTTTTTATTTTATGCCAAAAATCAGGAGAGATTATACAGATCATGTTTCATGAAGATATTTTGTATATTTCTTACCGTAAATATATTAAAACTTAATTTTTGATTAGTAATATGCATTGCGAAGAACTTCATTTGGAAAACTTTAAAGGCGATTTTCTCAATATTTAGATTTTTTTGCACCCTCAGTTCCCCGAATTTCAATATTATCTCGGGCAATTATTGTTCTATCCTAACAAACCATACGTCAATGAAAGCTTATTTATTCAGCTTTCAGATGTGTATCAAATTTTAAAAAATTTACCCTAATGACCAGGGTCACAAATCAACTCAATTTGTGAACCCTATCAACTGGTTCATGGAGGAGAACTTGAACTAAAATGAACAATTCATTCACTGATCCAGTTCTCAATTTCAACTCGCCTGAATCAGTGATTCGGTCACAGTGGTTTTTAAGTTAACAACTCACTAGAGGGGAGGTTATAATGGATTCAATTTTATTCTGATTCTCACGCAAAGCTATATTAATGAATTCAGAATATGCATCACATGACTCCTAAAGGGACCACTTTTATGGTGCTTTTTTGTGTTTTGTTTTTTGTTCTTAAAGTGATAGTTCACCCAAAAATGAAAATTGTGTCATTAATTACTCACCCTCTTGTTGTTCCAAACCCGTAAGACCTTTGTTCATCTCGGGAACACAAATTAAGATACTTTTATGAAATCCGAGAGCTTTCTAACCCTCCATAGAAAGTAAGCCAACTGACACGTTCAAGGCCCAGAAAAGTATTAAGGACATCGTTAAAAATAGTCCATGTGACATCAGTGGTTCATCCTTAATTATAATACATTTTGTGTGCAAAGAAAACAAATATAATGACTTTATTCAAAGATTTCTTCTCTTCTGTGTCAGTCTTCGACACGCATTCACAAGAGTACCATGCATGCGTGTGGTGCTGCTGATGCAGGAGCCGGCGTTCTGACGTAGCTTCATAACATTAAGCTTGAAACGTTGATGTCACATGGACTATTTTAACGATGTCCTTACTACCTTGGAACAACATGAGGGTAATTAATGAAAGAGTAATTAATCACAGAATTTTCATTTCTGGGTGAACTAACCCTTCAAAACCATTAGTCACTATGACGTCATTCTAACAGAGTTCATGAAAACCCCCAAGTGTGTGTTCCAACTGAAAAATAACAAAAGTCTCTGTTTGTGTCTAATAAAACAACAGCACATGATAATTGAGTAAATGACAGAATATTAATTTCTGGGTGAACTATCCCTTTCAACAAGCTTGACATTTTGCCGTCCAAGCAAGAATATTCAAATGAAACACAGCAGTCTAACCGTGCAGGCGCGGCTCTAGACCGTTGGTCCTGTGGTTGATCCTGGTCACTTGCCCATTTAATCCTCCTGTTTGTTTTGCAATGTCTACTGACTTAGAAGTGTCAGTGTCGTCACTCTCCGGGCATATGAGGACGGTTTTGCCTGCTCTAGTGCTGGCTACCTGCAAAGCACGCCATTCAAACATTTTCTTTAGAGAGATTTTTGCTTGGAATATAACAATAAACTAGAGAAGATCTGATTTGTTCAATCCTCGATTTGTACCACAAACAAATTCCTACCTGTAGCACTTCAAAGATGGCTTTCTTGTACATTGGTTGTTTATTGTAGGTTGGCTGGTGAAAGGCTTTGTGGAAGGAACTTAAAGGCAACAGTTTCTCAACACAGACCTACCGGGAAAAAAATTAAACAAAACATTTAGAGGGATGTTCCGGGTTACAATACAACCTCTATCGACAACAATGGTAGCATGCTGTTGAGTACCAGAGAAAATTATGACTTGTCCCTTACTGTCAACAAATTCTGTCACAAAAGCTTAAGGGATAGTTCACCCAAAAACGAAAATTTTGTCATTATTTACTCACCCTTATGTTGTTTCAAACCTGTAAGAATTTCCTTTCTTCGCTGAATACCAAAAAGATATTTTTCCAATCAAATGCTGCTTTCCCATTGACTTCCAAAGTATTTTTTTTCCTACTATGGAAGTCAACTGCTACCAGAAACTGTTTGGTTACCCATATTCTTTAAAATATCTTCCTTTGTGTTGAACAGCGGAAGGAAACTCATACAGGTTTGGAACAACCTCAGAGTGAGTAAATAATGACACAATTTTCATTTCTGGGTGAACTAACCCTTTAAAATGCAGTGGTTTCCCCTGAAAATTCAAGTTATTAATTTAAGATTTAACTTGTTTTACACCATGTGCTGTAAGAGTGAATACAAACTCACCACAGAAAACTTGCCGTCACCGAACCACTTGACCCATCTAGTGCCCTCAGCCGCCCGGCTGCGTCCAGTCATTAACCAGGTTACAATCTGGCCGGGCCACCAGGAGAATCCTCGTAACTTTCCCCACACAAGCTCACCAATGCTGAAACCTCGGCCATCCTGCAATATACAAACACATGACGGATCAACTTTAGATTTCAATCACTTTACATAAATACAAAAAATAACCTGTTTTTTTAATTATCCTTAATTCTTTTTACTGTCTTGACTTTCAGCCTGTATGGTAACTCTGTGGCGATTGCTATAAATGGAAGGTTTTCCTACACAAATTTTGCAGTGGTTTCGAGTTGGTCACATAGATTCGCCGAGATGACCAACAGCAAGCTACTTGGTTTGAAAGTGTCTTCTATGTGAACTGTGCTTCATACATCACTACACCATAGACATTGAACCATTTTGCCCAATAATTTTACAGCAAGCTTTCACTACTGACTGCACCTTAAAGGTATTTTCAGGGGTAGTCAAGTTCGGTCCTAGAGAGCCGCAGTTTTGTAGAGTTCAGCTCCAACCCTGAAAAACAACTCACCTGCCTATAGCCTTAGTAATCCTGAAGACACTGATTAGCTTGTTCAGGTGTGTTTGATCAGGGTTGAAGCTGCACTCTGCAAGACTGCGGCTCTCTAGGACCGAACTTGCCTACCCTGGCATGGATTAGTTCACCCAAAAATGTGAATTCTATCATTAATTACTCACCCTCATGTCATTCCAAACCCGCAAGACCTTCATTGCCATCTTCTGAACACAAATTAAGATATTTTGATGAAATCCGAGAGCTTTCTGACCCTGCATATACAGCAATGCAACTGACACGTTCAAGGTCCAGAAAGGTAGTAAGAAAATCAATAAAATAGTTTGTGACATCAGTTGTTCAACCATAATGTTATGAAGCTAGTAGAATACTTTTTTGTGTGCAAAGAAAACAAAAATAACAGCTTTATTCAACAATTTCTTCTCTTCCCTGTCAGTTTTTGACGCGTGTTCACGAGAGTACCACGATGCATGCATGTGGTGTTGCTGACACAGGAGCCGGCGTTGTAGAATCCTGTAGAATGTAGAATCCTGATGCGCTGCACCTTGTTTGCAAGCAGAGGAATGCACACGCATGTGTCGTGTTACTGTCATGAACGCCTCGCAGTCTGACGCGGAGGAGACGAATTTTTGAATAAAGTCGTTTTTTTTTGTTTTTTTGCAAACAAAAAGTATTCTCGTAGCTTCATAACCACTGATGTCACATGGACTATTTAACGATGTCCTTACAACCTTTCTGGGCCATAAAACATTTCAGTTACATTGCTGTCTATAGAGGGTCAGAGAGCTCTCGGATTTCATCAAATATATCTTAATTTGTGTTCTGAAGATGTACGAAGGTCTTACGGGTTTGGAACAAGGGTGAGTAATTAATGACAGAATTTTCATTTTTGGGTGAACTATCACTTTAAGGCAAAGAGCTGTACGACATTAGTTTTAGTATAGTTTCAAATTACTCCCAGATTTCATATGAAACAAGCTTCATGGTAAATCTCTGATCCGGAGAGTAATGGTACCAGCTCGGAGATCTGGCTCTTTGATCGACACTCCTTTCCTCTTTCGTGGTTTAAATGTGGAAATATATTTATTGGTGGCTCCCCCACATCCGATCATCGTGCGCCATCTGGGCAGGGTGCTAAAAGATGCTCGCCACCAAACGTGCTCTCTGAGCTCCCGAAACTGTCCTCGCTTCTTGCCACACAGCATATGAGAAATACCGGAGAAGAATGGCATACAATTTAATTATTAGAAAGGAAAATTGTTTAAAAGTTATAATTTTTATTATTATAACAGGGCACTAGCACATAATTATAATAATAATAATAATAAATTAAATTACTTGCTTCAGATGACTATATTTAATAAATGATCTATTGTTGGACAAGCAAATATCGCTACTAGTGTTGCCAATAATAAAAAAAGAATTTAAAAAATAAATTGCATTAAATCGCATATGTAATTATTTAAAGGGGTATGCACCTCTGCCTCCTCTCCATATACACGGTCTTGAATATCCTGCATCTATATATATGTACAGGTGTATCTCAATAAATTAGAATTTCGTGGAAAAGTTTATTTCAGTAATTGAACTCAAATTGTTAAACTCGTGTATTAATAATTCAGTGCACACAGACTGAAGTAGTTTAAGTCTTTGGTTCGTTTAATTGTGATGATTTTGGCTCACATATAACAAAAACCCACCAATTCACCATCTCAACAAATTAGAATATGGTGACCATGCCAATCAGCTAATCAACTCAAACACCTGCAAAGGTTTCCCTGAGCCTTCAAAATGGTCTCTCGTGTTGGTTCACTAGGCTACCAATCATGGGGAAGACGGCTGATTTAACAGCTGTCAAAGGACAATCATTGACACCCTTCACAGGAGGTAAGCCCCAAACATCATTGCCAAAGAGCTGGCCTGTTCCAAGCATGTTTAACAGAAAGTTGAGTGGAAGGAAAGGTGTGGAAGAAAAAGATGCACAACCGAGAGAACCGGTCTTATGAGGATTGTCAAGCAAAATCTGTTCAAGAATTTGAGTGAACTTTACAAGGGATGGACTGAGGCTGGGGTCAAGGCATCAAGATCCACCACACACAGACGTGTCAAGGAAATTTGGCTACAGTTGTCGTATTCCTTTTGTTAAGCCACTCCTGAACCACAGACAGTGTCAGAGTTGTCTTACCTGGGCTAAGGAGAAGAAGTATTGGACTGTTGCCCAGTGGTCCAAATTTCTCTTTTCAGATGAGAGCAAGTTTTTTTATTTCATTTGGAAACCAAGGTCCTGGAGTATGGAGGAAGGGTGGAGAAGCTCATAACCAAAGTTGCTTGAAGTCCAGTGTTTAAGTTTCCACAGTCGTGATGATTTGGGGTGCAACGTCAACTGCTGGTGTTGGTCTATTGTGTTTTTTGAAAACCAATGTCACTGCACCCGTTTACCAAGAAATTTTGGCGCTCTTCATGCTTCCTTCTGCTGACCCGCTTTTTGAAGATGCTGGTTTAATTTTCCAGCAGGATTTGGCACCTACACACACTGTCAAAAGCACCAAAAGCTGGTTCAATGTCCATGGTGTTACTGTGCTTGATTGGCTTGCAAACTCGCCTGACCTGAACCCCACAGTGAATTTATGGGGTATTGTCAAGAGGAAAAATGAGAAACAAGAGACCAAAAAATGCGGATGAGCTGAAGGCCACTGCCAAAGAAACATGGGCTTCCATACCACCTCAACAGTGCCACAAAATGATCACCTCCATGCCACACCGAACTGAGGCAGTAATTAAAGAAAAAGGAGACCCTACCAAGTATTGAGTACATTTACAGTAAATGAACATACTTTCCAGAAGGCCCACCTTCACTAAAACCGTTAAAAAAATTTTTGACTGGTCTTATGAAGTTTTCTAATTTGTTGAGATGGTGAATTGGTGGGTTTTTGTTAAATGTGTTAAATCATCACAATTAAAAGAACCAAAGTATATACACATATACATACACACACACAAGAAAACCTACACAACATTCATGACAAAGTATGGACTTGCACTACAGCTCTACTTCAAGCTTGAATTACTTCAACGATAGGAACATCCCTTATGGAATTTGTTATGACTAAATGCATTACTTTTTCAACAAATTACTTAAATAAGAAATAAGAAATTGACAGCACTGATTGCCATGTCATACAATTTCATGTAGCAGAGAACACTTATCCCACAATAAATCTAAGGCATAACACTAACATAAAAGCTCATAATTCTATGAGCACCTATAACTAAAACATCTGTAAATATCATACATTTGAGTGTGTGTGTTCAAGTACAATACGTCCCTTCAGTAGATCCATGAAAAACATGTAAATGCATCCTGTTTGAATGATTAATACAACGACACTGCAAGCCAGTTAAACATAAGTGAACCTTCTGAGATCATGTGACTAACACGGTGTCTTGCTGGGACAGGGTTGACAGAGTCATGACATTTCACCCCAGTGCATCACTGTGTTGTCTGTCATTTTGAACATGACTGAATGACGGCTATTTACATGCCCTAAGGGACAGTATTGTGTGGCAGGGGCCAGATCACATGCGCAAGGTCCACTGAATTGAACGCCTGTTCTAAAGGGGAATTTCTGTCACTGTAGAATCCTTTCAAAAACAACATCCATAAACTCATACTTGCCTCTAACTAAAGTAATAAACTTATGTCAGTAGGTTTAGAATAGGCCTAAGGGATTGTTTGGTTATTTTGTTGCTTTTTTGCTGAAAGACATCATTTTATAGAAATTCTGTAATTACATATTCACACGAAATGCACACGGAGATGCTTAAAAGAGTTTACCCCAAAACACCAAGTTGTTTAGCTGTGCAGTTACTATAGGTAAAAAAATAAAATAAAAATCATTTAGGGCTTTTATGGTTGCTGGGGCCAAATGCTACTCTAAATAAAACCATTGCTCTTAGGTATGTATCATTTCGTCACATTAAATAACCATTGGTGCACAGGCAGTGTATTGACAGCACGCAGGCCAACACAACCTCAAATGTCACCTATAAGACCATAAGCCACTTTAGGGATTTCAGTGATGCGATAGCTCACATATCATAATCAAACAGAGTCTGGATGTGATTACAAAAGAGCCAAAGACCTCAAGAAATCCTTCTGTCCTCTCAATAACAAAAGGATTGCTTTTTCTCCCACTAGCTGGCCACGTTCGGTTTCACGACACAAACAGCACCACAAAAATGTCTTTAATAGCCTTATCAGTCTGGTTGGAAAACACAGGCCCCCGATTCTCGCTCTGTACACCAGAAATGTTGCCCTTCAAATGCTTAGAGAGTCTGGAGTTATTTAGCTCTGGTCCCCAATTCCAGGCCCATGCCAAACCCAGAGTAGCATTGGAGGATTGTGTTTAAGAGCTGGCACAGGATAGCTCGGATACTTGTGTGCAAAGACACTGCCAGAGGGAGGGTGCTAAGAGGGCCCATCTCATCTCCAAGCTGTAAGCAACTGGAAAGTTTCAACAATTGTAGCGTTACATTTGGTCTTGGACTGGAATATTTTGATGTTCTGCGTATTTTATTTCTTGCATTGAAATCACCTGAACAAATCTAAATATTCATCCTTAATGCAAGTAATATTTGTGTTGCAAACTGTCTACATATTTTAACTAAACAAATACAAGTAGAAGGATAGAAAATAAAGAAAAACATTGATTGCATGTTAATGATAGCTACTTTCTTTGTCAAAGACGACACAAATCGACCTCAAAGCTGGAATTTCTACTGGAATATATCATTGCTTGATCTATGCAAGTTCTATTACCTCCAATGTATATCAGATGGAGACGAAATAAAAAGGATTCACAGGCTGAAGTGATGCGTCCCATCCAGCTTTTTGCCAACGGGAGTCTACGAATCGGAGGCAAGTGGTGGCGAAGCGGGGCTGTGAACCTCTCATTTGCAAGAGCACAGAAGTGTGTGGCTTAGGAAAATGGCTGTAATAGCAAACATGTGTGCCATATGTAACATGTTAGTAAAGTTGGGGGGTCTTTTCAGAGTGGAAATCTTGATAGTTGTGGATAAGAGCCCTTTCTTAATTTAGTTGACTATACAGGAGGAAACTACTACATGTACACACAAGCACTAGACTAGACAGATGAAGCAGGGTGGGGGTTGCGTTATGACTTTTACACAACAGCCCAATTCTTTGATATCGCTTTTACAAAACAGTTCAATGAACATTAAGTCAGTTTTGAGTAGATTACGTGTTAATTATTCCCAGTTCCCTCCTTAGCTCCGCCAATATAAATAAATAATTCCAATCAAAGCCTAGCAGAACACCAAGCTACTCAACAGAGGTGTTTTTAGTTCAAGAATGATTCCGTGTTTTGGGGGGGGGAAAAAAACCCACCTGTTGGATGATTCAGTCGCTTATACTTGTTCTCTCAAAGAATCTGAACGAATGGTTGAATGGATTCAGTGACTCATTTACAAAGCCACTGGTTTCATTCCCGAGTAAGCAGAGTTCTTGAATTAATCTGTTTAATGAATGAGTCAATGACTCCATCACAAAGACAACCTATTGAATCGCTCCGAATTTTGAATTAATTGATTAAATTAACGATTCAGTGACTCGTTTTGTTCTCGAGGAACTCGGCGTTTGAATGAATCTTACTGCCACCTACTGGCGGAACCTGAAAAAGTAATTAAAGCAATAATAATCGACTGGAGAAAATGACAAGAAATGTAAGATTTAAAAGTTAAACAAAGATGTTTGAACTACAAATTAGTTTCACACAATATGTAATCCGTGATAAAATTATATTTGTATGTTAAATTCTGTAGCATATATTGTTGTAGAAGTGTGCATCCAGATGAGAGTTGGTTATGTAACGTCTTTAGAAAGTATTAGCCTACTGCAGTTCAGGACTGTTTTCTATCAAACATGCTGTAAGTAATATATATATTATGAAAGCTACATAGGTTACTTTAAGTGAATAATTCAAAGAATAGGCCTATTCTTTAACAATACCAATTTGCCAGGGTTACACAATGAGAAAAAGTTTGCCATTATGCAAGGTAAGATATGATTTCATAAAATGAAGAAAATTATTTCGTATTTCATGCTCTGACTGAGGTAGCATTGATGTTTGACACGGAAGTGTTTTTATAGCTTTCCCGGGAAAGCATGGTCTAAATTCTTAGAGGGTTATAAAAACTCACTTTCAGTGAATGATACGGTTCTTGTAAAAATAACACTCATTTTATGATGTTTCCAAATACTTAAAAAGGTGTGTATAATTGAGAACAACGTACACTTCATCGGATGTGAAATTATGCTACTGAAGCAATGGTTGGAGGCTATGTCCAAATGCATGAATGTTTCACAGAAATGCACACTTTTCATAGAAATAATACAGTAGCTCTTTTGGTGTCTTTCTCCGATTCACACATGTGTTTTTACAGAAATATTTAAAATGTCAGAAAATCTAATTTTCTTTTTCTTATATAACTGACCACTGTCTTTCATTTTGGTTTGCCATTATAGATTTACAGTAAATGTATTTTATTGCATTGTTTAAATTATATTGGTTGCACATGGTATAGGAGAATGAAGAAATCAATTTCATTCTGTGATTAAAATTGGCTGCATGTTCCAGTATTGATCATGTTCTGTAATTGTTAATAAACAAAAACTGATAATTGAAAATTAAATTAGTTTTAAATGTCATTAAGCAAATAAGAAAAGTGTATTATTTTGATTCTAAATTTGAGCATTTAATATGTAAATATAATGTCTGAGTTTAATGTTAGCTCTGAATAATACCTACACAAATCTCTTTTTTTTTTTTTTCACAGCGCATATACAAGTACGGCATAGGTCAACAGTCAATTTAGTGAAGTTCAGAACCCTATAAGTAAATAAGAACCTCAATGTCAGATTCATCCTTTGAGTTGCATTATAACGGCAGACTTGCTATTTATTGTCAGTTTCTCAGCAGTAGCAGCTCTAAACTAACATGGTTCATTGTTTGTTCATCTACAACTTGACGCCTCCAAGTCGGGGTGGTCAAAAAAAATAAATAAATAAAAAATTGGAGAGAGAGAGAGAGAGAGAGAGATGCCAACGGACACCAGCACGCTGGTTTGAACGGATTTGTGTTATTGCTAAGAGACCACTGGCCGAAGCCAAAACCCCTTCCTTCCTTCCGACCAGCCTTAGAAGAGAACAGCTTAAGCTGCAATGAATTAAGAAAATGAGAACCGGAAAATTGCACTTTTAATTTTCTGACCTTGTTCCATTTCCTGCACTAATGTCCAAGCACTCTGGGAGCCACATCCCTCCTTTGTTTTTATGACTTTTATAGACAACACTCGACCATGTAAACCCCTATTTTCAATACAGAGCCTTACAATAAACATTTTGTTTTCAGTTTGGATCGATGTGTCTGGGTTTCCTCTGATCACGGGGTTTCCAGCAGAGAAAAGAGAAGTGGCTCAAATAAAAACTTGAGGGACATCATGGAGATTTTGGCAGATTTTTGATCACCATAACAATATGATTTTAATGTGGCAGAATATCCCCATGGGCCATTATAGCCTGTAGTGAAACCCCATTGAGCTGTTCAAAAAGTGAAAGGAAGTATGCCAAAGCAGAAAGTTCTCAGAAATCCCACAAACAGATATTTGATCAAAATGAGTGATTTTTATCAGAGGTGATGATAGAAATGTATATTTTAATTTTATAAAGCCCATTTTGTTCATTGGATTTTGGGGGATTGGCAGGTGCAATTTGTGAAACTGTATGAGACAAATCACTCAAAGGCAGCTTAAATTGGCCAAGTTTCACTGGCTCTCAAGCTCTGTTATTACCGAGAATATACATTGCTTGAATCACCATTAGTCAATAGCTGGCTTACTGCATTTAAACCAACCGAACGGACGTCTCATGAGAAAAGGAAACCGTGTCAACAACAGCAGTCACGTGCAGTACTAAGTGATGACATTCTATGGCTGTGGGGTATGTGGAGGCCTTATTAATCACAATATTTTTCATCATAGCTTTACTTTTGGATTAAAACTTTTTTTTTTGAGCATTTCTTGTTTGTACTGCAGAATCCTCACTGGAAAAACAAGTCAGTACCCCGCGCAGAACAATAACTTATTTGATTTCAATAAGAGTGTTGATGTTAAGCCGGCTCTTTATTTGTAGCGTACTATTTAGTGTAGTGTGTGAAAAAGAAAAGGGGAATACTGCATAACTGTCTTGCGTTAGCGTTTGGATGTAAGCCACTCTGTTTTTGCTCCACGCAGAGATTCATCGTGCCCTCAAGGAGCCTTATTTAGCGTACAGATGCATCTCATCTGCTGGGTCTTAGAAGCCATGCCACATGGGAGGACACAAATTTGTTTTAAGTAGGAATTTAAATACACACAAAGAAAACTCTCAGTGCCTTGGCCTTGCAACACAAACTTTGCAGATTTCAGACGTCTGTTTCACTGAAGTGCTCAAAAAAAGCGGCCACTGCCCTGTTTCAAGTCACGCTCCACCGCAGACAATGGCACATATGAGCGATTTGGCAGTTCTGTATTGTTTGTGTCAGCAGAGTAAAGTAATTTATCCAAGATAACCTAAGGAGACCTCATTTTGTAGTGCTGAATTGACCATTCAGTCTTATCAGAGACCTTTCTGAGATGTTCGTATAGTCTCTCCGTTTTATCCGAGTTTAAGTATCACAACTCATTGTCCTTGTCCAATTTAATTAGTTGGCACTTTATTTGTGAGTTAAATGACCATCTCTTGCTCTTTTCAAATATGAAATGACATTGTGACAAGATAGCGATGCAAATCTGCCTCTCATTGTGTCCTGCTCGTAGGGACGCTGCAGAATAAATCTGAATAAATTAAGCAGATAAATGAATATTCATAATAAGTTGCAGTTAATCTTTCTCTGCCTTCAGAGGTAAAATGATTGCAAATGACATGCCGTAGATACCAACGCAACTTTTTAAAGTTGATAGATTAATTTACTGTTGCATTTGAATAACGAACTGTAAGATGACCCTAGCTTGGGCCTGATTTCTACATGTGGAAACTCCTTGCAGGTTAGAGAGCTTTGTAGAAAACTTTTTTCTCTGCTTAAACTCAGACCTGAAGAGAAATTACACGGTGTTTACTCAATGTTCAATAAAATGATCACTTAATAAAAACTGGGGGAAAAAAATGTTTTGTTCTTGCTGTGCAAGCTTAAATTCATGCATAAATTAAGCAGATAAATATATGTGTGTGTGCACGCGTGCGCGTCTTATTTGTAATATTTTTAGCATACTGATAAAATGTGCATATTCAGACAGTTCTTATATTTAAACATTTTATTTTTATTAATCCAATAAAGAACAAATGCTTTCACTAGAATTGTAGCAAATTCAACCAAATAGCCTTAAACAGCAAAGGGATTTTTGTAACTTATGCCAAATTCACACTGCACGATTTTCAAAGTTGTCAGATCACACTGCACAAGTATCTGGGGTAGCATTCAGTTACTGCGGTGTTCAAATTGCTCAATGGATCGGCGACAGGAGGTTACACACTGCATGACTTTACAATAGGAAGAATCGCCGACAACGCTGTCTGGTCCGCAAACTACGTTTCACAACCAAACACATGCAAGAAGTGATGCAGGAAATAATGTAAGATCATACGTGAGATAGAGTGGTGCTCGCGGTGAGACTGGAACTGTGTGGGTGTGTGGACGGGGATACAAATGGTCGCTAACAGTTTTCTGTCTTCTTCTCCATTTCTCGGGTCCAAATAGACCGAGAAAGAGCCTTTCTCGGAACCGAAGCCATGCTTGCTGATATTGTGGTCTATAACTCCTCCCCAAACTTCCCACTGTCCTGTATCTTGTTCAGTCTGAACTCATTCACACAGCAGATTTTAAATCGCCGACTATACATTCCCTCAGATTGTGTCTTTGATAATTCACACTGCGTGAATGAGCACCAATTTGCCTCCGATTTCAGGCGATTTCTCAAAACCTGTGGGCGAGTGAAAATCAGGGTTAAAATCGTGCAGAGTGAACTCGGCCTTAGAAAAAGTAGGGGGAAAAAGAGAGAGAGATTGATAGAATGACCTTTGACCCTTTGTTGCTTCTCTAGGTTATAAAGTGACTGAGCATTATAGCAGCTCATTCTTAAAGGGCTCGTAGGAAGGACACACTGCGTCTGTGGTGAACAGCCCTCTGGTAAAGCGTTTCTGCGCGAGAAAGCTTGAGGACGCATCTGAAGTGCTTTGATAAAGTGCTTTGAGAGAAAATGAACTCCCTCATGGATTTAATGACATCAAAGAGTAAGTCTGGCATCGTAATAAATTCAGACCAAACTCATTGAGAAAGAGAGGGAAATTGGGCCTTGATTATCACAGCTTTTGTGTGACATTGAAAAGACTAAGAAGGCCAAGAGAGGAAGGGGATAAGAAAAACCCACTTGTCCTCTCTCAAACTAGCCCACAGAAGAGAAAGAGAAGAGCCGTTTGAGGATAGTGTGCTGCCTAGTCGTCAGAGCGCTACACGGTTCTGAAACAGAAACTTTTCTGCCCATTGGACACAGTTTTATAAGCATATATGAGGGACAAAACAAAGCCCGGAGTAATAAGGAGCCCGCACAGTGGCCGTTATTTATTAAGAAAAAAGAAAAATATCAAATTCCTTGAGGCATTATTTCTATGTGATCACCGCATTCACACTGGCCTTTTTAAAGTCAAACCAAACTGTGACATGTTTACAATACGGGCCTTTTAGTAACTTTCTTTTCCCAGTATAAATCTCTTTTCAGACGCTAATTCTTTATATTCTTCTGGGTTTCAATATCAACAGAATGGGGGGGGGGGGGGTACTTTTACTCAGTTTGACCAAATTAAATAAATGCTTTCATAGTGGTATCCAAAAACTTTATTCAAATAGCTTACCGACTCTGCCCTCCACACTCTGACTCGTAGGTACCAAACATATGACATGGAAATACGGAATATAAAAATCAGTGGGGGTGAATTATGGGACGTTTAAAAAGACATTGATGTAAAAGTCAAGCCAGTCTGTCATTACCTCAAGCTTTTACAGCAACACCTTTTGGCTTAAGGTTTGGGTGAGCGCTGAAAGTGTACTGGTTCACTGGCTTTCCCCATCAAGACATTTGAGTGTCTATTAATGCCTCTAGAAATGGCCAGATAATTGTTCCTTTAGTTTTGATTTTAGGAGGCCTGACTTTTAATTCAGTTTGTATAATAGATTTCTGGTTACTGTTTAAAAAAAATAAGATGCAGTACTGGCTGTGCTAATCTGTGGTTTGCATGGAATGTCTTAATTTCAGTATTGTGACTTGTTAACTGAATAATCTCCATGAGTAAGCGAATTAGCAATTGACAAGAGACAGCGAATGATTGGCGCAATGGAAAAAATCCGGAAAGCAGTGGATGTGCACACACTCATTTTGCCTTTGTGAGCCAAGAGACTTTCAAAAACATTAAAATATATGTACGCTCATTAACGCTCTGAAATTTTGTGGACTTCTACATTTCTTTTTTTCTGATAAAAGCTTTATCTTCATCTGATTAGAAATAAGTCAAACCATATATAATTAAAGGAACCACAGACATGAAAACCCACAATATGTTACAGTGCCATCTTTGTTGCTCAAATAGTTTCAACAATCAACCTTTTGTATCAGTGACTGGAAACTAATGGTAAGCAAATCTGCTGAGAAGTTGTGGGATAGTTTCATCAATTCAGAACTGTTTGGGTTTACATATACAGTAGTTTTAGTGTTAGGGCTTGGCTAACTCGGGTAGCAACAAAATCAAAACACTACTACACATTCTTAGTTGTTAGTATTTATGTGACTTGTTTTAGGATTTTGCGGCATACCCACTCACTGACCTTTCAAAGTCTTTGCTTCTGATGAGATATACAACAGCAGACTGATGAAAGCCCAAATATTTTAATCCAAAATGTCTTCTCAGCTTCTTTGAAATATTTTTCATAGGCCCGTATTTCTTTTGAACAGCAGGTAATTAATATCATGCAGTTTTGTTTATGGGGTGCCACACCTGAACTGACTGAAAACACCTGACAGCAATTACACCCTTTTCAAGAGTTCATTATCCAAACATTCCACAGACCTTTTCCATTAAGGACTTGAATTGTTTAAACCAGGCTTGTTCCTGAGATCTACCTTCCTGCAGAGTTTATTTCCAACTCTTAAGCAAAACACACCGAAGCAGCTAAGCAAGTCTTGAAAATCATGGCAGGTGTGCTGAAACAAAAACATACTCCAGACAATACAGACTGGCAATGCAAATGGTCTTTGCATGCTTATATATTATTAAACAAATTTTGTATTATTCATTAGTATGATTTAGAAGTTTTAATAACATTGTACATTGTAGAAAGTTATATGCTGCTTAACCAAATCATTTAAAAAACACTTACAAATAATTTTAAATATGTATTGTGAGCTTATATGATGATGATGTTTAATGACTGATTCTATTAAATTCTAAAATAATAAAAACAGATTTAGATAAATGTGTTTTTATTGTATATTATAATATTTTATTATGATAATAATATAATTATTTTTTTATACAAATGATAAAGCCAAATTCTGATTAAATTAATTATAATCTTAAATTAATCTGTTCAAAGTGTCAAAAATGTTCTGAAGTGTAAACATTGTACCTCAACTGTGCAAAGGGTTTTTAAATCATTCTAACTATACATTATAATATACAGGTATTTTCAAGATAGAAAAAAATGTATGTTCAATGTTCATTGGTTTAGCATTGACTTTGTCATTTATAATTAAAGGTAAGGAGAGAAATTAACATATAATACATATGTGCTTTAAGGATTATAGTGGCAGGACTCAGCTAATTAAATAATATATATTGAAAAATAGTCAAAAATACATAAAATTGCCATTCTATACAATTTAAAATAATTATGATAAAAAAATATATATAATAAAAATGTGTTTTAAAATACTTTCAAACAAATAACAGTGGCTGGATTGAGACTCCTTCGACAGAATATTCTTTCTGCTGTTCGGAGGAAGAGCTCAAAATTACAAACTTTCAACAAAACCGTCACAAGCCTCACACACAGCAGTCTCACTCAACTCGATGGCTCCACCCAGCAGTAAACGCTCTCAATTTTTTCATAGTGAAGGCAGAGCAGGAAATGATATAATTGTTGCATTTTTCCCATGCCCATTTGCCCTGTGCTTGACCCCCTCCTTCGGCTGCTGGGAACGGTCACTTAGTGATTAGTGCTGTGAGCATCTGAGTTTTCATCCGCAGAGATCTGTGTAGGGGGTGTTCGGAGACCTTTACAGTGCATCCGTGTGGCTGTGAGAGAGAACGTGTGGGAAAAACGGCTTTATGTGGTGCTGCCGCTGTAAATAGAGCATCAGGAAATCTGTTTAACAATCACTCATGGGATGTTTAATGAGTCTATAGTTAGCAATTCCAGCAGAGAACAAAAATAAATTTTTAATCAATCAGCTACATTGCATTACAAATGCACAGTGCGCTGTGCTGCCTTTCGCAGTGGATTTGATTATGGCTGTTCAACATCAGTCTGTTCTTCAGTCGATTAATATCGTGTATAATAAGGATGCTCATGGGAAAGGCAACATCCAAACAGTGAAGCGCATTGTGTCTTAAATCCAACCAAGTGACATCATGTCGTTTTACCACTGAGGTCATATGAAACGCCCTGCACCGTGCTTCCCAAGAGAGGACAGTGGAAGATATTAGGTGTTTCGGGACACTCTGGGCGTAAGCCATATTTTAAGGTCTAAATTAGGTCCGCTAGTCTCAATCCTTGACCGTAATGGTGGGAAATGTCAGTATGATCTCAGGACATCACCCAAGTCTGCTGTCATTATCTATTAATGTTAAACTAGCCCTCAATAGCTCCTATAAGCATTTATTTACTCCTAATAAGAAGTCAGAGAAATGACTCTGTCTGGATGTTTCTAATACACACTATATTTGTAGTTTTCTTTTGTATCTTTGAATGAAATATAGCCACTTTTATACACCAAAGTGTGTAAATTACAGTAAAATTGCTGGATTGCCAGATTTTTCGGGTAAATATATCATATCTGCTGTGTTGTTCAAGCAGCTGATTTCTGTATTTTTATCTTTAAGGCTATCATTCACACAAAAGCACCAAAACAGCATAAAACTGCAGTATCAGTGATATAAATTTGTGACAAATTCAGCATTTACTCACTTGCTGACAATGGATCATATGATAGTGAATGGGTGCCGTCAAAATGAGAACGCTGAATGAGAATTTGTTTCACTTCACAATACATTAATGGATGGGTCCCTGTAATTATTGTGATGGTTTGATCAGCGGTTTGAACTCTTATTCTGCTGCAGAGCATCCATTGGTGAGCAGGTGATGTAATGCTACATTTCTACAAATGTGTTAAAATGAAGAAACAAACTCATCTACATACTGAATGGCCTGAGAGAGAGTAAGTTTTCAGCAAATATTCAATTTTCTGTGAGTTGGTCCTTTAAATGCTGTGCTGTTTTCTTTTTCTTCTCTCCAGATGAAAAGAAGCACTTTAGTTTCACTATCTGTCCAGTTTGACAACATATGTTTGACTTCTGAGTGACAGGCGTAAGGGGACGATCACAATGTGTTTTTGCTTTCTAAAAACCAAGATACTGCACAATAGTATCCAAAGGCAAAGCCACATTGTTGATTATTGAAATATATATTTATGTGGCACTCATGAAAAACACTAGATGTGAACAGTGGAATGGCTAAAATAATTAGAAGGTCATGCAAAAGACACAAGCACAACATTTAAAAACGTCCATCTCGGTGCGTATATACAGTACATACAGAAACAATGAAAAGCGGAGCAGTGGAATACAAAAACATGTTCTGTTTGATTGTATGATTCATACTTTACTTGATACGCTACTTTTGAGCAAACTTGATTAATTTATTATAGGCCTACGTGTTTGTCATCCTCTCCTCACCTTTCTGGAAAAAAAGAGAACCCTAAAAATCTCTGACACATTACTGATACATCACTTACTGAATGAAGCAAATCCAAACTAATCACAAGTCATCATACATCAAAATGACAATATATTATTCTGGCTTCACCTATCAGCCAGACCTCAATTTATTTGGCATCTAAATCGCTTTTGTGACATTTTTAAAGCACACCAGTACTCTGTGATTCCAGTCCAGCTTTTCCCTTCCAAAGGTGGATAAACAAGTCATGAAATCTGGGCAGCAAGCACTGCAGGACTATAGCTGTACTGAAAGCCAGAGTATCACATCCAGTCACACACCTCTTCCTCACAAAATGAATGAACTCGTACTTTTTTCTTTTTTTTTTTCAGATACACAGGACTGGGTGCAATAATTGGCTTCCATTTCCTTTTATTGAGAGAGAGCACTATAAACTGTTTATGTATTTTAGTGCATTGCCTGACTTGAGAAGTTACATCATAGTTCAACTGAAAGTCAATTGAAGGTTTTTTTAGTACCCTCAAAATAACATTTTACGTCAATTTTTTTTAATCAAACAAAGACATGGAGAAAGAGCAAAAGGAATGTACACTAAATATTATGCTATAATGTTTCATACATTGTAGTGGCAGAATTATGATTGTATTAACTAATATCCAATTATTTAAAATATAAGGCCTATAATTAAAACATGTAATAAAAAAATATATATTTTAAATCTGATTTAAAATGTGCAAGAAGAAAATAATAATAGAGTTAAAAAATAAGAAGAAGAAAGTTTAGCCATATATACAGGTGCAAGACTGACCGAGTCATGCAATAATTGTCTTCATTTGTGTTGTGTACATTATGATTACATCTAATCGTTTCTCATCAGTTGTATACCACGTTTTACCTTTTTTTAACAGTTCAGGATGTCTGGTGACTGTTTATATGACAGATCCCAGAAGCCTTTGTGTTTGAGATTGGGACTATTGTAGTAGCTCAGGAGGTTTAGTTAGTTTGGTTTGGCAACAGTCCTTCATTTTAGGGTTTCAAACCACTGTTTAGCTTTTGCATGAACAATTGCATTGTTCAATGTCAACCTTATTTTTACCTCCTTTCTTTTTTGAAAGTAGGATCGTGTCAACAGTTGGACTCGGAGTGGTCCTAAAAGTCTTACTCTCATGAATTCCAGCCAGGCTCTCATTGATACAGTAACAAAGCACGTTGAGTGTTGTTGGCCATTCGGTTAAATCATACAAACAATGCGGATTCTGGAATTTTCTGACACGTTACAGCTATTTAAGATTATTGTGCACTTAATATTTCAAAGATGACAGAACTGTGTAGGGAGTTGTGTTTTAGTATTACAATACATGTCTGATTTATTATACTTTTTTCTTTTGTTCCCTGTAATTATGTGTATATTTTATTTATTGAAGATTCATTTACAAGTAATTAATGGATATTACAACTGCATTTTTATTTCTTTGTGTGATTGTGTAAACCATTAGAGTGATTTATGAAGTGGATATTGGAATAAAGCTGTTGGCTTGCGGCTTGGGAACTGTAAGAACTGGATTAGAAGGTTTTGGGCTTATGAAAGTAAAAAAAAAAAGAAAATACCAACAAGCCCAGCAATCCAAGGTCCACAGTGGTCTTGTGTGTGTGTTATCAGTGGAGTGCCAGTGAGGTGGGGGATACCGTGGCATTATACAGTGGTACTGTGGCATCCGTCTATGATGAATAATGCCAGGCTTAGAAGATGTGCCCAAGCCAAGATTTGAAAAGCTTTGAAAGAGGAGGAGGAGAGAAATCGGGATTGTTCTTAAGAAAAACATTTCTATATGCACAGTTTGTTGTTATACAGTAAATGTCAGCAGTTGGTTTTATTTTTTGTTAATTTATAGCATTCTTAGATTTTTTTAAATGTCTTGTTGTTGTTTTTTTTGTGAGCATCTGAAACATTTTAAAACTAAAAAAAATACACTAATATGTGCTATTTATCTTTAAAAATGCTCCATTGGTGCAGGGTTTAAGTAAAGGCCGGTATTTGTGATACAGTATCTGAGGTGATTTTGTCAAGTGCATGGCTTCCTACAGAAATTGCTGTCACTCTTTACCTCTAACATCTGCTTCCATTAAAAGCCACTCAGAATGGTAATTTAGTGACCTGCTGAGCCCTGAAGCCATCTCTACTGAAGCACACCTGTGCTTTTCTAAGAGTATAATAGGATCAGGACTATTAGTTGGCAATTAGAGATTGTTTAAACCAAAAGTATTACCAGATCACATTACAGGCACTGGCCAAAACTGAAACAAGTTCACAAGTGCAAGTCACCAGACAGAAATGGAAACCTCTTTAATGCTTATATATTTATGCTGAGAACATGATAATCTTGTGCTGAGATACTGTATTAGTATACAGGCTGCTTTGTTATAAATGCTGTGGAAGATTTGTTTGTGGAACATTAATTAATGCCAAAGAGTGGTCACAGCATAAAAATAAAATAAAATAAAACCCTGATAGCATTCTTTCTACAGCTTTTAATTATTTTTAGGCTATATTTTTGGTACATATGAACCCTTAAAATAAATAGTCACTTTTCTTTATATAAATATTTGAGTTATTTCCACAGCTATGACCCTTCATTTAGAAAGTCTAGTTAATGACAACATACCCCGTTTCATATTAGTAGGTGACATAAGTGTTTCGTATGGTTCTGAGTATTACTTGAAGCAGCCAGCAGTAAGGAGTTTAAAACATGCTTAACTAAACATTTATATTAAGAAGACATTGTGCACCGTGTGAATTTGATAACTTTTGATTGACCCTTGTGAGATTATTAAATCTAAACACACACACACACACACACACGGGTCATGATTGTGTAGCTCTGAAAAAAATTGTCCAAGAGTTACCTAATGTTTCACTTGGGACCAATTTGGCCCGTCCAACACCCCGCAGCTGTTAACATACCGTAAAAATGCTCAGACTGGGCCAAAAGACAGGAAGTGGCTTGTATTTAGCCATCAACATGATAACCACCATTATTTTCTTTTCTTATGAGAAAAGTAAAGAACAAACTACACAAGAAAACTTCTGTGAAAAAAAAACAGTCAATTACACACGGTCAAACTGAAATTACTGATGTGCATTTAAATGGTTGGGATTATCATAACATGTTATTGTACATTCAATCTGTCAGTAGGCAATAAGTCAACATTTTGAAAAGTGTTTTTGTTTGCTTTGAAAACTATGTGTTAAAGCATGTCAAACGAGCCAATAAAATATTGTTAATGTCAACATGTCGCCCTCTAGTGTTCAAGAGACACAACAGATCAATCACTTTCCCCTGAATGGAAATATAGGGGATACATAAAATAGATAAACACATAAATACATAAAATAAATATACGAAATAAGTAAGGTTTAGTACATAGCCATTTTCATTTTTATTTTAAGTGTCCAATCTAATTACAGTAGCATGTTCAAGTGATATGACCACAGATAATAGGCCTAAACATGAAAACATTAAATTAATATTGTAATAAAGTTTTGGAGGAAACATAACAAAAGATTTAACACCAAGGTCAAAAGATAGATAGAAGATATTTTTGGATAGAAGATAGATAGTCGATAGGGTTAGGATACGATAGGAATAGATAGATAGATAGATAGATTTTGATTCGGTATAGATAGAATGACGAAGCGACGGAACCAAGAAGACAGCACCGGGGGAAGACAGACAGACAGACAGACAGGACAGATGGATAAGATAGATCGACAGATAGAGAGATTAGATAGATAGATAGATTAGGATAGATAGATGATAGATATATAGATTAGATAGCTAGATAGATGTAGATAGATAGAATAGAAATGGACTACGACAACGGACAGACAGCAGACCGACAGAAAGACAGATCAGACAGACAGCGACAGGACACGACAGACAGAACCAGGCAGACAGGACACGAAGAACAAGACAGACAGACAGGACAGTCGATAGATAGAAGATAGATAGTTCGAAAGATAGATAGATAGATAGATTTAGATAGATAAGATAAGATAGAAGATAGATAGACCCTGAAATGGACGGACGGACGGCGGACAGACAGACACAGACAGGACAGGACAGGAAGACAGAAAGACAGACAGGACAGACAGACAGACAGACAGCAGACAGACAAACAGCAGACAGACAGCAGACAGACAGACAGATCGAGAGTAGTAGTGATAGATAGATAGATAGATGGATAGATTTGAGTGTATAGATAGATAGATAGATAGACTGAATGGACGGACGGACGGACAGACAGACAGAAAGACAGACAGAAAGACAGACAGAAAGACAGACAGACAGACGATAGATAGATAGATAGATAGATAGACAGATAGTAGATAGATCGATAGATAGATAGATAGATCGAGATATAGATAGAAAAATGTTGTGCAGGTAACCTTTTTCAAAATAAAAAAGAAAGACAGAAAACATTGATTTTCATCTTCATCAAAGCGTAGCTGTACTCTTTAAATATTTATTTTCTGTCTAACGCTTTGGGGAAAAGACGATAAAAATGTTTTGTTTCAAATTAATGATTTTTGGTGTGTCTCGTCTCTCGTGTGGTGTGTAAATGATGACAAACTGTTAATTTTGGGATAGACCCTTCCTGAGACACAGAAGACAATTCAGCCGCAAGGTGGCAGCAAATGCCTGTCTATATCGGATATCTCAGTTTACGTTACATGAACACTTTAATTTTTTAAAGACGAGTTTCAACAGTAGCCTACAGTAGTTAGGTAAACATTAACGTTCAAAATGCTGGAAATTAAACAACTACTGCAAATAAAAGTGAATTTGATGGTCTATTTCATGTTTTTTTTTCTACCTCATATCTTAAAATAACTAGTTATAGCCTATTATACTGCAGTACAACATCCCTGCAATTGAACTCCACATTTACATAAATGGATGAATTTAGAGTCATGTGATTTTTGGGTAACACTTTACGGTGGCACTAATATACATTAATTCATGCTTAACTAATGCACAGATAATCACGAGTTAATGTATAACTCGTGATGAAGAACTAAACTATTTATTAATGATCAGCAACAAATGAACATTCTATATGATTAAGTAATCAATACATTGTTATTAGTTAAATGTGTCAATGTATTAATTCCCTAATAGCATATATTAACTTTGTGGAAATTGATGTGGTAATTACAACAATGGGTAAAAGCTATGCATTTCAACTTCCAGTTGTCTGCTTTAATTAATCATTAGCTAATGATTTTCATAGGTATCATGTTATGACTTTACTTGTCGAGGCACAGAACTAACGAATCAAAATCCTAACCCATGACATATTACTTACATTAGTTAATAGCCTGTGCTTCCACAAATCATAAAATAATGATAACTTTGCAAGTCATTAGCTAATGATTAATTAAAGCAGATAACTGGAAGTTGAAGTACTTTGACCATTGTGGTAATTAACATGAATTTACATAATTAGGTAATATAATATGTTATAAGGGAATTAATACATTATGACACATTTAACAAATAAGAATGTATTGATTACTTAATGAAACATAGAATGGTCATTTGTTTCTGAAGCAATAATCATTCATAAATGGTTTAGTTAGATAATGTAGTTATACATTAACTCATGATTATCTGTGCATTAGTTAAGCATTATTTAATGCATATTAGCGCACCTGTATTGTAAAGTGTTACCGAATTTTGTTTCTGTAAGCACTCTATCAATGTAACTTAAAAATATTTGTTTTTACATTTTAATGAGTGCATTCATAATTATAATCACATTATTTTAAAACAGGTTTACAGTAAATAAAGCCTCAAAAAGGAAAAAAAAAAAGATCACCAAAAAATAATTTACTTTACCTTCATGTCATTACAAACTTTCTCACTCCCATGAAACAAAACAAGATTTTACAGTAGGCAGAAAGTAATCAAGCCCAAGTCACAAATCACTTGCATAGCATTTTCCCCCCATACAATAAAATGATCAGACTCATTCTGCCTAACAGCTCCTTTTGAGTTACACAGAAAGTAAGTTATATTTTATCCGTTTGAGTCAAAGTCAACTGTGGCTCCTTCTGGGATGTTTAGATAGACGATAAAGATGAACTAAGACTCAGCAGGGGGAGCCCATCATCCTCTGACTGTATGCACATATTAAAACAAGCACTGTAAAACATACACAAATGGCAATGTTACTAGACATCATGCAGAATCAGAATATGTACAGTATAAGTCATTAATTAATCTCTCATAAATGCAATGATGAATTATCATAAGAAGGCAATGTTAATCACTCTTAAGAAGAGATCTTCTATATTGGAGTAAAGCACTTCAGAATGAAGATCTTAATGAGAGTTTTTGGGTAAAGCTACGCTAGAGCCATCTCGATAACCAAAACCCTGCTTTACCCTTTTGTAGAGAAACTGCAAAAGTGATGTCAGATTTGTGTAATGAGGTAGTTTCCACCGCCACCCTAATGAGATTTTCTTGGCAGCGCTTATGGCTCCATCTAATGCAACATAATGCTGAACGCAAGACCCCCTATTGATGCCTGATGATGTAATGCATGATGCAACCGCGTGTAAGGCTTTGACCAGATTATATAAAAGATGAGGCCGAGGGATATTGGTGGAAAATTGTGCTGTTAGGAGAGAACAAGTTTTGTAGAACTTTGTATAAAGGTATAAATGTGGATCTAAAATAGTGTAGCTTCTCTCTGTTTGGTAACAGTCTACAAATACACTTTGTTGCCTTTCTGCTTTTATCGTTATCAAGAAACCTTTTGATATATGAATATATGAAGAGGCCATATTGTGACTGATGCGATGAAAGCCCTAATCTAAACATCAAATTTTAAGTAAGCTCTATTGTTAAATTGAGGTTTATTGAGCTGCCTGTTCTATAAATACAGATGTCCTCTATGAGTTTGAACTGTGTGTGGTGGGGGTGAAAGGCTCTGAAGCCATGTGCCATTTTAAACCTTTCTTTTATGTGCCTTTTTACTTCATGTAACCGCACATGAAGGCTGGCTCCGCACAGGATCAAAGATATGACTCCTTTTTTTTTTTAGAGTCTAAAGGGCTTTACAGTTTACAGTTGCCTTTATTATACAGTATGTCTATATACATTGTGGGTTCCAGAAGTCTAATTTAAAATGTTTTTAAAAATGCTTAAAACATAAATACATAAAAATACATAAAATATAAAAAAAAATAGAATATAGTTTAAACTTGGAAATGAACAGAAACCTTTGGCATGAAAAAATATATAGATCAAAGTTGTGATGTAAAATCGCCAAAAAAATATTTCAGATTCTTCACCATTTTTAGGTCACTAATCAAATAATCAAATTTGTGACACTGATCGTGTGAACTACTTTGTACAGATGGGCAGATGCTCTTTTTCCATTACAGCTCAAGATGCTATTGGATCATCTCAAATCATGCTGGAGAACACAATCATCATGTTTGAGACAAATTTGAAGATTTCATGCAGCTTTAGTTCTGCCATCAAGCAATTGAGAAACAAACCAAATACAAAGACATTCAGAAATATTATTTGTTCAATCAAATTGGTGTGCTAATAATCAAATTTGTAAAGAACAAACATTGTATTCAATTTTTAAAAAATGCAAATTAGAAGCATTTTTAATATAGTGGTCATAGGCCTGCTGTATAAGGATACTTTAACAACTGTACATCAGAACTGTTTTATGCTAAAGTTTCACACCACACAAAACAAACCAAATTTGTAATGTGAGACCTTTAAAGTAATATTTTAGAGTTTAACTGCAGCAAAGCAAAATCTGCCATCCACCAACATCCTGCCTATACTGTAACTAAATTGCCAGATGCTTCTGTGCACAGTACATCATTTATAGGTTCCTATTGTGCTTTTTAATGTTTACTTTAGTGTAATGTTGCTGTTTTTGCATGAAAAAAAAAATCTGCAAAGTTTCAAGTTTCTCCAAAGGGAGTTTGGAGTATCAGTAAGTGCCGTTTCTGAATTCGATTGCAGTCCTGGGTTTTCTTCTGGGAACATACACATCACAATATCCTGCATTTAAATAAATCCTGCCCAAGGCATAAGCTAAAAAAGTATAAGGGGGCGAGGCCTGGTTGAGTTGCATTAGTAGTGTGTTGTCACCATCTATCTCCAAGAGATGTCCTTTCACAGATCTAATAAAATGATACACATTCAGCTGTTTGCGTTCACAGACATAAACGTCTGTGTTTGTGTGAACTTTGTGTGCTTGTAAAGAATAATCTTTACATGATTATGAAGAGCTGCAACGTCACACAAGCTTGAGTGTGATAGTAATGATAACTAAAAACAAACAGATATTTTGTTTTTATGCATATGCATGTTTTTGCATTCAACCAAAAGGAGCATTTACAGTGTACTAAATGAGTCTTGGGTATTTTGAGCTGAAACTTCACAGACTCATTCTGGGGACACCTGAAGCTTTATTACATTTTACAAAATGGGGCAAAACCGGACCTCTTTAAAAATAGAGGAATTATTATCCATTGATTGTGACATTAAAGGTGTCAGTGTGCTCCCAGGGCAATTGTTGGTGTTTTGGGGCTATTTATATATGCCAGAATGTGTGCTAAGATGATGGGAGACATTGTGTTCAGCCAGCCACGTTCCCTCTAAGCCGCGAACCAAAGAGGACGGTGAGGATGGGATAAGAGCACTCGTCCCTCCGCAGCAGGGTTTGCTGTTTCAGCTGTGGGGGATCTAGATATATAGGCTGACATCTGAGTGCAACTTGCTTAACACGCGGGACAGACATTTTTCTGTCATCGCATGTCCTTTGTGACTCTTAAAGGGATAGTTTATGCAAAAAAATAAATTCTGTAATTCATAGATTCTGTTAACATTTACTCATCCTCCACTTGCTCCAAACCTGTGTGAAGTACTTTTTTCTGTTGAGCACAATAGAAGATATTTTAAAGAATGTGTGTAACCAAATAGTTAGCCATACTAGTATTTTTCTTTCCCATACCATGGAAGTCAATCGCTACCGTCGACTGTTCGCTTACCCAACGAAAGAATATTTATTTATCTATCTATCTATCTATATATCTTCTATCTATCTATTTCGATCTATCTATCTATCTATCTATCTAGCTATACTAATTATATTTGCTTTCTTCGTTTCTTCTTTCTTATTTACAACTTAGTATTTTTTTTCTTGTTTTCAGTACAAATATCAAAAAATAAAATTAAAATTTTAAAATTTTAAAAACTTAAACCAAGATAGATTTACTGGGAAAACAAATGACATAACACACTGTCTTGCTTTGTAAACAAATTTATTAAATTTGAGTTTATGCTTAAAATAGATAAAAAATAAAATAAACTTGTTTTCCATTTGAATTAAGTTTATTTTTCTAGCCTTCATTTTGTAATTATTTCTTATTTGTTTGTGTTGTTTCTTTCTTCTTCTTCTTTCTTTCTTCTTTCTGTCTTTAAGCATATTGGGTCTCAAGTATCTTGATTAAGAATTTTACATAATTGGTACTGGAAATCCAGGACAAATATACGAGTAAGGAGTTTTTTTTTTTTGCAGGCATGAAGTGCTGCATTTGTCATGTTCTAAACATAGAAAATCTTGATGGTTTTAGGTGTTTTGTGTGTTTTGTGTGTATGGACATACCAGTTGTAGGGTTAGTATGTGCATGGGTGTGTAGGATTATTAGAGTGACTGTTGGCATATACGTGTAAGGAAGCAGGAAGGAGTATGTGTGTGTGAGGAGGGGGCTCATTATCTCATATGTAATCAGCAAAGCCTCGTTTTCTGCGTCAGTCCAACACACAGTCATGTGTCTGCGTCAGTGAATCAACCACCAGTTTTATGTTGTGTTATCAAAAGTGTTTGCTTTCCTCGCTTCTTCAGTTAGTGAAACAGCTGCCCTCTCACGGATCGCTGTAAGCTTCTGGATGAAATGTGTCTGGTTAACTACACAATGGCTTAGTCCTGCCGGGCTGATGGGGGATGGGGCTGGAGTTTCTGGTCATGTGATACAAACCATATTTAATACAATCTGAACTACATACAGCAGTGGGCAAGTCAGCGGCACAGTACGATCTCACAATCTGTGTCAGTGACCCACTAAAGACCAAATACGGTGTGTTTGTTAATACCAGTCGTGTGACCAAACCTGGAATGCAATGAGAAACACAAGTACAATGAATTCTCACAACTTTGCTCATGCTCTGCGTAAATGATAATGTGCAAGTTAGCCAGTCATGATCACAAAATAAACCCTTGAGAGGGTGATCAGGACCCCCAATGTTAATTGAAGGGGTTTTGTATCCTTCTAAATGGGTTTATTTTGAGATAATGACCAGCTGACTGCACATTATCCCATTAATTACATGGCTACTTACCAAAAAAATAAATAAATGTGAAAGAAATATTGATTTGCTTTCAAATTATACTGTTATATTTAGCAACAAGCTTCATACCACCAAAATAAGGGGTGAGTCAGTAGTTTTAAAGCGCGTATTCAGGAAGGTGTAATTCCAAGGATACATGAACTGTTGAAAGTGCAGGGTGACTTTATATTGTTACAAACTAATATTCATTTAAGTAAATGCTGTTCTTTTAAGCTTTCTATTTATCACGCAATCCTGAAAAAAACACATCTAACAGTTTCAACATTGCTAATAATGAGAAACGTTTTGATCATCTGAATCAAATGTTTTTGATCATTTGAATCATTTGATTTTGATTCATTTTAGCACGAGGTCTGAAGTAATAACAAAAATAGCTGGGATCAACAGCTTCAACACTGTTTCCAGAAGGGTGGGTGGAAAATAGCATCCTTCTCTGTGTCACCCTTGCTTTTGTAATTACTCTAATGTGACATGTAGGTCACCGCGGCTCACAAAGCTTGATAGAGTTGTGAAGTGTGTAATCAACAGCCATTAACAGAGCCATTGCAATTTCTGTCATCATTTCCTCACCCTCAAATCAGTGCAAAATGGTATGACCGACTTTCTTCAATGGAACACAGAATTAGATATTTTAAGAAAGTTTTTATTGTATAGTCACGCAGAAAAAATTTTCATACAGGTTTGTAGCAACATGAGGGGTGAATAAATTATGACAGAATTGTATTTTTTGAATGAACTAGCCCTTCAATATCATCAGTGGCTGTATAATGGCTGATGGAGGTGCAGTCTGTTACAAAGTTCCATGCACAAACTTAACCTGAGCAACACAACGCACAACAAAAAATGCTGGAGCTTAAGGTCACATGTTAACCTTTAAACAGGGTGATGTTATTGGGCCACAGAGGCCATCTGATGTGTCCATTTATTCAATTAGTGTAAATGTCAGTGAGCATGAAGTTGAGGGTGGTATGTTTTGGTTTGATGGCAGACACTGCATTATGTGCTTTACTCACCTGATAAACAGATTTTTGTTTGTTTTTATGTTATAAAATAGATCAGGCAAGAAAACAGACTTTTCTGCTGGCCTGGTTAAGATTTGCTTCATCCTGTCAATATTTTTACTGGCCCCACCACAAACCAAATGTTTTCAAGTGTTTGAGGTCCACAAATGCAAGATGAAATGATAAATTGCAAGGTGCTAATATTAATTTTATCTCACTGGCAGACAATGAGAATAGTGATGACAATATGTCAAAAAAATTAAACATAAAACATAGCATAATATATATCTTAAACTGAACATTAATGAGCAGAAAATGCAACAGCAGTGATAGACATTACAATTAGAAACAACCAAGCCAGTGCCATCTTTGTGTCCTGTGTTATTTAAAAGAAGCTCCAGGATTTTGGGGAAAACCACATGCTTCAAAACCAGAAAATCGGAAATAATCTCAAAGAAATCCTCATGAATTCACTTACATACTTTTTACAGTCAACCTGCAGCAAAATACAAACAAAATGACATACTGCTGAGCTTCAGAGATGTGGTGGCATTTCTATTTTTAAGGAGTAATCTCATTTAAGGAGTTGATATTCAAATCCTTGGAGCATGCAGAATGTGTCTTACTCATCCGTGCGTGATGTTGTCAGGAGCTTGATGAATTATTCATTCCAGGCCTTTATTTTTACGTGCCACTTTAGGTTTGGATCAACCGCTTACAGCATTATTCAGGTGGCCAACGGTATTTGGTGCAAAAGAACAGTCAGTAGTTATGTGTGGTGGGTGGGGGGTGGGGGGGGGGGTGGACATAGTCATAGTTACAACTAAATTGTTCCTTATCAAAGTCAAGACTGTTTAAAGCAGCAGACATAAAACATTCATGCAGCAGACGTCCTCACAGGATTCACTTCACTCTCAGACCTGTAAATATATTACACGTTGTCTGATCTTGACACTTCAAATGTTCATAAAATGCACATTTTGCCGGTTTTGATTTAGTCGTGTTTTTTCTACACTTCAAATGAGAACAATTCAGCACTCCCGTTCCCGTAAGGATATTGAACATGTATGAGTGCAGCATGATCAATACACTATACAGCATGCTGTAAATATGATCATTTAATGGTTAAATAAAATGTAAGGTGCACAAGTACATTTGTGACTTGTTTATTTAGGTTTTGGTGTTCCTATCATAACGGATCAGAGACGCTGTCCGCAGCTTTCTATTGAAGTGGTGAGGGTCGGCATGACCTAACACATCGCATCTAAATTCTGCTGCTAAGAGAGTCATTTATTATCCATGCTGTGCTTCCTGCAGCCCACGCGCTCTTTTCATAGAGAGATTATGCAATTTCCACCCAGCAGAAATCCCGTTTCTTAACATCAGTAAGAGGACCATTACAGAAAGACTATAGAAACAGTACAGAAAGATCTTCATGCAGACATGCATAAACCATCTCAAGAGTGTATGCAATGCATTAAGAAGATCACATGGTTTGGGTATGCTAACATTTGTCAGGAAGAGATTATGCTTTTTGTGACCCCCTGCTCGCTGTCAATGTAATAGAAACAAACGGGACTCAAAGGCACATTTTTAATTAACAAAAGCGTACTGGACTTGTTGACACGTTTTTGTGTGTTTTCTGTATTGTTATAGGCTATTATGCTATGGTATGCAAAATAAAGACATAAAAAAATATGTGTTAACATGATTTTACTGTGAAAAAAAAATCTTGTGTGTAAAGCCAATTTTAAAACGTACATAAACCCAGTACCCTAAAACAACTATGAAAACTTTAATTTAAACAGCTTTTCTGCTGAAATAATACAATAGAAGAAATGCGTTTATGACATTTTTAGCTTTAATTGAATCCCTCCAAAAATTAATTTTATTCATTTCCATTGTGTAGTAGACTACCCTAAAAAAAAAAAAAGGTGTATAAACTATTTTAACTATTTTCTAAAAAAATTTAACTATAAAGAAATGTTACAATGAATTTCACATTAAATTAAATGTGACATTTTGAAGTAGAAAAACTGAATTATTTTCTGGTAAAACATACTTCAATAATCTTTGTTTTATTGAAAATATATATTTTTTACAGTGTAAGTGCCTCACTGTAACCTTTTTTAATCAACATTACGGCGTAAATTGGTTGATCTTAATTCTTACTGAACCTAGAATATTCTTTAAAGTGTACTTTTGTTTACAGATTGTGTGTATAAAATATGCAAAACCAATATAAAAGTGGAAAAAATGGAACCATTTTTGATTCAATAGTGAATTCACAACCCAAACTCCACTGAATTCAAATGTCAGTATCAATGACAACGCCGTACTATTCAGTGTAAGGGCTAAAACACACATCGCCAACAGCGCATTCCCAGTAAATGTGCGCACTAATCTCCCTGAGCTCCAGCTCTAGCCGTTCTTCCAGAGAATAATTCTTCCAGCATGAGTCGACTGTCACTAATCATTCAATCAGTTCACTCACGGGAGCGCAAACTGCCCAAGCAGCAGATTCCTTCAGCGAGAGTCAGAGCGAAACTCACGTCCATGAGGAAAACAAGAGCTTTGCATCTATTTTTGCTCTGCGCGACCTATGGTTTTACAACAGATGCAAACCAGACTGAAAGCCTACTGGCTAATCGATATCAGAAAAAAGTGAACCTGTAGCCACAGAATCTGATTCACTGTATATAGTTACAGAAAAGCAATGAGTTGAAGTAACAGGATAACAGCGCATCTACCCGCTGAAGCAAGGATAGAAAACAAACTGATAGGGGCGTGAGTCGTCTTCATTAGATAGTTGAATAGGCTAGATTGGCGTCAACGACAGGAGGAGGACGTTTTGTTCGGTCTGATGCCAGAAAAGACATTTCTGAGATCACCCAGGTGGAATAAGCCTGAGGCAAAAGGTTTTGTTGCACTACCCTTGTAATATGAAAACCTGTTCAACATGAAATGTTTAACTAAGTATCAACAATGGGAAACAATATCAAAATTATAAAACAAATGGCATATGTTTAATGAATATTTTTAGGCAGGTTATACTACACTCAAAATACAAATACTGGACACACAAGCTCATGCGAAGAAGTTTCACAGTGTTCCAGAGTTCAAGTTTGGTGAACTGATCTGCAACTTTGTATCACATAAACCAATAGAAGATTTATTAGGTATTGTTCCTAACCAATACTTTACCAATCCACTTCTTGGGGAAGTCGTGGCCTAATGGGTAGAGAGTCGGACTCGTAACCCAAAAAAGGTTGCGGGTTCGAGTCTCGTACAAGCAGGGATTGTAGGTGGGGGGAGTGAAACAGCGCTCTCTCCCACCTTCAATACAACGACTGAGGTGCCCTTGATTGAGCAAGGCACCGAACCCCCAACTGCTACCCGGGCACCGCGCAGAAAAAATGGCTGCCCACTGCTCCGGGTGTTTGTTCACTGTTGTGTGTTCACTGCTGTGTGTGTGTGTGTGCACTTTGGATGGAATAAATGCAGAGCACTAATTCCGAGAGGACGTAACCAACTGGCCGATGTCACGTCTACTGGATTTGGTTTTTTTCTTTTTCCAGGACTGAGATATTCTTTTACTGGAGTCTTGGTCAGGTGAAAAAAGCATGGTGTATCGTAGTGATTCAATTGAATCATTCCAAACCGCCTCACGTACATCTTGAAATAATTCTAAATATAAGTAGATAAAAATTCAAACTTCAATTCAGAACCAGAAAACCATCCTAAATAGCGGCATTTAGGCTGCTGTATCCAAATGTCTGTTCATAATCGGATGATGGCATGATGGTAACATCTCAGGTCGCGCCGACCATGAGCTCACATCCAATTAAAGTAATACAGATGTAATAGTGGTGGTGCGTGAAACTTGATAGTAGTCTGAACATGGTCAATAGGGGCACTATGTGTGTGTTAACTTTAGTATTCATGACGAGGTTGACATGCACATGCACATGTAATTACATCTGTGATTCAAATTGACAAACATAGGGTGATATAATACAGATATTTTTTTTGATCCGAAATTGGGAATGGATTCTATTTGGACTGATGAAATATGAGTACACATGTAAAATATTAGTATAGTAGCCTAGAGAAGGAAGTGTAACTCAACTAATGAGAGTATCAACACTCAAAAAAGAAGTAGTTTTTAAATGTAACAACCTGTTTTAGCCATGAAGCTTGCACTGTAACTGATTCCTTCTTTTTCATTTTTAATTGCCTAGAGTCAGCCAACATCCTTGTACATTCTGATGTTTATAGACAATTGATGTAAATTGTATTATGGACAATAGGTAATACAAGACATGACCTCTAAAACACTGTATCCCATGATAAGGTTAGTAGATTATATCTGACAAGAACAAAGGATTACCAGCAGTACAGCGATCATGCCAACTAATGCAAACACAATCAAATGAGATACTATTGTGCAGTGGAGTAACATACATGTATATCAGATATCCCACCCGTAAGTACTCGCACAATCAGTAAAGAACTGATTCTGTGTTGGCTGGAGCTCAGGTTGTTTGAGTGCTGCATTGTATACTGTGCGATGCAAAGGAAGGGAGGGGAGGATCTGGAAAATAGCCACATAACTTAAAAGCCTTCAGCGCTGATCTGGGACCAGCATTTAGATGTCCTAATTGTGGTGAAAATTATGATTTGTTAAGCTTTAATTCCTTGGTAATTGTATAAAGCTAAGATTTCAGTGAACAACGAAAATGGAGCATGCTTTTTAAAAGAAAGGGAAAGAATGGCACTGTCATTTTAGTTTTAGAATTAGCCTATAATGACTTCAGACAATGGTTATGATGAGGGCTGTCAATTTAATCCCAAATGAAATTAAAAAATTGTAAAAAAAATAAAAATAATAATAATGCAATTATTCATGCCCCCTGATCTGTACATGAAGTCCATTTTATGTGCTTCCCTAAGGATAGCTGGAATGGGTGAAACAGAACACAGGTTTTTAATTCAACAACTGGACTGAGTTTTGGGAAAAGATTTATGAGACACGAAATGTTGACTGTCTACACATGTTCATACACTGAAATTTAAAATGTAAACTAGAAAGTGAACGCATGGACTGTAGACCAGTAGCAGGCTTGTGTTCTATTATATGGAAATAAAATGAATATCAAATTGATTTATCAAATTGATAAAGACACATTTGATTATTTTGCTTTTTATATTAAAAATGGTCAAAACTGCCATAATTAGTACTGCTTTCAATTGTCATGCCAATGTCTCTATTGACCTCTGTGATTGAAACAATATTGCAATGTACTTGCAGAGGAACACTGGAAGCGTAAAATTTCGTGGCAAATCAAACCCACTGATTTTATGTGTGGTGAACTAAATGAAAATCCATTAAATTGTTTGATTTTTACAGCAGATTTTTTTTTACAGCAGATACATGCAATTAATTGGGAATATTTTAGTTAAATTAGCATACCATGAAATTAATTTGATCACAGTTTGCAATCGATTGAGTTATAGATCTATATCATACAGTAAAGGGCATGGAAGTCACCAGGTGGTGGCAATAAAATTGAAAACACCATTTAAACATGAACATCTCATTTCTTCTAGAGGTCAGTTATTTTGGTAACATATTCAAGTACATTTTAAGAGCTAAACATAACGTTTGTAGCTTCTTTTTTGCCTTGGCAGAGGAATAGAGATCGCTATTGATTTCATACGCAGCACTAACACTGCATCACTGTGTGGAATCGATCAGCTGTGCAAGTTCTAAAAAGTGATTGTAATTTTGTGGAAAAAATAAACCTTACTAATGGGAAACCAGACCACTATTTTACTAAATGGCCAGTCAGATCATTAATGAAAATCAGCTGTTTCCTGTAGTTTATTTTTTATAGATTACATATAAAAGGATGGGTACAAAAATATTTAAAAGTTTCACAGACATGTTGCAGACCCAGCAACCTGAGGGATGAGGACTTCATCTGCAGTAAAGGTCATTACTTAGGGATGAGAATCATAAGAAAGGGGATTAATCTGGTTCCAATTGCACTTATTTAAGTCTCACAAGTAGATAGATATGACCATAAGTAATGACTTGTGGCTCAGTCTGAGTGATTTAATCTGATGTTAATTCAGTAACATCTCTGACTGATTTAGTGAATGAATGAATAATTTTAGACCAATGAGTTTGCCTGTGACTCATTTATGATTTGCTCTGAATGACTCATTAAAAAGGAGTTCATAATGCATAAGAATGCAGGCATTCTTGAGTGATTAACAGAATTTGAATAACATTTTAAGCCTCAAATTGTGTTTTGGTCATTTTTGACCTATAGGGGATTACAATCTTTTTATCAACTTGTTTTCTTTCAATTAGTACAGGTTTTGTATTTCTTTTTGGAACTGATTGATTGGAGTCCTCTACAGAACTGAGGTTTTGCGCCTCATTTTTTCCGTGAACATTGCCAAATGTTTGCACAAATAATGCTTTCTCACTCAAAAGCTGAGATTCATAAACTAGATTAAACAGAGGGGTCCTCCATCGCCAATCAATTCCGAAAAAGAAATACAAAACCTGTGCTAAATGAAAGAAAACAAGTTGACAAAAAGACTGAATCCCAGATTTGGTGAAAATATAGCATAGCAAGAGATTTACAAGCAATTAAAACAACAACAAAAAAGTTAAACAATTAAATCTGTTTTGAATAAGAACTCCATTCCCAAGCCATTTCTCAATATTTTCTCCACACACCCAAAAGGTAGGAGGCAAAAAAGTTGAGAGAGAAAACAAGGAAAAACAATCAACCATCTAATGCACAGTCCAGCATAGCCTTGGGAACCAAAGACAACTGTGGTCTTGCCATCTTTGGCACTTTCTTCTCCGGCCTAGAAGAGAAAGATCATCGGAAAGAGTGAGAAAGTGTGTGAATTTTCCCACTGTTCTTGGCCGAGCTGAGTGACTGCATGGTCTGTGCGTTTAGTTGCTAATCGTCTCTTCCCGTCGTTGTTGTGGAAGTGCATCCTGTGCCAAGGCCTGAACCACCCTCGCCTGGCACACTGCCTGGACCATCTCGCCCAGGCTGCATAGCTGAAGTGGCTTGCGGAGCCAGCATGGACACGCAACCCAGCGGGACTCTCCTCACAACACCGCCCAGCATTAAAAGAGAGCAGATCTGTTCCGTTTGCATGCACATGCTAGCGTTGAAAATACATTCCTCTCATGCCAAAGCATAGGTGCACATACTGTACTTGCTGGAGAACATATAGCTGTTGAACGCCAAACAGAACATTCAAAACTAAAATCCGTCCTGAACGCAATTTGCATGCTACAATTCCCAATCTTGCAGATTGCTCTGCAGCGCAATCTATAATGAGCCTAATTTACATATAAAGGAGGCATGTTTGCATAAAACATTGCCTTAATTTAAATAAATCACAAAAAAGCATGATTTCAATGTATTTAGTGCAAGATTAAACAAGATTGCGTATGGTTTTTGCACAACCTGCAGGCTTTTGTGCTCAAGTTGCACAACAAAAAATAGCAAAACTGGATGTTTGTTCAAATATTAATGTCACATTTTGAGGATTACAATCGTTCTGGTGATTCTGTGAGGGTGTTAATGATGATTATCATACGAGGACGCGTTTCTGAATTGTAATCTTCTTAATTAGTGCTTGCAGTCATCTGTTGTATTCATCAGCGGTGATGTAAATGACTGCATTAATAATTGATTGTTGGCACACTGATCTCTAGCTACATGCTCTTAACAGATGGCCTGATGCTGAATGGAGGTTTCTGCAGCTGTTGGTTACAAGTTAAGGCAGGTAGAACTGGATTTCATTTTTCCACCAAAGGCTGTAGAAAATCCTCCAAGGCCTCCGTGGATTTCTTTAAGTCTTCTTTATAAGGGCAAACTTGGAATACTGTGCTACATATTCCTGGTCATTTACTCTTTGTTTGGAGGGTTTTTTCAGCTTGGTCAGCTGACTAGATTTGTTACTGCCAAGCTTGTCCTTAGATACCCTTGTTGCACCTAGTCTTTGCAATTCAAGCTTAATCTGTTACACGGGGAAAGCGCAGCCGTGTAGGAGGGAAACAACATCAATCTTACAGCTGTGGAGATGTCACGCAGCTTACCTATTTCCACCCCTGCTGTCCCGAACAGCCGTAGCGCACATGCTTTGACCTGTTTAGTAGCTCTTGTGCCCTGTTTTCAGATAAAATATTATCGAGGGAGCAGCGTGGTCTTTTGTAAGAATGCCCACGCAAGGCCTTGCCAGGTTGCGGCTGAAAGTATCGCTAGCATCGGATTCCATCCCCATGGAGTGACAGAACCAAGGAAACCAAGGGGCTGATGAATAAACAGTATCCCGCTTACTTTACTGTGAAAATGTTACTTTAGTGTGCTGTAGACTAACATGCACATGAGCAATAAAGAAAGACAGCAATAAGTATTTTTATTAGACATTAACCCTTTATAATCATGAAGACTCTCCTTTTATCCTCTTCCCTCCCCCCCCCTTTTTATTGAATTAGGAGTTGAATGGAAGACAAACACTAGTAACTAAAACGCACTGAGCAATTCATCTACACGGTCCACTAAACCGCATGCTGCAGGCTAGTAGCAAAAATATATTGTATTTAGTGCATCACAACCCATTGATAGCGTGGCACAAATTATGTCCTGCTTGCTATGGACTTATTTAAATTTGCTTAAATGTGCCTATAAATACATATTTTCTTTTCTAAGTGTAGTGGATTCAGTTCTTAAATAATAAACGCAATGTATTTTTGCTACTAGCCTGCAGCACCATTGCTGGCCTTCTCATTAACAGCGTGTTTCACGCACTGATGATATTCTGTACATGTGAGCTTATTCTAAATATTATAATGAGATTAGAAATAATTTTGCTGTTAAGAAGGCACAAAGAAAAGCGCTTTTATTCATTATTTACTGATGAACAGAATTTGTGTGTGTGCGTACTGGTGCTCATTTAAATGTTCAAAATCACACAGAATCGAATGAAATGTAATGCATAAATGAAAATGACTATATATGCATCATATATATAATATGTAATGGTACATATATCCGTGAATTGGTTCAGAAGCTATTATTAGATCTGTTATGCATGGGTTCATCAGGTCTCTCTCTTCTCTCCCACACACTGCAGTGTTTAAAGAGTGTAGTTGTAGTTTAGAGCATGGCACTGATGCCCTTTACTAGTCTTCTTCAATCCTCTGTGGATTGCAGTTCAAGCAGATATATGATGAAATATCTGCTACAGACCTCTGTGTGAGGAAATAGTAAAATGGTCTTGGCATATGTTTGCCAGCCATTTTTTTTTTTAAGCTTTGAAAACAATGTTCCACTGAACTTGAAAGACAGCGTATATAGCTAGTGGTGAAAATGCCAGGATTTCAAAATCTTCTTGCAGACATTCATTTTAAATGGCGTTTCAGGAAATAGGCAACTAATGGCACACTGTAAACCAGAACAACTGCATTTCTTTATACCAGAAGTAGAAATGGGTTATTCATGAACGCCTGTGATGTAACAAATAAACAACTGTCTTTATTGGTCTTTCTCATAATTTATCTTTGGCTGCATTATAATGATTTTCTAATTCTGATTAAAGATTGTGTTAACATGTTCTATGAATGTAGATATTGAAAATATAACATTTTAACAAATTAACAAAATAACTTCAATAAAGATTTATTCATTGTGCTGAAAGAAATTAAAATATAAAAATCAGTAAAATTATCAGCTCATCCAGTTCTGCATAGATTAATTGAATATGCATGACAACTTATGAGAGAACTTATGATATGCGTATAGCAATTTTGATTTTGGGAAAAAACCTTTGGGCGAACATGAACAACCCTTCTCTAAGTATGTTTTAAGTATAAATTGTGTTTTTAAGCAGTCAATTTTGCCGATGCTGAATTTTCTGAGTCTTGCAAATTGCACATGCTGTACAGATTTTGTTTACAGAACACTGGGCCTACTTGATTTAGTTACCACTATTAATGTTTGAGAGGTTTCCTCCCGATAGATTCTTAGCATTCAAGACACAAACCGAAAAGCTTTCCACATACTGACAGTGACACTCAAAACTACATAATTACTGGAAAAATGTATAATCAAACGCAACAACCATTATAAATTAGGATTATTACAGTGAGCTAAAATAGTACCAAAACATTAAAAAAAAATCATAATTTAAACTATAATAAACCTTAACCCTGACAATAAAACATAAGAAAACTTTTTCAGCTAATTGCCACCTTAGTGAAAAATAAATATACTTAAATGCATTTTAAATTTTGTTGTTGTTTAGCTCTCCATGCCCTAGTTTCTCCCTCGTGTTTCATTGTGCCCATATTTGGTTCTTCCGATTCTTGCTCCTGGTGTGTTTCATTTGTCTTAGGTGTGCTTCGTTATCCCCTCGTTCAGTTGTGTATTTAAAGAGTGTTCTGTTCCTGGTTTCCTTGTTCGGTGTCTAATGTCAATCCCCGTGCTACATGTGTTCGTTCCTTCTTTTTTTGGTTAATTTGGTTAAATAAAGATTGTTCCCATGTATTCTCGTCGTCTCCCGTCGCCTGTCTGTTTTCATCATGTAGGCAGCTTGTACACTGAAGTATATTTGATTGTTAAAGTGGAACTATTGCAAGTATATTTCACTTTACATTTTTGCATTTAAAGTCTTATTTTATTCAAAGATAATACAATCCTCATCAAATTGACATTAAAACACATTTTAGACTTAAATATTAAGAAATGTGCATTGTGCAAAGTAAACCTATGACAAGTAAGTAGGTTTATGATATTTTTTATTAATCAGTACGAAATTTGGTATCTGTCAGTACAATATGTTAATCAGATTGAACTACGCTAGTATGAAATGTATCCTAAAAAAAAAAATATAAAATTATAGGCCACGGAACTTATAATTTTATATTTAAAGATAAAAAATAACTATGCATATTCATAGACATAAAAAAAAATAGCAAAATGATCCAAAAACGATCAAATAAAACATAACAAAAATTACAAACTTAATTTAAAATTCAAATAAAAGTGAAAAATATATATATTTTTTAATTCAAATAGTAATATAAACTACAACAGTATCCCAATGGTACTAAAATAACACCGCTTCAAATAATATAGTAATCAGTAAAATGAACAAAAACACCAGTATATTGCAGGAAAATGGAACATTAAGTATACATCTACACACTATAGCCATACACACATACTTATTGTAGCCTACATATAAATGGAATTTCGTGTCAAATAGGATGCTGACCCCTGCCATACACATGATTACACAGATTAATGCATGCAACTGTATGTCAGATGTATGTAGATAGAGTAATAATTGAAGCCCACATTAAAAGCAAACCTGAACTCAGTGACCCTTCCGCTAACGGCCTTGAAGTGTCCTCGAGCCATTTGTCGTGATCGTGACAATGTCAGCGCACTGCTTTCATCAACTGAACAGCCGTTCACTCGATCAAAGAGATCTCAGCAGAGATCTGGTAAGAGTAAGCTCCTCTGATGAGACCAAAGCTCTGCAAATGGCACTTGCTTCAGCACTCTCATGTTGCAAATGATCAGCTAATTGGCTAATTAAAGTAATCTTTGTATAAATTGCGCCTTAATTACAACCAGGCCAATAATGAGCCCCCCCCCCCCCCCGGTACCCACACAGTGTGATCATTATTTACCGTTTCTCGCACCTTGAGTTTAGCCATTCCTATTGACAAACACACTATCGATTCCAAATGAGTCAGATAACCGGAACAGCACATACACCCAAATACTTAAGACAACAGCTGGTCACTGCTGACACTGAAAGGTAGTTTCTGGAAAACTAATCTCTGTAATTTGCAAAAGCCCATTTTCTGATTGCATTTGTGGTTATGTTCCAGTAAAACAGTCCTGCTTAATCTCCTCCTCTCACTTTAAACAAATACTGGTAATTGATCTAGAAATGTGGGCCAACTGCCCTGAAATAACGCCTTTCCATCTGCCTAAAAGCAAAGCAGTCTATGCAATTGATACACTGTATTCTTTTAATACGAGACCTAACGTTATGACATCAAAGTTCTTCATATGTGCTTAGAAAGCACTTAGTTAGACAACATTGGCACTTCTCACAAGGGAGGGAAATTGGTGTCCCATGACAGCTGGAGTGCTTTCAGGATAATGTGACATTAAAGACCAGTTCCTACCACCTGTACAGGAATTCAATGATTATATTTATATATCATAATTTTATGCATATTCAGACATGAATGCTTAAAAGACACGATGAATCTCAATATTAATGTGCAATGATATTAAGATTCAGATTTTCTGTAAATTGGATATTAATTGGATCTTTATATAAATCGGTGATTATCATAGTGGATTGGTTATCCAAAAAAGGCATTTTTTCTTTTCTACAAATTGAACTTTGACAGTAATTTTTTTTTAAATTAGAACAATAAAATGTTTATTAGTCATGCAAAATTTGTCACATGTATATTTAATAAACTTGAAATCAGGAAATGAAGAGAGTCTATTGGCACGTAATGATTTCATGAAAGCTCTAGCAGTCAAATGTGAACTATCACAGGTAACATGGATTTCAACAGCTGAGCGGTAAATTCACTAAGAATGAACAGACTACTTGCACAAACACTTCAGAGTTCTGCTGAATACGGCTCCAGTGCGCAGGACATCTAGAGTCCATTGGACAGCTAATTGGAAAGGCAGAAAATCGATTTAAAATACTGAAAAACACGAAAATCAAATAAGGAAATGGAAATCATCAATTTACCACTTCATGTCGTCTCCAAACCTGTCACTGACTTTCTCCTGTTGCCCAATGCAAGCGCACAAAGGGGGAACAATCTTAGAATATACCAGAAGTTCTTTCCCATTCAAGACAAACCTGGCGACTCAGTCATAAAGGCTCCCCCCAAAATGAAAATCAATCTATGCAAATAGTTCCATATTGATTCCGTTCCATGAAAGAAGAAATAAAGTCAAACGACATCTTCTGGGGTGAGTAAATGATGACAGAATTGTCCTTTTTAGGTGAACTATCCCTTTAAGAACCCCTGAGGCTTCCAAACAACCCTCCATCACTGCACATCATGTACTGCAGTCACTTCAGAGACTTACTCGCATGCTACAAAACAACAGTCTTAGACCAGTTTGATTCATTTGATATGCAAATAACTTCAGGTTTTATTGCTCAGTTACATCAGCGCTATAAGCCAAATCCCATCAGTTGATGTCTATCAGCTCTGGGAACTGCTGAAGTCAAAAGGACACATATCGCTCAAATGAGTGGGAGATTATAGCTCCTTTGACAAAGAAAAAATAGTCTTCCAGATGTTTGATTAACATCAAAAAATAAATAAATTAGCATGGCTCTCAGTTTTACGAAAATAAACAATAATAGGCTGCTGGGCTTTTTCATTTCGTTTCACTTTTTCTGCTGAGTGGAAAGTGGATAATTTTCTGTTTATTTCCCATATATACTCCCACACTTTCCTGTTTCCTCATGTCCTCCTTGACCTCATGCTGAAAGAGTTTCTTTTTGCAACATGCACTGGAATATTTATTTAATAGAGACAGTTATAAAGGGAATAGTGAGGGACATTTGGTAGATAAGTGAGTTTTGTTACTGCTCTACATTAAAAACCTCTACAACTAATCCAAAATGCCGCTGCAAGATTAAACTTTAATGAGCCGAAAAGAACACATGTCACACCTCTGTTTATCAATTTGTACTGGCTACCAGTAGCTGCTCGCATTTAAATTCCAAGCATTACGTTTGCTACAAAACCACCACTGGCTCTGCACCCATTTACCTAAATTCATTTCTTCAGAGTTATGTGCCTCTAGAAGCTTGCATTCTGAAGGAACGGCGTATTATTGTGCATATTAAAAGGCGCACAAATTTATTCTTTTACAGTCTTTTTCATTAACTGGTCCCGCAACCCTGGTGGAATGACCTGCCCACAATCAAATCCGAGCAGCGAGTCCTAATCTATCTTCAAGAATATCGACATAAAAACCATCGTTCCAACTTATTTTGAACCTTAGCTCAACACTGTCTATTTCCATTTTAATTCTACTTCATCTATTTATTTATCTTTTCTTTTTTTATTCTTTTTTAAAAAAAACAAAAAAACTAGCTTCTATGTGCTTTCTATCTACGGTTTTATTGTTTGTAGTTCTGATTGGTGTTATAATATATATATCTATATATATATATATACTATATATATGAGATATATAATAATATATATTGGATCTCTGTGGTGTGCGTATGCCATGGATATAACAGGATATATGCTGCACGGGACTGCGTCTAGGCTCTAACCGGCACTTGTCACTTTGCACTGTATATTGTGCTCTTTGTTAGTTTTGACTCTTTTATTGTCCTCATTTGAAGTCGCTTTGGATAAAAGCGTCTGTAAAATGACTAAATGTAAATGTAAATGTAAATGTAAATGTATGCTTTTTCTGAGAAGGCCTTGCGCAGGTGCAACACTGTCCTCACTCACGACGGTATGTTTAATGGGATAAATAGCCGAGGAGCATCAAGGTTATGGCGAAGCCGTGATGTAAATGGACCGACACATCGGGGGGTGACTGCTGAGCAACAACAACAAAACATGAGCCATTATTTAAAAGGTGGCACACACATAAAGCACGACCACCACAGCACCTTCAAAATAAAAGGCTTTTATTTATATGCTGTCAATACAGTTCGCTTTACATCTTCTCAATGGCAACACAACGGCTCCAGACAAAGGCACGGTGAGAGGCTGCTATGTGAACGTGAAAAATATTGTTTGAGCTCTCTACAGCTGCCTTGCACACTTTTGGTGACCGGTTTCTACTG